>JAOTQP010001286.1:29580667-29614946 GCA_026413545.1 Cichladusa arquata
CTGGGTCATCATTTCCACATAAAAATAATTTTTGAAAAAAAAAAAATCTAAAGAAAGATAAATACAAAGTAAAGCTCTCAATATTAGAAGAAAAAAATAATGGAAAATATGCTTGTTACAGAGGTTACATTTGAGGCTATGATGGTCTGATTGTCTGTAAGTGGTAGGTATGCCTTTTCTTATTCAGATTGGTATAAATCAAAGGTAATCACTGTGCAAACAAGCATATTCTAGAGAGGAATAAAGTTCAAGTGGTATTAGCCAATTTTATGTTATACATATACATATCTATATATACATCTATAAACATGATTATATAGTTGTGGCTGTAATTTTGCTGAAAAACATTAATGGAGGTTATTTTCATTTTATCCCACCACACAGGCAATGTAATGATTCTGTGGGATTTCATTTGGAAATATGCTGTGGTTTAGTGCTGAGTTCAGTTACTTTTTGTTTAAATTCCCTTTTCATTTTTTCACTATGTAGTTATACATATATTTGAATTACAGAACAGTTTCGTTACTGAGGCTTCTATACTCAGAGAAAACAAGGATAAATAAAGTTCTGAAAAAAATAAAACAATATGCCAAGTATGAATGCTTTGAACCTTTGCAAAAACAGAGGAAGTGAAATGTGAATTCTTTCCTGTGAAAACAATTGGGAAAAATATGAAATCTGGGAACTGGCTGGGTTCTGCTCCCTGTTTGTTTACCAGATGAAACACATAATTGCACCAGGTTACACAATGCACTGTTGTGTGTTACCTGTGGGCACCTTCACAGAGAAGACTTTCAGGAAGGAAGTAATAAAGAAAAAAAATTAAAAATCCACAGTTCACTTATAAAATCATCCTTTTCTTCTGGAAACTAAAGTTTGCCCCACAGTTTTGGTGAAGAGCAGCTGTAGTCACTGTGACTGGAAGATCATGGAAGCATCCTGATTGCAGCCTTAGAGAAAATTGGAAATGTTTGGGGGATACTCTGAGGCCACAGGTGTAGTGCCTGGCCAGAGCCAGGAAAGGCCCTGGAGAGGGAGACTGAGAGAAAAATCTGGGTTTGGACAAGGTGCTCACAGGATGGACTGGGACCTGTCAGGATGGGACCAGAGCTGCAGGTCAAAAGAGGAGGACCAGTTTAGGGGCCAGGTGAAGGGTTGGAGTTGAAACAAAGGAAGATAGACAGAGAAGAGAAGACTCATTTTAGAAAGAGTAGGTATTACTCTGTGTGCCAGTTAATGCACCCTAAGTGGGGCAGATCCAGACCCTGGATTCACACTGGGGGTCTCAAGCAGAATTTGAGTGGTGAGTGCAGCACAGAGGCACCAAAATGAGCACACAGCTGCTGCAGGAGCCTGCGGACACGCGAACACCAGAGATGCTTTCCTCTCTCTCCACAGTTCCCTGGGGCCAGGGCTCACATCTCAGCACAGCACCAGGACAGGCCCATTTCTGACAGGGCTGAGCAGCTGGGGGTGCAGGCATTCCTCATCCTAAATCCCCGACAGCCATGGCTGGAGAGGCATTTGCAAGGCACGCTGAATGCACCCGTGAGTGACACGTCCCTTTAAACAGTGCCACAACAGAGGGGCTCCTTGGCAGCGTCCCTTGCTCACTGACAGGGCTAGAGCACTTACCCCAGCTGAAAAAAGCACCTCTGTTTCCCCAGAGTTATCTTCAGCATCTGGGAACCCAGCCTAGACCTACACTTAGCTTTCCTATTCAGGCCAGCAGGAAAACTGTGTTTCCTGGAAAAGGAATGTTTGCATTCAGTTTGTAGGAATATGTGGGCTCCACTGATTGTGGGAGTAAGTGTGCCTCACCTGGACCAGTGTGTGGTACAGATCTGGAGGAATTGCACACCTACACCACAGTGGATGGTGGGAGGAGGATGCTCTTGTGGAATGGAGGGTGAACCGTGGCAGCATGGCCTGCAGGCACTGCTGCAAGGTCATCTTCTCTGCAGTCTGCCAGGGCTCTGCTGGCCCCCACACAGCCAGGGCCCCCAGCCCAGTGCAGGTGCCAGGGTGCTGGAAGATAGATTTACATAAAAATAGAGACCTTTAGTAAGTCAGAGCATGCTTGGGTTGGCAGGGCAGACCTTGGCAACAGAGGGAAAGGTGTGGTTGTGTGCCCTACCTGCTATTCTGTCCTATGCAAGCCAATTTCTACTGCTATGTATTTTTACAGTGAAAGCACCAAGTAAATCTGCCCAGCACTTTGTACAACGCTGATTTATTGCTTCAGTCTTTAAGATTAATTTGCTTTTTAATCTCTTTTATATTGATTTTACTTGCTTCAGCAGCATCCCATAAATGAGAGCATCCAAATATTTATTACACACATATCTTTGTTGTATGTCAATGCATGGCTACAAGTAACAGAAGGCAATGAAAAGGAATACTGTGAGAACCATTGTGTATACAATCACTGTGATAGCTGCTTGATTATGTTATAAAGCATGTGCTTTACTTCACCACATATAAATGCAGTCTGTATTTCACCACGTGTTGTGGTCTTTAAAAACCTGTGTCCTCAGGTTGATTCCTCTAGCTCTGAGTTTCTGTACATGGTCTTGGATCAGGCTTCTCTTCATGGCCAGACTCCTATGTGCCATGTGCCTGCGGATGTGGCCCCAGGGATACCTGGAGCTCACGATCTGGGGCGCTTGCCCCAGAGTGCTTGGGGTTAAACAGTGCCACGCACAGCCTGGGAGACATGGCTGTGGTGGGAGGACTGGAAACTGGGCACCACTCAGCCTCTGCTCACTCTGAGGACTATTAGGAGATAGTATTTTTCCACTAGAAAAATATTTCCCTACTTCCTCTCAGCTCACATATTGCACCATGAAAATGGAACCTCTTCTCTCTGACAAGCACTTTAATAAGCTAGTAATTTATTTCCTTGTACTTCTATCAGCCTTTCTGTCCTGAGATAAAAGAGAGAAAGAAATATTTTATCCCTTTTAATAGCTGTTAATTATGCTCAAGCTACTCTTCCCCTGATAGTGGTATACAAGTGGGAGGTCAAAAGGATGAAAAGGGCCCTGAGATTGACTTAAACAGTAGTTCGCATTTTATTTTTAAAAGGGAGGAAACACAGAAATCCCTGTGAAACCTTCCTCGAACTGAGTTTATGTATCTCAAGTTAGGAATTACCACTGGGAGCGTGCTGGGAAATTAAGAGATCTGGTCCATGAAGGCCTGATAGAGTTTGCATCTCTGCTGTAACCTTTGGACAGAAGTATTTTATCTTTACCCTAATAATCCTTGAAATCTCACCACACTTGGTTTAATTTTCAGCAAAATAGAGAAGGAGTTTCCCCATCACCACCCAGCAGAGTGGGTGCAGGAACAATCCTGATTTGAAGATGAGAGGTAATTACAACACAACCATAAGGGCTGGAAGTACTGGTGAGAACAATGTATGCAATCCATCAACACTCCAGTAGCCTCAGGCCACCTTCCAGGTCTCCAGGTAAAGCAGGACTCTGGCACAACCCTGATGGCTCCAGTGTCCCTAATGTGAAAAACTACTCAACAGACTTCTCAATTCTAATTAAATGTTAAGCACCACCTGTATGCTGATACTATCCCTCATAGGTCTCAGTACATTCAGGGTCCTCAAAAATAACCTAAGCCATAAACACTGTGATCCTTCTCAATATGAAATCTGTTGTTGCTGTTGTGATCCCACAGAATCCGCACCCATCACACACCACTGACATAATTTCCTTTCTAATTCCTTTTCTTTATTCACCTATATCTCCATTTATTACTTCTGTGTGTGTTTTGGCATCACACATTACACACAAAAAAAAAAGACTGTGGAATTCCATTCTCATTTATTCAATAATTTTCAGAAGGGGAAGTATTTTTATAGGTAGGAAACCTTCCTTAAGGAAAGGTGAAATAAGTAAAGATTCAGTTAGCAAGTAAGAAATCAAAACCTGTTACAATAATCCATAAAAACGAAAAACTTCCGGGGTGGTGTAATGCATTTTTATTGTATTTACTATGATATAACTCTTTTAATACCATAGGAGTGACTCAAATTAAACTGAGCAGAAAGTCCACCTATGCTTTTTAAGGGTCTTTGAAAAGGTACATAAAAGCCTAACTGTATGGGATGTCTGTAATCCATTGACAAAACAAAAATACAGGGAAAGTGTGTGCCTCTGAGAAACACTGTATATGCTCTGCAAGCAGCTTCCAAACCACAATATCTTAGCAGCTTTCAGTTTCCAAAACAAAAAGCAATAAACTATATAATGCACTGTTACACTGCCAAAATAGTTTCAACCATGGTTTATGGTTAGATAAGCACAAGTACAGCCAAAAAGAGTAAGGTTTGGGACTTTTTCTCTGTGTGTATATGCATTAGAATGACCATATACATTTTTGTCTTATCCAAGAAGAATTATTGGTGTACTCTAGTGCACCGTAAATGGGGTTTACAGACAAAAACTTAATCCATTGTATTGCAACTAAACTAATTCTGTTCTGGCTATTAGGTTTTGTTTTGTGGGTTTTTTTAAATCTCAAGAAAAATAATAGAGCTAGGCAGATTCTCGTTTGAGGCATGTCAAAGATTTATTACTTGGTTTGAAAGTCAATGGACAGAGAGAGGTGTCAGTTCAATTTGAAACATAATCTGAAGTGAGAGTGTGTTTGTTAACCATTCTAGGGGTTGCCAAGTGTGATCTAAATAGGTGTCTAAAACGCTGGTTGTGCCTATTTGTTCTTTCAATCAGTAACACAGACCAGACCAGATCATAAGGTGCTACTGCTAGCAGATCCTTGTCATCTGGACCACAGCTCCAAGTTAATGCTCTATAATTACTAGTTACAGCTAAAAAAAGTCCCTTTTTATGGGAGAGAGTGGGCTGAATAATACCATAAGTTTACATATGACATCCTAGTTAACCTAAGCACTAAATATAATGCAGTAAGCAATGCATTGCACAGCTTGCTCACTTCAAAAGTTTTTATACTAAATAGCAGTAGGAAGACTCATCTCACACTCCTGACTCCAATCACCAAATTTATTCTCCCATTGAAGTAAAAGGAATTTTCCCTCACTTCTTCAGATCCCCATTTTTAACTGAAATGTTGCCTCACCTAGAACTTCCCTAAGCAGTGTTTTTTCTTGGCTACCCAGGATTCAGAGGAACAGTTGGAAGAGCAACTTTATTCTTTTAGTCTTTGTCCATTCACATGCATTGCTAGCAGTCATCAGGTTCCAGACCTTTCATCTCCCACTGCCCTGGCCAGCACAGTTTAGGAGAAGGGTGTTTTAGAGCTTTGAATGGCATCACAAACTGGTGTGCAGAAGGCTGTTGCAGTAACACTCTAGATAGAAAAGCCAGAGATTGATTTTCTAAAACTGACTAAAATTGATATTAAGAAACTCCCTCTTTTTTTTTTTTTTTAAGTACCTAAGATACAAGATTGCACAGCGCCATGTTTTCAGCTGAAAGCAACACTTCAAGGGGATGCTTGAGGACTCACAGGGGCATGTCAAATGAAAAAGGAAAATAGAAAGCCTTTCTGTTATACATTCCCTCAGATTTAAACTACTAATTTTCTCATTCCTGTGTCATCCTGAGGTTTTGTTGAGGTGGTTCTTGGATGGGAGAAATACCAGTAACATGTTCTAGGAGCTGATACTATTACCCAATTACTGAGGTGGCAGAAGCTGATGTGTTCACCCACTGACCATTACCTTGAGGTTTCATCTTCTTTGCTGTCCTTGTTCTGCTCATATCCATGATTTATGAAGACAGCACGATGTGAAACAAGGAGATTTTCCCTGACACAGGATATTTCTTCACATTGCCATGCCTGGAATTTTTGTTAATGGGTGGTGGCTGGAGGTCCAGAAAGGCAGTGCTGTAACACTGCAGGTCATGCACTTCTCATGTCTTGGGTCAAAACTTAACCGATATTAGCACTACTATCTGCAAGGAGGTAACTGTAACAAAACATCTTTTAGTCATAATATAAATAAGCTTTAGGAGTTTTAGGTGTCTACATTCCACTGAAAACTGGGTCTTTAATTCCCCTAAGTTCTTCAAAAATCCTAGGCAGTGTTTATACAATAATCAACATCATTGCTGTCATTCAAAAATTTGCAACTCACTAAGCCACTTAATTCTGGAATTAGCTCTCAGTAATGCAAATGAAGACATTAGAGAATCTGATCAAATTTAAATCTGGGCTATGTAATAAATTCACAAGTTATCTTTAATTTTTTTATCAGAAGACTGTTCCTGGATTTCTTAGAAATGGTATCCAGTTATTAGCAATAAACATTAATTTCTCATAAAAATTATCTGAGTTTAAAAGCCAAAATGTTGGTTTTTAAGAACAAGCACAATGTGGTTCCAATAAATTTTATGTTCTTTAAAATTTCTTAATCTCAGTCTTGTATTGCAAGTCCTAGAAATAACTACATGTTTGAAGCTCTTTCTTTGACTATTAAAGCATGGGAAAATTCAAACACACTTATACATTTGTATTTATTTAATCCTTCTGTTTTTTTTGGTTTTTTTGTTTTTTTTTTTAATAAAAGTATTTATGGGCCCAGAGAAATCAGTATGTATTGAGTACCCAAATTAAAGCTCTCAAAATTAAGATGTGGATTTCTAATGCAGACAAAAAGGTGTAAATACTGACATTTACCAGCTGGACAAACTGAGACCTAGCCTTCCTTTATTTTACAGTAGAACTTGTAAGCATATACTCTTAATGTGGAGACCAATGCAGGGTTACAAAAAGCAGTAATTTATGCAGTCTAACAATCCAGGCAAATCCATAAGTTCTTTTGGAAAACACATGGCAAATTGTCCAAAACTAGTTGCCAATTGCACTTGGAATGGAGTTCTGAATTCTGTAGAATGGAAATATTTGTAGGCTTTTGCTCAGTCACAGGGTTTTGGTGCATGACACCTTTTGCACTGTATATCTACCATTTATCAAGTGTTTGATTGATGCAAAAAAGCAAAATTTCTCATATCTTGAACAAACTAGGCATTTCTTAGATTTTGCTATTCTGGAACTGCTGATGTAAGAAATAATATAAATACAAAGGACGGAGAATAGTTGATATAAAGAAACGGGGAAATTTAGCAAAAGAAATCTCCTCTTTGTACAGACTTCCATATGATGATACTTCAAAGAAAAAGGACAAACCAGTTAGTGATCATGACAGGTTTAATATTGCTTTTTATGGCTTGGAAGAGGTGATGCTGATCTGCTGAAGGGGTTTAACTCCCTGAACATGGAAGAGAGTTCCAAATTTCTGTATGACTTTCCACAGATAGCTATGACTCCACAGAGACTCCACTGTTTCTATTTGGTAGTGAGCACCATACTGTATATAAATAAAAACCAAATAGACATAAAGATCTTGAAAATTATGCAAACAAATATAGACAGAATATTCTTGTTCCAAAGTTTATCCTCCAGGGCTCCAGATGACGGAAACATTGAAACATTTATTTCAAAAGGATTAAAATTATCATGAATTCTGCTCAAGCATCAACCTGTACCCTGTTTCTATTGGAAGCAGAGCAAAGCCAAGGAGAGGTTCCAGGCATTGCTTATATATCTACTTATATGTTTTTGGAGATAAGGAGGAGGATGGGAAAGGGATTGTGAAAAAAAAAAAAGACAAAGAATGATATACACAAAAGGAACAAAGGGGTAGCTAACTTGCCATTGAAAGGACAAGAGCATGAGTTTAGAGAAAGACTGTAAAGACACCACGGGCAAGAGGAATTCTGACATTCCCAAAATTTGTGGGATCTTGTTTGAGTTCTAGCAATCCACAGATTGCTAGCATTTTTCTGCAATTAGCTGCAATTTGTTCCTCTCCACGTTTGATACAGTTTCTGATTCCTGACTCAAGAGTGTCAAAGTTTTAGCCTTTCTGGTGGATCAGGACTGATTTTCTGCTGCACTCCACCTAAATAAGTTAGACTTCAGAAAGCCCACAGGATCTCATGGAGTGCACCTGGGGTGAGGAGATGAACAGATGGGCAGCAGACAACATGGAAGAGTTTGATGCATAGATCAAAGTACTCAGAGTGGCAGCACTAACTCCAAGTTATTATGACCCTTTGGTATGAAAGAGAGAGGTTTTAACAAGTGTTTGAGGCACCATTTGCAAAGAGTTTAAGTGTGTATTTAAATTACAATGCTGAAGTCACACTGGAATCAACAAGATTTAACTCTATCTCTTTGCATATGCAATATGTGTTGTGAATATTCTGAAAACATTGATATTCCTGTGCCTATAGAAAAGTTAGCATAGGAAAAAGTATATCACAACTACACTGGGTGGGGTTATCCTTGAAATTTTCTTTTTAAAAATTTGCTTTTATAGGAAGAGACATCAAATAAGTGATCAAACACAGCTATGAGAACACATGATAAAACTTTGTGCAAATGGAAAAGAAACATGATTTCTCTTAAGTATCTGTACTTTTGAAAAGTGTGTACTGTGTGAAAAGCTCCACATGTCAGTTTTATATTCCTACAAACCTTCATTTCCTAGAGGCAGTCATTGGCTGAAGATCTATAGAGAAGAGGTTTATTTCCATGTTTTCAGATTGATTAAATTTATAAAAAGTTTCCCTGTGGAAACTTCTGGGCACCATGTCTTCAGAAAAGTCTTAAAAATTGGTTTCTGCTTGGTGGCAAATATATCATGAAGTCTCTGTGACCAGCTAACAGTGATCCTGCTGTTACTGGAGAGGAACAGGTGGACAACACACAGCTGATTTGAGGAGTTTAAATAAGCATGTTGCAGACAGGCATTCCTCTGCAAAAGAAGCAAATGTCAGCAGTACCAGATAGGCCTGAGGTGATGTGGGCATTCCTCAAGCCAAACTTCAGAAGTCCCTACTTCACATCTGCACTACTGACACATCTCTCCCCTCCCCAGTTTCTGCCCACTCCCCATCCCAAGTCCCCCTTCCTTAAACCATTTCAATCATACACCATCTCTAAACTGGCTTCTCTTTAAATACCTGTGACATAGTCTTAACTATTTCTGTTCAATTGCAATCTTCAAGCTCCTCTTGAAATGCAAAATAGTGCAAATACAGACCCAAAAGCTGTTTCTGTGGGCAGGTTATGAGAGAAGAACTTACTAGGAAGAGGACTGAATGAGACAGACTAAATAATCCTGGACCTCTCAAGCACATGAGACCTATGCAGCCATTTAAACTGCTTGACTTTTAGCCCTGCTTTGTGTCAGCATTTCAGTTTTCTCTGTTTTATGTTGTATCTTCCGTATTCTCTCAGTTTTGAGAATTTCACAATTAACTCCATCCATGACAAATAAACCCTGGCAGAATTCAGTGCATGGGAGACAGATGTAAATGAGCAGCATTGCTTTGACCAGCTGTATCTGGCTGAACCTCAGCAGCAAGCTGCCTGTCAGACTCTGCCATTAAAAGACAAAACCTTCACATCTTGTGAGCTGGTGTGTGTGTGTTTTGTGTGTGCTGCAGAGGCCTGAGCTGGAATAGAGATCATGCTAAATGGGGAAGAAGAGAGCCTGTGGTGGAGCAGCTGCTGCAACTCAGCACAGCTTCATTTAGATCTTCTCCCCTCCCACAGCAAATGCTAAATCTACCCTGCTAAAGATGAGTTCAAACCATGAAGATGTTCTGCACAAAAGATTGTAAAGCCCTGTGATGAGCCTGGAATGAAATCATATACAGCCTGTGAAATGAATGTACTTTTCTTACTCTGCTCTGGGTGGTTTCATGAAAGAGATTTTGCCTCTCAAAGCAGTAAGTGTAATCTCTCATGGATAGATCCCAAAATGTCCACTAAATGTGGGACAAATTCAGATGACTGTTAAAAAGGAATGTACTGGCCCTGTCTGGTTTTTTTGTTTTTTTTTTGTGTGTTTTTGGGGCAAGGGGAGTGTGTGTGTGCATGTGAGTATGTGTGTAGGAAAAAGAGGGCTCAGCCAGTTGATCAGATTTCATTAGGTTTCTAACTGCCAGCTTTAGGCTAGTGGTTTTGGAATATTACTTGGGATCATTTCAAGTTTTTTCAGCTTTGAAAAGCAAGTTGTTGTAGTTTCTAATTAAAAGAGAGAAAAAAAGGCCCCTTTGTCAGTTAATAAATAATGCTCATTGACACTTCAGTTCAAAAAAACAGGAAACTCTGGAGCTTTCCTTTCTCCCATCTCAACTAAGCGCTCTTGGCAAGAGAGAGTGTCCCCAGCAGAGGACCACCTGCAGCTCAGGAGCAGCCAAGATCTCAAGCTGAGATAGAGATTTTTTTACACAACCATGATGTCCACTTCCACTCCAGGCCATCTTGAGACCAGATGCATCCAGATACAGAAGGGGAGGGTGCCAGATTTACAGTATAAAACACCTTCTTTTAGCATTACTCAGTCTATGGGATCCCTGGCTGCTTATTTTATCCCTCATAATATTAGAAAAGAATATGGATCCTGCCAAGTTTAATAGTTTTATATAAAGCAGTGACAAATAACCTTAAATGGTAAATTTTCTAGGAGCTCTCTTATGCCTGCAAAGTACCATGTACACTCCTGCTGAAATATGCATATATTTATATATGCATATAGCATCATCTCAAGGATAGGGAAAAGGTATACTTAGCTTTTCTTTGTGCCTCATTCATGTCACTTATTTCATCTTGTTGTGACAATTCTTATCCTTACCTAATAACATCAATATTATTTCATGCAGTTGTTTTAGTATCTTCAGAAACTTAGGGAAACATTTTGATGTTCTCCAGATACATGGAGTTTGAGATCATACGCACTTAGTGCTCAACTGAAGCTACAGATAAGACTCATCCTAGGGTTAGTCAAGAGAATAGGAAGTTGATAGGACTTAAGTATCTGTTATGCTAGTGATACACATTGTCCTAGAAATCATTATATGTAAATTGCTGGAAGTTTTATGTGTAGAGATCTTCAGACACTATAGGTGAAATTGAAACCTAGCTCTAAAATTAATCATGGCTAGAGAACACCACACTCATTGTATTTCTGTGGCTCATGTGAGTGTAAGGACAGCTAAGAACATTGAGAACAAGAGCAGCTAAGCTGAACCTTGTCCTCAATATGAGAAAGGTGGGTTGGTAAAAATTCCTCTGGCCTCTCAGAAACTTTTGTTTTTGATTCTGTTTCGGTGATAATGATCCAAAAAATTTTGGAAGGGTCCCTTCATAGAAGTTTTACATAACATCAGCTTTCCCTGTGACCAGCTCAAAAACTACTCTAAGAGGTTTATATGGAAACAATAAAGACCTACTGTTTTTATGGAAGTGTAATGCCATCCAAATAAAAGCCACCATCTATGGAAACTTTCATTAAAAACATAACTCTGAAAGGCTTACTACTAGTAATTCAACAAAAAGAACCCTTGTTTTCTAATATAAGTGAGAGTCCTGTAATGTCAGCTTTATCAGAGAAAAAAAAAAAGCTATTGATATCAGAAAGAAGCCTGCATGTGAAGATAATGAAGGACAGATGTTATCTCACCTGAGGTAACAATGGGATGCTGAGCTTAGGATTTTATGCAATGGAGGCTCAAGAATAGGTGTTTTATGCATAATATGCCATTGAAAATTATATATTTTTCATTCAATATTAGGCCTGCACTTTACAGGGGACACAGAACTCCTTGTGCAAGATCAAGCTTTCCATCAGCTGCTGACAATGTGATAAACTGTCCTCACTCTATTCTTCTCTGTCTGAACATCTTTCAGTTCCCTGTGCCCAAACCTCTGCCAGTCCCAGAGCATGTACACCTGTGTGAAGAAATAGTGATGTTATTTAGTCCCAGCTCTAAAGGATTACAAATGTTGTAGAAGAGGCTCTGACAACTCCTAGGACAGCAGAAGAGTGATTTTACATGAGTTTGATCCCTCATGCATCCCTGTGTCTGTCCACTATGTTTAAACTAGTCATTTGTATCTTAAACACATGGAAAATTAAGCTGAATTTATCAGACATATATGTATATGTACAAAAATATGATTGCTGATTTATTTTTTTTTTCAGGTGGCTGAGAAAAATTGTGGAATAGCCTATAAATAATCAAATACACTTTAAGAAATATTTTAAAATAATGAGTTAATTCAACAAAGGGGCAACGACGTAAATGGTAAAGTTCTATCATTAATAACAATTTGACTATAAAACAAGAATAAATAGTCAGCTTTCAACATGTAGAGTGGTTATTAATGACTATTTTTAATAAATTGAAAAAAAACACTAGAGTGTACAAAAAATAGTTGTCCCAGTATAATTTAGATCAGAATTAAACTGTCCAACTGAGAATCAAAAATTGCTTGCATTCATTTTAGATTGCTAACTTGCTTTTTAAAAAATGTTTTAAATAATTTTATTGACATAAATGTTTTTGTTTTAGTTTGATTGAATAAATGGAATGTCCACTGTGCTTTTAATTGAAGAGTTATTTTAGGTCTCGTAAACCATTGTGTTTCATTATTTTCAGTGGCCAGTCCTGCTAAAAACATGGCTGTGACATATCATCTGCTGACGTTATTTTTTACTTTTTTTTTTACTGGTGGGGAACTCTGTGAAAAGGTTTTTAAAACATTTAACAGGGCTTTAGATAGTTAAGTTACAGAGTATGGCTATCATATAATCCTTCAGTGCTTACATGATATGTACAGGATGTTTGATAGGTAATACTTTGTACCTACTGTAATTGCTTGTTCCTGCAGATTACAGAGTAATCCAGGAAGACTTTTATAGTCACTCTGCATTAACATAGAACAGGAGAGGTTGCAATGTGTACATTCCTTCTCTGATAATGCAGGCATAACAAAAAAATTCAGTAGGTGTGCCATGGACCTGTTTATTTCCCACAATACAGGCTGGTTGTTTCAAAGCAGAGACATCAGACATACTGGTGTGGAAAGCAGCCCTGGAGTAGTGAGCACAGCAAGTTCAGACAGGTACAGATAATAGCAAAATATTTTTTCTGCATTTCAGGTGCAACAGCTGAAAGCTGAATGTTGACACAACCCAGTTCTTTTCAAGTCTGTTACAGAATAGGGCTCAAATATATTTTGGCCTGAACAAGGTATTATCAATTTTAATAGTTTGGGGAAGCGGGGGTGGAGTGTGTAATTTATCTGCATTTTCTTTAACATATGTTCATTTATGAGTTCATTTGTTTAATCAGTGTGTGGTATTTTATCAAAAACTAATCTTTTTTTCATAAATAATTTCTCTTCATTCTTATTATATAAACAAAGTTCTTACATTTGCCTGTGGAAGAGAAACAGGACTTATTTGACGAGAATGAATCATTGTTAGCTTTGCTCACTGATGTACATTTATCAGCTTTAAAGTTCCAAGTCAGATTCCCAGAAAGATTAGGTGTAACCTGCTATTGATTCTTAATTTATTAATTAGAAAATGTTAGTTTGATGTATCCCTTGGCATTAGTCTTCCTTGTGATATATTTACAGATCATAAAGCAAACATAAACCAGGAAGCAAAATAATGAAAGCCTGTCCAATATAAGCATGCATGAAATCCCACCAGCAGCTCAGCTGCAAAAAATAATTCACTTAATTGCATTCTTACAATTTACTCCATCCCAAAACATTTTTATGCTTTGAAGGATGAATAACAATTGTATTCAAAGAAAGACACTTCCTCACCCATATTTGCAATATGCACACGGAACAAAACATTCATGCACGCAGGAGATGGCTGGGCTTGCAGATGTGCCATGAACAACACACTACCTTTGCCATCCCTTATTTTGCCAGTAACCACCATAAAAGATGCAAGACACACTGTCATAAATGGTGAGTCAGCAAAGAACTTAATTGCACTGGTTCAGGTGCTGTCTTTCTGTTGTACTGTGGTGGGGAGCTTCCCTGGGGCAAGACACACAAGACACATTCCTCTCACTCTTCAAATAAAGGGAATGGGAAACAGCAAATGAAACAGGGATATAATATCCTGACAGAGTTTACCTGGGCCGAGTTGGAGGTTTCATATGAAAAATTTTTTAGATCACAGCTTGTTATGGGAATGTGAAGGGATGGGAACGGGAGAGGAAACTGAGTAACAGTTCTGATGAATTCAAATAATTTTCACTAGATTTATCAAGTGCAGGAAATTCTGGAAGTCTCACTCCATTTCTTAAAATCCAGCCTGCTAAAATGAGAATATTGCAAGTGTACCAATCTGATATTGGTTAACCATAACATTGCTAACAATTACCTCATACCTCAAATCTTTGCCAGGGGTTTCTATTTGCACAGAAAAAGGCTGGCAGTACCCACAGCCTTTGCTTCAGGCAAAGCCTCTCAGGTTGTTCTCCATGTTTTGCATCTTTCTAAATGCAGTCTTTTTATAAGGTTCCCTGGTTTCATTCTTTCCATATGTTTTCTCCTTGGCTTTTCCCCAATTGCCTGAAGTTTCAGGGCTGGGTTCTGCCCCAGGCGGTGTCGCAGAGAGAGGTGGGCTGCACCCATCCCCGGTCCTGGAACCCACTGGAACTCTCCCAGTGTCTCCAGGCTCTCCATCCCACCAAGGAGGCAATGCCACCCTTGCTGTCCCCAAAACCTTCAAAGAGCCCCCAGAGCCATCACCCCCCCTCCTGTTTGGCCTGAGCACATACAGAAATGGAAATGGATCCCAGTTGCACAAATGGGCAATTCTCAACAGCCAAATTAGTGCCAGGCAACTGATAGAGTGCATTTAAATATCTGAGGCCAGGAGGCTCAGAAAAAGCACCCAGATATATCTGAGGTAACTTAAGTTGGCTAGCAGGGGATTCCCAGGAAAGAGCAGGGTTTAACTCTTTTTTAAAAGGTAGTTCTGCAGATTTTTGAAAAGGAGGGCAGAGGACTCTGTTAACATGTACTTCAAAGATGCAAATCAATTCCAGAAGTAGGGTAGATGCAAAAGTGGTGTTAAAAAAAGCCAAAAGAGGAAGTCTGTTATCCCAGCTGAATTCAAAGAAGTGAATCCTGAAATTCAAGTCCCCATAAATTTGATTTAGAGCAAGGCCTTGATATAAAATTGCTTTTCTCTCCAGTGAGCTGCCTTACACTTAGAATACGACGAGCAAAGTCTGTGTTTGTTGAAGGTGACCCACTTGACACACATATTAGTAGCTGTATGAGCAGAGATTGTGATCTAAATATAATAATTTTCACACTCTAAGCTCAATGAATAATTAAGTATTTTTGCACAGTAGGACAAGAGAGACTGAGAGGATATCAGAACTGAACATCTCTAGCTTTGCTCTGCAGTGGTTAGATGACCTAGGTGTAAATCCTATACACAGATCAGACAGAGGAAGAATCTCTAGTTGGATATCCCACCCTGCCTAAGCCCTCTCAAAATTGATTTTTTAGTGGTGAATGACAGGGGAAGACATGGACTTGAATCAGTGTGCTTTGTTGGAAAAGAATCACCTACAGTCCTAAAAGCAGCTGAGATGGAAGGCGAACCAAGATATTTCTGTAACATGCTAGAGCTTAGTCAGGAGTTACACACTAATTTTATGATGTCAAGATTTAGACAGAAATATGCAAGAACTTAGGCTCTGGAAATTTTAAGTATCAAAGGCAAGTCAGGGAGGTGTATGAGGTGAATGGACAGAAAGGTAAGTTTAATCAACCTTTCCAACTTTCCCAGCTTGAATATGTAGAAAATGGGCTTAGATTCATGTTCTCTGGTGAGAAATTAACCCTCAAACAAACAAACAAAAAAGCCCAAACAAATATGGAAAAGACTCTCATGAGTTTCAATGAACAGAAAAATTCTCAACAGGTTTATAGAAAGGCTAAATCTCCTCATTTGAATTCTTTGGCTGCTTTGTAGTAAAACTATAAACAAACAGCCTGTCTTGAAAACCACAATATCTAAAGCTAGATAATTCAGATGTTAGGAAATAGACTTGAGGACTATATTTGTGAGAAAAATCCAGCTTTTTTGTGCATATGCATCAAGATAGGACCCCAGACCACCCTTGCCTGCCCTATGCTCAGGATGGGTGGTAAGTAGGTTTATAAAAATTAGTTTCTTCTATGAGTTGAATGTGTGGTCCACAGTGTTTTTACTCTAAACTGTTTAAATGCTAGTCAAGACAGAATTTATTTTTCCCTTTTTTTCTGTACTCCTTAGGACCACAGTGCCCATGTGGAATACTTCTGTATATTTCCCAGCTCAGAGGAAGCAGGAGCACACAGGCAACTCTGTGCCTCTAAGTCTCAACTGACAGGATATTGGAGGATCTGGATTTCAGCAGAGCTGTTTCACTGCCATCCTGTACACTTGACAAGTCATCAGGTCTTGGAAGCAATTAAACTAGTTAGTTAAAATCCCTATTGCCATATATACTCAGTGGGGATGTGCGTGTTTTAAATTATTCTTCGCATGATTCATTTGGAATCCTTTATAACATCACAGCTCAGTAATTTTCTAGCTTGCTGGTTTTTCAGGGCAAAACTTCGAGACACAATAGCCCCATGCAGCTCTACAGGCTGGGGGCAGAGTGGTTGGAAAACGATTCAGTGGAGAAGGACCTGGGGATGCTGGTGGAGAGAAGCTGAACATCAGCTGAGTGTGCCCAGGTGGCCAAGATGGCCAAACTCATCCTGACTTGTACCAGGAATGGTAATGGCAAATGGACAGAGAATGCAAAACTGAGCCACAGTGTGAGACTGCAACAGTGTGTTACAACAGTTTTGGGAAGCTGGTCTTAATCTGTAATTTTCCCCACAGTAATTCAAATTATTTTTCTAAGTGATTTCAGTGACCTTTTTGTGGCAACACTCATGTTGCTATGACAAGGCTTATATTAATATTAAAAGTTGCTCTCAGACCACATGCCTCCACTGAGACATACAAATGCTTTAAGGTGGGAAATCTGCCAAGATATTCTTTCTACACAGTTAGGAAAAGGAACGTATGGTTAATCATTGTTTTACTCAGAAGCAAGCAAGGAGTGATACATTTGTACCTTTTGTATGCACCATTCCTCACATCAGAAGAAAGTAAGGCCCAAAACTTCACAGAGTTGTTTGCAAACATTACAAAAATATTTGGATTACAAAGAGGTTGACAGGAATTTTTCATAATCATGGTTTCTATGTTTACTCTCAAAAGAGAAATCATAACCAAGCTGAAAAAGCTATATTTTCAATATCCGTTATAACTGAGAAATTTCACTGACTTCACTGGGCTTGCAGAACTTTTGGAAATGTGTCAACAAGCCTATGAATGAAGAAGATTAAAAAAAAACTCACTCCATTTTTATAATAGATTATAGAAGGTTTTTTGCAGTATTTCAGGATCATATTCTGCTCTTTTAACTGCTTCTGTCTTCCAACATGTAAGAAGAAACATTTTTCAGCACTACACCTCTTAATCTGAACATTTTCTACACTCTAATTTCTTTCATCATGAATATTAGTCAGTACATGTGATTTTATTCATCTACGGACACATTTCATATAAGATCCATAAGCAATTAATGGTTAAAAAAATACCTGTTTCAGTTAATTGTTTTTGAGAACCACAAAACCTGATTTTGAGTTTGGTCTGTAGACATATCTCTGGGTACTGCCCAGACCAGTGGTGTGATGGATGGCAAACAATTCTGTATTTACTGTGGCACAGTACCCAGCCTTTATTCTGTCTGCTTCCTCCTCTTTGCAGCCCATGAGGTCTTCAGTTATTTTTCAAAATTGCAGTCCTCAAATGATACCAGGATTCCAGACTATAGCTGAGACATACATGTCTCCAGCATACCCTCTTATTTTGTAAGAAATGTCAGTCTCTACCTAATGAGCCCAAATAAGCTATAATTAGCAGAAAGCCTCTTTATATCCCTAATAACAGAATGGTCAATTGTAAATCAGTGGATGAGGTCGTTATTTTCAATCAGACACTTCCATCAAACACCAAGATTTCATAGCTAAGAAAGCAGAGACTTCTTACAAACCACTAATCCTCATTCACTTCATAAGTAGCTTAGCAGAGTTCACATGAACATATGAATCACTCTGTTTATCTTTTTTTATTAATTTATTTTATAACTGTTCCAAAGAAAACTCTTTTATAACAGCAGTTTATAGTGTAATAAACTTCCCAGTGTATATTCATGCTGTTATTGTTGCAGAATTCAGATTTTTTTTTTTCCCATTTGTTCTTATTCTTTTTAAGGAAGTGAATATTTGGATTGTGAATATTTCAGTCCCATTAGCAATAAAGTTCAGAACCACTTTGGCTAATTCAATGAACAATCCAGCAACTTTATGAACCAGAAGTTTCTGCAGACATATGTTTGGGTGGTGACAGATATGCAGATAAAGGGAACTAACCTATTTGCTGTTTAGGTAATAAACATGGAGAGATGATTTTTTTCTTAACTCTTCTGAACACTATTGGGTGCGAATGATTTTCTTCAAGAGTTCACTCAAAATGTCTATCATCTATAGCACACTGAGGATTGAAACTCTTTTTAAAAGCCATAGCAGAAGCAACAGAGCTACTGATTAGTGTGGTCCAGCTGTGGTTTATGGAGAGCAAATAGTTCTGTCATAATACTGCTGTTCCCACACTTACTCCATCCTTGAGATTTCAAATAGAAAGGCTTACTGGCATCATCTTCTACATTGATTTCTGTTATACCTTGACAGGAATTAAAGCAAAATCACAAAGACAAAGGTTTGAAAGTTAGTGAGAGACAATGAAAGGGAATGGAGGGTGAAATCTACTGGAGGTTTTCTGCCTAGAGAGTGTGTCTGCACACAAAATACCCCCATAACAGCATTAACATCAGAGTTTAAGCCACTTCTGAAATTTGTAAATAAACAATTACTTTCAGTTACCTACAGATTGTGAAGAGTATAAGCACTTTTTATAGCTTACAAGGAGATTCTGCATGAGATAATTGCTTGCAATATATGTGTGGGGTGCAGTTTCACAGCAGGTTTTTGCATTGATGGTTAATAATAGTGTTATTCAAAAAAAATCATTTAAATTACTTTTGCTGGCTGGTGAACTCTATTGTAATGAAATGAATTTCGTTGTACTTTTCTATTGTAATGGTGGAGGAAGCAAACATACACATTATTTCTTTTAAATAAGAACAACAATAAAAATAATATGCAGCAGCTCTTTAAACTTTCACTTAAGAACTATTTTTAAATTATATCCACAACATCTGTTACAGATATTAAAATATCTGGGACTGTCTTCCAGATGTGAAATAATGTTTATCAAAGGATGGAACAGAAAGCAGTTATCACTGAAATAGGTCAAGAGGGAGGTCTCTGGATTACACAGTTCTACCAGAGCTTCACAATAGGCAACGGGCTATGAAACAAACACGTGGTCATAGTCAATGTAACTTTATTTGCCTTATGAATAGGGCACTTAACAGGACACATCACTAACTGAGACAAGCTGGGATTCAGAGAAGTACACTGTAAATAACAGGCAGCCTTATCCATACAATTTGTGTTGTGAGTATGTTTAACTTAAAGAGTATCTGTCATGTTAAGACAGATTAATTGTTGTGCTTAGGCACAGCTCCATCTTGAGTTACACCTTCCCTGAAGGAGTTTGGAGAGATTAAAATGCTTCCCAAGATTCTGGAGCTTGTGGTGGTGAACTGGAGTGTTCAGCAGCTGCAAGCCTGTTCTTTGTCCCTCTTAGTGGGCTGGTCCCTTCTCAGTGACACTATCAACACCTTCTGCGAGCAGAAACCACTAGACCCCAAGACTGAGCATAGCTCCTACTTTATAGCCATGCTAGCTAATGTCACCCTTTCTACAAAGGCTGTCTCTTATAATTTGGGCTTCCAGCCATGTCTTTAAACTGCCTGTGTATCCTGTCCTCTAGAATTGGCTGTTATCCTTTATTTCCTGATTTACTGATGCATCTGTTTCTTCTGTGCTGCTTTTGTGAACTTTCAAGTCATACAGTATATGTAGTTTTCTCACACTGTGTGTGCAGACATTTATTTTACTACCATTATGACAGATAAATGGATGTCAGAATTTTAAGAGGCCCACTGCATCAGAGACATTTTGGTATCCTGATATCATCCTCATTTGATCTTTTCCTGTTCAGAAGATAGAGCAGACTTGGGGCATCCACTGACCCATTAAGCTCACAAACTTTTTCATAATGTTTTGGTGGTCCCACAAGACATGTGGAGCTGTAAAAACGTCGTGGTTTCAATGTAACCTTTGCTGATCTTAAAATCGAATGTGAAAGCTAGATGAAAATATCAGGAGTGATGAGGTGAAGGATCCCTTCATCAAAGTTAAAGAAAGAGCTTGTGGCATCCTGAGAGGGAAACTTCTGATCATTCACTGCTTAGCAGTGTGCCACAGTAATGAAAAATGGTAGAATGTTGCATTCCAATCAAAACCACTTTGATCTTTGCTTGCAAGCAGAGATATTCTGTGTCCAGATACATCAAACTGAGGTTGTACTGGAATTCCTGTTATACTCCTCCAAAATTTCTCAGTCTGCATTGCAAACATCTAAATGCAAGAGTCAGCCTCCTGGGATTGCTCACTGTTTGACAGCTTCACATAAATTGAATATTCAAATGCGTCTTCTTTGCAGTAAGGTAGATAATGGAATATCTAAGTGATATAAATCAAAAAGATGAGAGAAAAATAGTTATAAACTGTCTATCTGATGGATTAATAGATAACGTGCTCATTTTTCCAGTTTGGGGTTTCAAGCTTTACTGCTTCCACCTGTGTTGCCAGGGCTTTTGATTTGAATGAATTTCATTACAACATGGTATCTTTAGTCCTACTTCCCGTGGTAGTTTAGTAAATCCACTCCATGATTTGGCAGAGCAGGATGATTAGGTATTGTTGGTATATTGAAGCAGCAAGTAGAGCTGAATTTGATGTCTGAACAAGTCTGCTTTGGCAGAAGGCCAGAAAAAAAAGGGAAGGAAACAAGCTCATGACCTCCAGGCAATTGCTGGCAGGTCTTTGGGGAGGCTGCTGGATCATGACAGCAAAAAGTCATCACTGTAGATTGTGGCATCTTGACTCTGAGAAAAAAAAAAATCTTATTTTCCATTTATTAAATTGTTTTATATGCAACAAGAACACAGTTATACTTCTAAATAGACCTATAAAATAAGTCTTGTTACATAAAGCAGATATCATCTATATGCCAATACTTCCCATGCAGTCATCCTATGATCTGAACAGAAGTACAGGGTATTGCTTCAAATCAAAATGCATGCTGCTTTTTCTTATACAACTGTTGACCTTTTAAAGATGAGTGCTGGACTGTGGAAATATATTCTTGCAAAACAGAATCTGTGTGCCTTTGCATATAATTAGATAAACCAAACTCTTATTTGCCCAAGGAGGAAAAAAAAAAAATCCCCAAAATGCCCTCCCTCCCTGTTCAAATGAGTCATATGATTTCTAGCAACATCCTGGCTTTATTCAATGTTGCATCTGTGATGACTGAGGCATCAAGAGGTCAAGTGACTTCAAGGGTGGCTTTCCCATAAAGGCAGATCCAGCAGCTGTCTAATGGAGAAAACATAAAAGCAGTATAATATTGGTTGACACTGGAGAATTTAAATAATTGTGGGCTGGGAGGGGATGGCATTTTCCCATTTCCCTGGAGCAGCTAAGGCTTTACAGAAGTTGCTAGTGAGATGACTACAAGCAGTGGGCTTTTCACTGAGCATTCTCTAGCACCAATCTCTGATCTCTAGGCAAAGCAGTTATGTCCATTAACATTTACCTGGACTTGACCTACCCTCCTGATGACAAAATACTTTTAGAATCAATTTAAAGAATATGATAAACTCATCACTCTATATCAAGTGCATAATTCACACATAAAATGTGAAAAATCATGAGACTGTTACAAACTTTTATTTAGACTTGTTTTCTCTTTCATTCTTAAGAGTAGTAGGAATAAGTAGCAGTTCTAAAGAGTGGGCAGAAAAAGTGAGTTATTTGCCAACACCCACTCCATGGCACAGTATGGGGTGAAACATAACCACTTGAGTCTGATCAGAGGCACTACAGAAGGTGGTGAATCAGTCTTAAGTGCTTAAGTCCTGGTTGGAGAGCCCAGGCTCCTGGTGGGTACAGAGGGGCACTGTCAGTGCTGCTCACACAGAAACTGCCCTTCTGCCTTGCCAATTGGCTTGCTATTGGAACAACTTCCAGAGCAGAGCAGTGCTTTCATCAACACCACTGAGCTAGTTACCACCTGAGAGCTGGGAAAAACACTCTTGCTCATGTATCTTGGTCTGATTATGCTTTTTTATTATGTCTACCAGCTGTGGGACTCATTCTGTTGTACAGCCAAGACGCAGCTGGGAAGCCCGGCAAATCCTGGGTAGGGACATGCTCTTGGAGCAAAGGTATTGCAAATGGCCCCTGCAATAAACCTAGCCTTGTCAGCCAAAACATCTGATGCTATCCTGAGTTATTCAACCAGTCTGAACAAAGTAGGGAAGGATTAAATCAACTGTTAATATCTCTCACACAGTGACTGGTACTGTCATGCAAGCTGTTCCCTTCCTCCTCTTGCAGATGAGACTCACACCAGAGTTCAGCACAGCTCCCTCTGCTCCCTGGCTGAACCAGCTGCACTTCTGTCAACTCTGCAAAAACAAAACTTCATAATCTGTTTCAATTTCAATGGATTTCTAGAGGGACCAGGGTGAGTTTTTTGCTCCTTTTGTTTTTCTTTTTATTTTGGCCTTCAGTGCACTCCATGTTCAGGCCTCTGTCCAGCACCAATATCCGAGGCAGCAGCATGAGGCAAGCAAGAACTCAGATACTGATGAAAGAAATTTCCCCTTGTAAAACAAAGATAATGATGAAAATTTATTCAATGGCAGCCATACTTAGAAATTCCCATTAATTCCTTAAATTAATGACAATATACATAGGCATCAGTCCAAGACTAATACTTTTGTTCTGCACAGTTTCACTTTTAAGGGTCAAGAAGGAAAAAGTATTAAGCAGGACAAAGTGGATCTTTGAAGCAACGCATGAGAAAGAAACTACATTATATTCCTTGGCTTTTCTAACACTTGTTCTCTGGCTGTCCTGTTCTGAGCCCATTTATATAATTAAGATAAAGAACAACTTTCTGACAAAAAAAAAAAAAAAATAAACACAACTCCTTTTTTTGCTGAAAATATGTTTTATACATCTATTGCCTTAGGAAGAAAGTTTTCTTGGGTCAATAGACTCCTCTAACATTATGGGGTGGATAAAGACAGGAGAAGGGAGCCCGAAAATATCTTAAGGAGCTTGTATAATTGAAGAGGGATGTGTATAAGAAGAAAAGGACTTAAATTTTTAAAGGAGATATAGACAGAGTTTCAGGATGTGTACCCAAGATTGCAGCCTAGAAACTTCCTGATAAACTTGCTCTAAATCCACAACTCCTTTGCTCTTTAAGATTCTTCAGATACCCAAAATCCGACCTTGCTCTGCTTTAAAGGGTGTTTTGTCTAATTTCTCCCCAAATTAATTAGAGAGATTTTTAAATTTAAGGTTCATGAGAGTAATAATTTCCTAGATCTCCTCTGGCAAGACCAGACTTCACTTCCAAAATGATGGTGATGTTGCCCAATATTAATTTAGAATGCTTCCCTAAGAAATGGAAGGAAAGGTTTAAATTTTTCCTCAGCTTGAGGCATGCTATCTGTATCTTCTACCTCTTATAAAAAGGCTGTATAGCAACTGCAGAAGTTTTAGGCCAATATGTTAAGGAAAAGTGAAGCCATCATTTGTTTATAGTCATGCTAGACTGAAAAATAACATTTTTAGTGCATATACATATTCTAGTGAAGTACATTGGGAAGAAATATTAATTTTTGACTCTGGTGTTTATAATATTTGGTTCAAAGATACTCAGTCCTGAATCATAATCTTGGAAACAAATACAATTTATGCACATTGAATTTTTCACCTTAGAAAATGCAGATATATGGGATCCAAAGTTAAGATTCAATACTTTGATGCTTTTGCTCTTCTTCTCTCCACATAATACTGCAATCCTTTCCTGACGTTACCAGAGCACAAAACCAGGAAATTCCCTCACTCAGAATATCCATATCTGATTGCAAAGTTGCTGTCCTGACACATGGTTTTGAAATCTTTTTTCCAGATGAAAGATCTGATTTACTTCAGCTCTTAGTTTCTGTTTGTATGCTTTAGATATGGGGTCAGTTAACAGGTCATACATACCCATTTGTCTTTCAGAGAGTACTTTCACTGCCACATTTTTTGGTGTCTGCATCCTTTATTAGATTTAACACAGGATTTTTAACATGTAAGTCAACTAGTGTGGATGCAACTTTCTGTCTGCCATTTCCCTTACCCTAAGAGAGCTTTCTCCCTCTTCCCGTTAGCTAGTTCTGCTTAAAATAGATCCAGCAGCCTGTGCCAGGCAGATGTTTACAATGTGAGGGATTCTGAGCAAGAACTATGTGAAAGCTCTGATTTTCATTAAATTGTTCCAATTTAGTTCATTTTATATCTGATAAATTAATAAAAACTGTCTGGTAAGCAATGCTGGAATATTTAAATGAGTATATAAAATTGTCTAGGATAGACACTGGAGTTAGACACTCAAAATGCTTATGAACATGTTTTATGGTATTGCACATATACAGAAAGTATGGACATTGAGGAAAAGCTTTACTAATTCCCTCCTGCATTCTCTTGATGTTTGCATCTGCAGAGGAAGCTTCCCCTCATTAACAGTTTAACATATATGAGACTTACAGTAACCAGGTACTGTATATATACACACATTTGGGGTGCTAGGGTAGGTTTGTCAATTCAGAATTTGCTTAAAATTTTTGTGTTTTTTTTTTTTCTTTTGGTTTAGTTTGAGTTTTTGACTGAAATCACTGAATAAAGGATATTCAGTGAGTAAAATTTCACAATTCCACAACCATACTTCCTTATTCTGAATGCATCTGTTTCTCAGAAGTTATAAAAATTAAAATTTCTTTAATTTTTAGAAATTTGTGAAATGGCTTAATTCAAAATACTAGTAAGCTCAAATGCTGGTGAACAAATGTGGTATTAACAGTTGTGATTGCTTCAAGACAGGCAGTGTGGTCAGTCATCAGGGAAAGGGTTAAATGACATTCAAAATCAGAGTTTTATTGGTTTCTAGTCTGGTTAAATCACCATAAGTGCCTGAATTTAACAGCACCACAAGACAATGAGATCTGAGTATCAGCTGGTGTCTGCACTTCACCTTCCATATGATGGAAACACATCCCAGAGTACATTTTAGACCATACTGCACATGGAGAGCCAGAAGTGACATGGGGTTCCAATTATAGTAAAATGAACCATATGTCTAATTAAATATATATGTTTTCTATTGATCTCCACTCTAATTGCTGAAAACAGATGCACATGTTTCATCTAAACAGCAATTAGCTATGGGTAGCTATAGTCTGTGATTCTCCCCCATACATCTTTTTCTCACCTGCTGCTCATCTTACTCGTTGTGGAAATAGTTTTTTTTAAGTCTATAGGTTTCTTTTAACTTGGAATATGCATGAGTTCTCATGCTTGTACATATGTCACATATAATTAGCTTTCCCTGAAAGAAATAAGCAAATATTTTAAAAAGTAGTGATATGATATTTCTCTAGTTTTATGTGAGACTTCTTAAAAGATTTCCTGAGGGTGGTGCTAAGCACATTATGAAAATCACCCCTGCAAGAGCTGCCAAATTAGGAATACACAGAAATGCTGCAGATGTTTGAATGGAATTAATTTTCTTGGTTATTTCTTGATGAAAAAGATTTCCATAAAATTATTTCCCTTAAACTGCACAGAAGTAGGAGCAATAAAAGTCTTCAATGTGTTTCCAGTTTTAGCAAAACATACATAAAATTATCATCTAAATAAATTGCCCGTTTACCAAGAAAAGTAAAAACAGAGCAGCAAGTCTTTTCATTATGCTAATCTAGAAAAAGTTATTTTGCATTGTTAGACACAAAGTCAATGAAAAAACCTTTTCAGAAAGAAATTCCTGAAGTAAGGATGCAATTGAGAAAACTTTTATGAAGTTTAAATGAAGACTGAAATCATCCTGCCCAACTGCAGTCTTAAATGCATTCGGTTCTGCAAAGAGGACTTTGACAACAAAGTAAATTGCATTCTGAACAGCATAACATTTGTAGCTGCAGAACTCCAGCTTGAAGCAAAGATAACTTAGCAGATTTTTTTTCTGCTTTTAAACATGCCAGGACATTAATGATTCGTCACATAAAGTTCTTCCCCAGAATTTTAAAAATAATCCTTGTAGACATTATGCTGTCGAACATGCTCATTTTCTGAAAATATTTGAAAATATATACAGCATAAGTAAGTAAATTATTTTGAAAGTTTTCCATTAAATTTTTAGTGAGGTCTTTTTTATGAGAAAAAAGTGCTGCTTGGAAAAATTGTCACAGTGAAAGAATTCTCTTTTAGTGGACCATGACAGAGATCTATCAGTTCTTAATGGTGTATTTTTCCCAAGGGATTGCTCTGCATTTTTTCTACACCAAATGTTTACAAACAAATGAGTATCTTCATAGCATATGAGAACTGTCTCATTTTTAGGTGTGCAGCTTCGTTGTGTTTCAGCAAACTGAGAAGATTTTCTTCTCCTCATAGTTAAAGGGAGAAGAGTGAAAGCTTTCAAAGGGCAGGGAAAGGAAAAGGGGGAGGATGAGGAGTGGTACCCGTTAGGTGTCTGAAATGATTTAATCACTGACATGATGTCAATTGCAAATACCCCAAACAGGCAATACTAAAGGTGAAACTAGATTGAAAGCAAATTTAAGTTTATTATGAACATATTGTGCTCAAAAAAAGCAGTTTATGAAAGCCTGTAAATATACGGGTGGCTTGCACGTTTTTTGAGAAGGTTCCTGACATTTCAGAAGAGATCAGAATGTCTGGGAATGATTCACAAACAGACTAATGACTTCACTGGGTGAGTAACCTCTATAAACACGTGTTGGTTGGTTGTAAGTTTTCCCTGTCTCTCTTTCAAAGTCCACAAGTTGTTTTGCCAGTTCAGGCAGAGGTGAGCTACACTGGTTTAGCCCTGCTTTGAATGCAATCCTTCATGGAGTCCAGCTGCCATTATATTTCTAGATTTTTATTTATTCTGCTTTTCTGGGAATTAACATATTCATAAAATCCCTGTCAGTATTGCTGAAAAAAACCAAAAGCCCCCAAAAGGTTATTTATTCTACCTCACATGGCAATTCTCCATTGATAATCGGAATTATTTTGGGAATTTTAGAAGAGAGAAAGAAATCTACACACATCATTATCAGAAGTAGTCACATACATTTCATCTGGTGCATTCATACAGAAAGACATTTGTAAAATGTGTAGTGAGTAGTCATTAATTTGCTAAGCTGGATTCTTTAAAATTGCCTTTTTAATGGAATAAACTATTTAATTTGGTAATACATATTAATTTCACCAGAAGAATCTTTTATTACAGATCTGACAGCTGGAATTTGGGAAAGTTTGTTACATTTACACTTGTAGGAAAGACTGGAGTTAAATCCTACACTCCAACTCACATTTTTTCCTGGAAAATTACTTTCCTGCTTTACACAATGTAATTAATTAGGACATGTATTTCAGAACCATTTCATTCTCTTTTGCCTAACTTTCAAACTGAAATTTCCAAAATGAAAATAGATCAGATCACTTTGTTATTGTACTCTGATGAAGACTTCCTCTTCTGAAGCAATCAACCCCCTTTTGTTCTGTTTACATTCGTGGGTCATGTTGAGTTATGCCATCTGCTGACAGAAATATGGACGAGTGAGTCACACAATGCAAAAGCTAGGGCAGGAGATAAGAAATACTCATGTTAAAGAAAGACTAATGGCAAAAGATCCTGCCTCTGTCAGGGTCTGAAGCTGTTATTTATGAAAAGGATGCATGAAAACTGTAAGAATATATGTCTCATGTATCTGCAAAATGTCTTCGAGATACTTAAGATGTTTAATACTCCATGATGGATTTTTCTTTCAAAATTCTTCTGTAAAATAAGTCTTTATGATTTAGCTAAATCTGGCAGCAATTTAGGATTCAGCACTGAATGCATCTTGTCTTACTGAGTACCACACTGTAATCATATGTGTGAAAAATAATGTCTTTAGCTGGTTTTACATCTATTATCTTTGAGCGTCCCCACCTCATCCTTTCTTATGAAAAACTGTTAATAATTTATTGCTCAATCATTCATGAATTTCCAGAACATATGTAAAACTTTTCACCAAGTAGAATTTATATTCAAACTTAGAAAAATCTCCCAGGTCCTTCCAAAGAACAGTAACTATAAAGACTATGAATTCACTACCAATGAAAACTGCCCTTCTTCCTTGTGCTAAGTGAAAATCCTACTCACTTCTCTGTTGCTGGTGGTTGCTCAAAATGCAGCAACAATAGTGTGAGAAGAATGAGGTAAAAAGCAAGTTCAGTAAAACTGAAGACTTTTTTTCCCCAGGTCTTTTTGAAAATTCTTAATCATATATGCAGAGTTTTTTAGCAGTGGCTGCCTTATCTCTATCTAGATGTGCAGTCTTGCATAAGTAAAACAGCAGAGTTTTGGTTGATAACATCTGACCTTAAAAGAGTGGTGGGGGTTTTTATTGATTTTTCTGCCAAGACTGCATTTACAGTTGGGATGATTAATTAATTAATTTCTAGTTTCAGAGGGATTATTGCTACTTAAACTGATTAGCTAGCACAGAAGTATTTTATGGCTTTCCAGCAGTAAATCTTTATAGCTAAACTGTAGGAGTATCTTTTTCACTGTAGCATTTCTAGTTTGTACAGAAAACAGTACAGAAACACTAGTTGACTGTTAATTGTATCAACAGAAGAAAAATACAGTGTAAACAAAATTGCAGTGTGAGGATGTCACAGGACAAGCATATCATTTAGTAAGAGAAAAACATATTAAAGTCACTGTGAGTTAAATGTGGTCCTCTTTGTCATATCCCATACAGATACAACTTTGTGCATTGTGATGTAGAGAGGATGGTCGCTTGCTGCCACAAGGTACTCATTTAGACAGTGACAAAGCACTTAACTGAGCTCAAATACAGTCTCAGAGTCCAGAAAAATTCCATTGATTGGTAGCAATAGAGAAAAAGAATATTTTCAAGAAAAATAAGTACTTTGGCTCCTGAAAAATAAGAGAGAAAGGGAAAACGGGAAAGAGAAATTGGCACTGAAATGTCGCCAGGTTTAGTCTGAGTAATCATGACTTGCTGCAGTGCTGTGTTATATATACAAATTGAATATACATTACACAACAATGTTTGTAGGAATCATGCTATATTGGATAACATCTCTGCATTTAAGAAAGAACAAAAAATTCTGAAAGGCTCTGCCCTTGGGAAACCGCCTCACATTGACCTAATTACTTTATTAAGCTTGGATTGAATGGTTGATCCCAAAGTAGATAAAGCTGGAAGCAGGAAAACAGAAAATTCTCTCTCTCTCCCTCAGCCTCTCTCTCTCTCTGGGAAGAAATGTCATTAGGATGATGCTTTGTATCATAAAAACATTCTTGCTCTGTGTCTCTGTTCAGGAAATTGGCCTAGGTAGCAAATGCATTACGCTGTGCTGAGCTGCAATAATTCATGAAAAAAAGCAATTGCCATAATCTTCACTTTGGAGAAGGTGCTGCAAAAAGGAAGAAGGTTTGTGTTTTGTGGGGTGTTCTGCTCTTCATGTACAAAGGAAAACAGAAAAGGGGAGAGTTGAAACAGGAGAAAGAGAAGGTGGGTAGAAGTGTTTGGGCTGTCAAAGAATGTGTAGGGTGAAGGAACGTGAGTGGGAGCTTTCAAGAGAAAAAACACTAAAATTTTAATCTCATCATAAATGGCGTAGAAAACAGTGAACAAATCTGATGGGGGAAAAAATTCTCTACTTTAGGGAGAAAAGTTGAAGAAGAAAGCAAGGGAAGAGCATGGTATTTCTGCTGTCACTAATTACAGTGCAAGCCAGTCCCTGGAGAGAACAAATTCTGTGATCACTCCAGTATCTCCTGAATGATCTGAAATCCCTCGACAATTTTGGCTTAGCAGAATAGTAAAGGCTGTCCTCAGCTTTTCTCAGTGTGCCTGCAAAGTACTCAGGGTACTTTGGGTACAGTATGAGGATGCACAAAGAGGGTGCAGAATGTCTTTCAAGACAATTTCCAAAATTCTTTTTAAATATTTCTGGGACTGCACCAAAAAAAATTGTGCCGGTAAAATAAGTAGTCTTAACTACAAGTTTCTTCATCTGATCTTTGAATTGCTCATGCTTCTCTTTGCAGCCATGTAACCTTGATAAGCTTTCATCAGCTGTACAGGAGATCCCCTTAGTGTAAAAAACCTGATTTTCACAGATATATGGATCTAAATGAACTGTTAACCTCTGCTTTTGAATAAATCAATAGATTGCTATGATTATGGTCCTCACAAGAAGCACTTTTCTGAACTCTGACTCCCAGGATAAACAAACACAAAGGTTATAGCTCTGCAGTCCTTATCTTACTAACACCACAGCAACTTGGGATTCTTCTGTCCACATATCCTTGTCTCCTCTTACCCACTTGTTGGAGTGAAAGTCAACATGGAGCTGTCTTTTTCATGTTTTCTAGTACATCATGTCAAAGTTTTGAATTTTTATGTAATGAGAAATTTTGAAGTTTCCATAATTTTTGTTCACAAATTGAAGCTTCATGAGAAAATACTAAAAATAAGTTTTCACAAGGGTTATTTTAGAATAAAGATTATTTTCAGAATACTATCCCAAATACTATTTTGTTTCTGAATTGAAATATTTTAACTTCATCCCATACTCTACTATGTATCTTACAGTCACACCTCACCACCTCTAATTCTGAGATGTTAAAGATGACACGATGTAATAGTTGAAATAGTCTATTCTATCTTTAAAACCATGAAAGACAGCTGTTATTCAGTGCTGATTGAAACATCTTATGCTTTGATCTATAGAAGGAGATATGCTGTGACACAGTATATAAGGGTGGCATTTGGATATTTTAAATAGATGGTCTTCAGATGTTCTCTATGGAGCTGAGATTTAGATTCCACTGGGAAGAAAATCACACAATTTTGAGTTTTTTGAGTTTCAAATAATTGTAACATTCCTTTCAGATGATAAGACCTTCCAGGGAAATGCAAAACATTTTAATGTAAGGGCCTCCCAGCACAGAAACTAAAATTTTAGTGGTAGCTGGAAAGCCCACTGAAATAACAGATTGTACATAGCCCTGCAGAAGGCTCTCAAATGTGGAATGAAAATGGACAGTAAAATAAAAAGAGGCTGTATCAGTGGCGGAATTTGCATGTAGAGGGCTTTCAAATATAATCCTCAGGCTGGACAAAGCTGCCTTGACTGAATTTCCCCCATAAGGGTGGTACTTTCTAAAGGTCCAGCAAAGTTAAAAATAATTAAGTTCTACGTGTGGAGAATAAACTTCAGTTTTGCTTCCAAACAAAATTAACATTTGAAACACAGGCTGTATTTAGAAAAGTCCATGGGGTCAAAAATTGAAGGAATATCAAAATACCTACAAACCATGGCTGTGCTAGGCAACTTTTTACTGCATTTAATATACCTATTAAGAACACAGATAACTCAAGGTCAAATGGACTTTAAATTACATTACCTACATCTGAGATAGAAGTGAAAAGGAATAACACTGTATTTTAATCATTTTATTCAGGAATTTGCTCAGGGATCTGGTTAAGAATAACCAGTCACCAGACTCCAGCCTGGCTGGGCATAATATTATTGCAAAGGGCTGATGGCTGCAAATGCTCCGGAAGAATGTGAGTAAACAACCGTATTAATTCAACTTGTATAACGGTATATTCAGGATCCAGATGCTTGAGAGTGAACTATTAATGGCCAACTTGGCTTGTATATTCAATTGTATGTTGGAAGTTTCACTCTCTGTACTCTGCTATCCGTTTGGACTTGAGGCACAAACAAAAAAGGGATAGTTATTTTAATGTAATAAATGGAGACAATGAATAACAAACATACAGTCTCCTGCTTCCCCACAGGTTTCCAAGCACAGAAGCCCCTGAGAGCAGGACGGTTTTCCCTAATTTTCTAATCAGCCACATTTGTGGTTAGTTGAATTGTTTCCATTTAATACCATTTATTTTTATGACTCTTGTCCCCCCACACAAGAGAGAAATTCTGGAGACGGGAGGGTGGGGAAAGAAAGAGAGGGTGTTATGGGGAGAGACAGACAGACAAAAAAGTAGGCAATATCATATTGCAGAAATTCTGGCACCCTAATGTCACAGCTTAAGCTCCAAACTAGAGCCATATCCTAAATGCAGATCTTTTTTTAACTGTGTGAGCAGAGTAAGGAATTTAGCCCAGCTGACAAATAAAAAGCTTTCCACTGTGGCAAAGATTAATACTTCTTTGAAGTATGTTCACTGTGTCCAATGTTACTTCATAAGATAAAGACAGGGTCATTGACACAAGATTTTGTGTTTGAAAAGTCAAAGAACAGCTCTGAAGTCTATTTTAAAAAAATGCTTTTCAAGATTTAGCTACGATAAGAACATTTAATTGCATTACTTCAATACAAAAGACATTAGCCAATGCACTCTCCAGTAGTGCGTGTAGGCATGGACATTTGCAACTTCCCATTTACTCTGGTAGAATTGAGTAAGCACTGGATGATCTTTACATAACTGTCTTCTGTATTCTGTAGGTAGCAAACATCATAAATATGTAGCTGTGGACCATTGGTTAGATACAGGCTGCAATGGAATCATTTATACTGAAAGTTTCTTTACATTCATTTCCTCTAGGACTTTATATTAATTTTATCTGCAAAGGTGTTTTTGGGATGAGAGGCTGTCATGATTACATGCTTACAAAAGTTCTCATGCCAGAGGTATGCAGTAGTTATTCGAAACACTTCTGTGGGCTTCTTGTGGGCATCCAGCAGGGACCAATAGGTAAGTCAAAAGGAGAAAATAGATACATTTTCTGAGTCAATTGTGTGCTAAGAATAGTTCTCCCTGCTCTAGGAGTTTATCCCTTGCTTTGGACGTATTGCTGGCTAGGCTTGGACAACACACAAATACAAATTTCATGACCCATGTATATTATGATAGTATCTGACAAGATACTATCAAAACAAATTTCCAGTTAAGGATAAGCATCTGAATTACCTAGGAATCACTGACAAAAATATAGGTACATAGATAAGTGGATTGTTGATGGTTTGACTGCTTGGTCACAGCTATGCTGGTGAACCCAGAAGAAATTCACACAAAGACCACTGCATATATATACAAATACCACACAAGTCTGAGCATGAGCTCTTGGAGGCAGCAAACCTATTTGAGGTGGCAAAAAAGTGGGTTGCATAACCTGGTAGAGTTTGGGAGGGCAACAGTAATGACAAATTTGTAATTTGTCCTCAAAGAACACAATTGAGACAAATCAAATAGTGCAATCTCATGTTGTAAGAAGCACAATACTCATCTTTGTATGCAAAGAGTGCAATTCTGCCATGTTAAAAAAATCTGGGAGTATAAATGTAGATCTAAAGAATATTTAATACAGCTTTTACATCTAAGGAGTATTGAACTGAGGCAGATGTTGGTGGGGCATAGGGTTGTGGTGTCTGAGAGACAAATGTTGAACCATGTTCAGCTGATTACTGTTATTACATCATTACTGTTTTCATTCCAGCTGCTACTATGCAGACAATTACACAGAGTTTATTAAACAGTTTTCCAAGTCAATCCAAATGTATTAGGATAAATGCTTTCACTTACATTCTGTTAGCTTTAATATGGTTCAAAGCAAAACTTTGCAATCTGAAAAAAAGCAACAGTTCTCAAAGAGTGTCAGAAATTAAATTGTGGACATCTTGAGTGAGCAGTGGTACTCAATAATGATTTATCTTTTTTTTTTTTGTTGTTTTGTTTTTTTTCCAGAGGGTAGTGTGGGCATTGTAAAAACTCTACCCTTGAAATGAAATTAAGACAGATATTTCATGACATTTTGCTTTTTAAAGGAAAGAAAAGGCAGTAAAATGTTTAGGGTGGGATGTGTTATGCCACAGCTTACAGCAACCTGACAAAATCTGCCTGGAAGCTTGGGGAGCAATCCTGAGCCCCCAGAGCTTTTCCACAAGGGCATT
>JAOTQP010001286.1:29615046-29661268 GCA_026413545.1 Cichladusa arquata
CTAAGACAGATAGTATTTAATGACATCTTGTTTTTTTAAAAATATACTAGTGTCAAAATTCTTTGATAGTCCCACAGTCCCTGCATGCATAGCAAAGACTGCAGTGTATCAGAATACTATCAGGATTCCAGCTGGCACTTGAAGAGGTCTTCTGTGTAACCCTGTGCACATCACTTCAACTCACTGATTTCTTTATTCGTGATTGAATTTAGACTGAAGGAACTGAGACAGGAATTGCTTAATCATGAGGTCCTGTTTTCTATTGAAACTCCAGGAATTACAGCACCCTATAAAGTCTCTGCACAAAGCACAACTTAGCTAATAAAAAAGGACCTTTATATGTAAAGAAAAGCAAATTAGTTTTTAATATATTTAGCTTTTCATAACGTGTACTTGAAGAAATACATTGCATTTAGTGTTCATGACAGCTATTGCTCTGCCATTTTCTAAAGACAGGATAAGGAGGTTGGTATGTTTTGTAAGCATGGCTTTCTCTTTACAGATCTTAGCCTTGTAATTTCAGACAACTGCTGAGATAGCATGAATTTTTAAGCTCTCTACGCTTGTTGGAAAACTAGAAAACATTTTCATAGGTACTAAGATCACAAGAAAACATTTGTGCAATCTAAAATGTATGATAATACAGGTCTCAATTTTTATTCAATAATTGTTCCAAGTATTGTATTTCTGTATCTCTATTGTCAGTGTCAAACTGTATTTGATGAAATATTGTTTATTGTTTGAAGTATGTAAAATCCTTTAGCAGGCATGCAGTTTTGTCTTGAAGTAAGAAAAGTATGGCTATTTTATCAAATTTTGGGGTAATTTAATCCAGAAATGTTATGACAGTCACAGGGGGAGAGGCTCTATTTTGAATTCAGGTTGGTCTTCTGTGTTTCCATTTCTGCTTGATGGCACAACAGCTTTCCTAAGGTACCTAAGTGACAATGGAAATATCTGAACTACATTTTATTCCTAAATACAGGCATCATTCCTTCTAAATAATAATTCCTGGGCTATAGCCTAGCTGTTTAATGTACAGTTTTTATCAGGTACTGTTACGCATTATTTATTTATCTGTGCTTCTTTTATATGAAATTCTTCAGCACAACTCAGAATTCTGCATTGTAAATGTACTCTTATAGCTGACTAAAATGCAAGCCACTCTTTCTTTTGTATAAGTTATGAATTTGTGTTTTTTCCACGTGAGTTCAAGTAACATTGGAGTCTTGTAAGGGACTCATTGACTGCCAGCATTAGGAAATAGCACAGACTGATAGGAGTGGGTCTGCTGAGTAACTGAACCTCCCATCTGGTGACAAGGACCTGATGTTAAATGTTTTGAGACCTTTTATTTCAGGCTATCTCTAGTTTCTTTCAGAAGACTGAATACCCGGTGATGGCTGGATCATATCAGCTCTGCCCCTGGGGCATACCATTGTTTAGCTTCATCCAAAAAGTGTCCAGTTTCAGAAGTCCTACAAATATTGTTCACCAAAGTATAGCAAGAGGGGGAAGTCAGGGGACAGCTTAAATATTCTTAATCTGAGTAAAAAAATACTGTGTAAATATCATAGTTTTCATGTACTGAAAAAAAAACAAACCCAAACCACTCCATCTTCTGAAAATCTTTGCTGGTAAGAGCAAGGCAGAGATATTTGCAATAAATCAACTCTCCATACTAAAAAAACAAAATAACCTTTTCCAACATCAGAAAAGGCAGACAGCTTTCTGTGTTACTTACTTGGTAGCTTTGAAGAAGAAATAAACAAAGCATTAAACCAGTCCACCAGCTTCCCCAAAAGGTCATACCTGCCTGCAACATATCTCAGGGGGGTGAATTTCACAGCAGATCATAAGCAAACCTGCGCTGTAAACATCAAAGTCCCTTCAGATGTTTAAACCAAAAAACTGTTGTGGATTTTGTGGAATTATGAACACCTAACAAGAAAGTGGATTTCATGCCTGGCAGGTTAACAGTGCATCATGTTAGTGATGCTGTTCTAATTGTTCTCTCTCTGGTGTACCCCTAAAATTCCAAAGATTTTAAGCTAAGCCCACTCCACCCTGGTCTGCAGCCTGTTTATCCAGGCTGCTTGAGAATACCCATGCACCTCTGCCTGTGATGCTCCTACATGAAGAAGCAGCATCTGGCAGGGCTATGCTTTCAAGAAAAATGTAGGAGTGAATAGATGAATTGGTGCTGGAGGCTTAGACAGCAGGTAGGAAACCTGCAGTTATCCTCTTCTTCTGCTGTAGAGGTTCTTGTGGGTCCTGGATCCAAAACATGAAAGACAAGATTCCTTTCATCTTCATGCTAGACATTTCTTGTCTTCTTGAAGAACAAGACCTCATCTGCATTTTCATAGAAATATGAAAGAATAAAAGCTGTGCAAAATTCATTTTTGAGGACTATTGACTATCACTCCTCCCTAGGAGTTCCTTTGTATCTCTCCAGCTCTTCTTAGATAGTTACTGTCTTTTTTCAGAGAAGATTTTAAGCTGTCACTGTGATAACTATTGATGTTAGAAATTCAATGTATTTTTCTACAGAACAAGTGGTGTACTTCATTCATCTGGCTTATTTACATCTCAACAGTGCTGCACCTACTGGTATCTGAGCCATCACAAGACACTCCAGGCTCCTTGAAATCTTTGAGGAAATTCTCTTTACAAAGACCACATCGAGAATGAGGAGCAAGACTAGAAAAGACACCTGAGTTTTCAAAGAGTTTAGCGGCACAGAAAATATAAACCCATGAAAGGAAAGGATGTATCAATTGTCAAAACTCCATTATCTGATCTACCTCTTACTAAGCTAATGTTAAAGATTTCATCTTGACCAGCAGCTAAATAGTTACTTTATAAAAAGTCTAACTTCTGGTTTGGCTCAGAAAACTAGAACTTTGTTTATTTTTCCATCCAAAATTCTCATAATAAAAAGTTAATGTAATTTACTTTCTTCAGTCATGCGGAAGAAAATACTCAAAGATACCCAGACAATTGCCACTTTTCTCACTCTTTTGAGGATATGTGCAGTTTGTTAGGCACATGGTGATAGAAGTTATGCAAAAATTTTACCATAAAGCTAGAAGCAGTGGATTTTCTAATCAGAGTGTCTAACCAATAGCTGGTTTTCTTGGGATATTTCAATTAAGAGAAAAAAAAATAATGCTAGACTTGAAGCAGTGCTAGTGTCTTTGAAGAAGCTCTGGTTAGAACAGAAACAATACCAATAAATTCCAGCAGAGAAAAGCACAAATGCAAAAGAAGTGCTGCACCTCTAATGTGGTTGGAACAGCAAAAGAAGTCCTTGCCTCCTACCAAGTTCTGAGGCTGACACACATGTCAAAAAATGTAGAAAATCCTTCTCTCTTGGATGTATAATGAAATAAACACTTAGTCTGAAGCCAGCACCTCCACCCCAAAGCTCACCATCTTCAAGACAGGCCTTTGTAATTTTCTGAAGCTCCTTTCTTTATCTGCTTCTCTATTCTCCAACTGAGAAGCTTCTTTTCTGCACACACAGTTCAGCAAATAATTTTATTTGAGTTTTCATTTGTGTAAGCACAGACTTAGCTCTCTCTTTCAGCTACCTCAAAAGCAGGCAGAGTTCCTTAGCTCTGCTGAAAGACAAATCCACCACAGTTACATACTTTTGTTCCAGTAGTCCTAAATGGGACACACCAAAATCATCTATCCGAACAAAAAGAAAGAGAAATAATTTGACAGACTATCAATGCTGGAAAAAAAAACCCTGATGTGTAAACATATGCAGTCTTTTTTGGAAGTGTTTCACTTTGTCAAAATTCAGTTCCTGTCCAAATCACTTTCTTGAGTGTGTTCCAAGCCCCATGGTAGTTTTTTCTTACAGGTATCAAGGGCAGGCCATGCTCACACAGCCCTAATGAAACACCACAGTTTCTGTAAATATTGCAGGCTGGAAGGTATTCTTTCCCTACTATTTACTATTTTATTATGCTTTCTCTCTTTACTAGAAAATCCTACACCAATATTTCCAATTTTCCATGAGAAGAATAAAAAAAAAGATGTCAAGATATCATATCCTACAAGATTCTTAAATTTGATGTTTTTTTCTTTAGAGATTTTCCAGAAGGAAAAATGAGACAGATATTTTTAGCCTATGCCTAGATGTAAATACTGGACTACACTTCATATACCACATGTGTTATACGTGTCTGTTTTCTGTAGATTATCTAGAAAAAAAGAGCAGACCACATAATAGGCAATAAAAACTATGGTCACAGTTAATATTTCCACTATTCAAGCAAAGCCTTGAATATCCAGGATCCATAAAATCTCACAGTTTTCAGGTCTGTGTTTAAATTTAACTGATGTGACAATCTCTGCAGATTTCATTCACTAGTGCCAATTCCAATTCCATAGCCCTTTGGTATCTGAATGGATAAGTAGCAGCCAATATTTGCATGTAGCTGCAGTCCAGCACGCCCCTAATCAAAAATACCTTTGCACTTTGACAGCTACATATTGCAATACAACTTAAAATGGTGTTGTATATGGGCCCTCCTTCCCTAAATACTTGTTTTGTCTTTGGCAGCACAGGTACTGTCCTTCCTGAACCTATAGCTCCAGCTGAACCTGTAGGCTTCAAACCCTATAGATACCACAGAATATTCTGAGTTGGCAGGGACCCACATGATCATTGAGTCCAGCTGTTGGGTGAATGGCCCATTCAAGGATTGAACCCACAACCTTGTTATCAGCATCATGCTCTAACTCATAACTGAGCTAATCCCAATCCGTATTTTTCCTTTTTGGGGCCAAGGTTTTAATTGTCTAGAAATATTGAAATATTTTAGGCCATTCTATCAAGGTTATCTATTTTCAACTTGTCATGTACAACAGCCAGCTGGTCTGTCTATTAGCTACTTTTGCCTCATTCCTTATAAACTTTTTTTAACTTACGCTTCTCCCAGAGACCCTGAGATCCTGATGGGATGCTGAACATTATGGCAACTTCCTGAACCAAGAAATCTGCTAGGCTCACACAGTCTAATTAATTATATCAGTTTCTTCAAATTTATGCAGGAAAAAAAACCTCATTTTCTGATGTAAGTGCTCTGTCAGAGTCTTAGATGCAATTCTGGTTGCAGAAGCAATGGGACCAGTGATAGGTTGTAGCCAAATACAAACATTGTACCACAACTTGACAGTCCTTAATTGAACGCTGGCTTTATCACTCTGTGAGAGCAGCATGAAATACAAATCAAATCAGGTGTATCTAGGAGCAGCCCTAGGTCAGAGTTTGAATTTTCAAGGACATCTAAAGAAAACAGCTGCAAAAGCAAGGACATCTGTGAGGTAGATTAGCTAGCTTAGCATGGGGTGCCTAAACACGAACCTTTCTGACATCCATACCAGCCATCTGTTCCTCAGCCATTCCAGCCCGCTCCTGACTGTCACACACAAAGCTGGAGGGTAGCCAGCTCTGTTTAATCATGCCTTATATCATAAACCTTCTGATCCAATCTTTCCCCATCTCTGCTAGTGCTTCATAACATACCACCACTGCACGTGTGCTGTGAGCACTAAACAGTCAGCTCTGCAGAGAAAGTCCCAGACCACCATTCAATATGGATCCATCCAGCTCACCCAGAGTGCCCCAGGACATATCTGTGGGATCTCACTGTTCACAGGAATGGTCTTCATTACAATAACTCACTTGTAAGTTTGTTCAGTAACAAATATAAACCTTCTGATTTTAACCTGCCACACATGCACCCTGGCAAATAAGTCACGCCAAGATTGTTGTAGAGCCTACATTCATTCCTCTGTGGTCCTCTCTCAATACTGGTGACAATGGTGACAAATTAAAGGTCTGTCTCAACAAAACATATATTAAGCCAAAAAGAAGACAAAAGTGGCTTGAAATCACACCAAACCAGTTTTAGCAACTCATGTGGGATACAAAACAGAATTAATACAGATATGGCAACCCGTTTCCATTTTCTTTATTAGACTGCTTTTGTTTCCAGTGCACTGCTACAGGAGCACACGTTCTGGACAGTGGTTCTGAACTATCTTTGCAAGCTGTTTATTTGATCTTATCTCAGTTCTAGCAGTGCCATTTTTCTCACGGGGACTGGTAACAGGGAAGTATTAGAGCAGATAAAATGTTTGTATTAATACAATGAAGAAAAGTTCAATTGCAGTGAATGTAAATGTAATGCACTAGTTAGTCTGATTACCACGAAATCTTTACTTGTGGCACCTCTAAATTCCTCTTACCTAGCAGGGATCTCAAAAAACAATTGTAATACATGCAATTGTAATACATTTGCTTTCATGTGCAGGATTTAGGAAAAGTATCACACAAAGCCATTAGCAGTTAGTAAAGTATTAACAAGATAGTACAAGGCAAAGGTATTTAGATCTTGTATATTTGAAAACAGGAAAACAAAAGTGTTCTGTCTCCTACATGCCTGTTTCTGTGTACAACCTGAGGTGCCACAAGCTGGTCCCTGATTACAGGGCAAACCAAGGAAGTGAACTGCCTGTATAGGGCTGACATGAAGATTTAATGTTCTTCCCAAATCCATGGATTATGATGCTAGACTTGATATCAAGACACATACCATCTGCACCCAGAGAAAGAGGGAAATAAAATTCAGAAAGATTTTACAAACTTACACATTTCTGGGAAATAAACATCTGTCCTCAAGATAAGAGCCACAATTGATCCTCAATTATTACAGTAATAATTTTGAGTTATCATTTGATTTTATAGTAAGGCAGTCAAATTAAGTCTGTAAACAAAATTAATATTCAGTGTCAAATGAGCCTTCTCTGATTCAGGAATGTTGAGAAAGCATCCCAGTATCATAATAATCTGTTAGATTATGTTAGATAATAATAGGTATCTGTATATCTATTGAAAATAGCCTGGAGAGGAGAGCTGTTTCAGAAGGAGAGATGCTTCAGAATGTTGCAGGTAGAATGCTACTTTCTCCCAATCACCTTTGCAGATCTGTTCAGCCCTGCTGCACATATTTCCAAACTGCATGACAGCAGACACAATTGCCTCCCTTTGACAATTTCCCCATCCTCACACCCTTTCCCTGACCCAGAGACACCAGTGATTCCAGCACGGGTGGGCAGGGAAAGGAGAGCCCTCCAGTGAGGGGGGCAGTGGAGGGAGAGGTCAGCCCTGAAGTGGTGAGCAGTGTGAGTCCTGTTATTCCTCTGGGTTAGGGACAGTGGAGGCTGGAGTATTGGAGGCTGTTGGGACTCAGGTCAGGGCTCTTCTGAATCACCTGGAGAGCTGGTATCAGTGAGTTCCTAGGTGGAGCAATTAAGGTAGAACTGGCACCTTAAATTTTTCCCTTTTCAGTACTCTCAGTTCTGACATTCCACCAAACATAGTGCATTCTTATTTCATTTTGCCCCTCTTCCATTCCTTACAGGCACATAAACAATACATATTTGTGGATTTTATTGCAAAGGACTGCAACTCCAGCTGAGCATTACAGGAGCCTTTGCACTTCATGCTGTCCTCAGAAACAGAAAAATATCTCTGATGGGTGGGTAACAGCTTTAACAACTTTAAGAAGTGTCTTTATAAATCTACCCTAAAGACACAGAGATGCAGTCATACTGCTGATTAGACCTTTGACAGACATTGAAAGAACATTTACTGCATATGAAGATTAGATAAGATGTTCTTTGTCAAGTTTTTCCTTTTCTGTATAAGTGGATAGGATGAAAGACAGGAAGTTTCTCTAGTCTTATATTTTCATACGGAAGATTAGAGACAAGTTAGTTCCGAATTTCCACTTAAAATGTCTCTTGGAATGCATAGCTAATTTCCTGCAGACATGATTCTCGGGCTTTTATGTAGAGTTCCAATAAATCTCTCAAAAATCTGTCCAAATAACTTTCAGGCGTAGGATTTTTTTTCCTTCCTTTTCTTTTTTTATGTTCTCTTTTTGATTATAAGCATCAAGGTAAATCCACAATGAGGAATTTACTGTGTTGTTCTAGATAATCACTTTTTATAGAGATTTTCTGAAGACTGTTACACAAGGTAAAGTGCAGTCAATAGAATGTAGAAAACCTCCATAACAGAACTCATTAGTACTGAATTTATGAGAAAAGTAGATGAGCTTACATATTAAACAACTGCATTAGAAGTTTGGGAAGGCTGTGGTTCTAGACATGTTTATTTTGTCCTGGAAAACCATAATGGAGTAGAGCTAAAATATGGAAGTCTCATGAACCATCTACACAGCTTCAGTGTGTGAATCCCATGATGTTTTCAGAGGATTCTCCATCCTGTATTACTGTGAGACATTATGGCCAGTCCAACTGTGTTGAAATCACGGTGAGAGGAGAATCAGACACCTGATAATGAGGGCACTTTATGTGGTATACACTTTCTGTTTCTCCCCAGCATTCAGAGTTGTTTCAATCTCTTCCTACTTTTCCTTTGGTATCCACTTCCCTTTGTAGTTTCCGACTCTGGATTGTCCTTTCACTGTAAAATTTGGTGAAGAGCAGTTCCCCATTTTGTTTATCTACTCTCTTCATAATTGTGTAAGGTTTTTATAATTTCTCACTTCACTCAACCTGTCACTGCACTGCAGCATTCAGCTCTGTAGGGTGGAATCCCAGGTGGTTTAATCCCTCTACAGAGGGCAGCTGCTATATCCCTAAAATGTTTTTAGTTGAAGTCAGCACCTTGTCTTCACTGTCCCAGACTACTGGATATCAAAGCTGCACATAATAATAATAATAATAATAATTTTAAGGGTGTACATTATTTTTTACAATGTAAAAATTACATCTCTTGTTTATGTCATTCCTCAACAAAATCATCGTTTTTTTTGTCTGCCATTTTAAATGGAATAAAAATCACTGAGGATTTTAAGTGCTGACATTTTGCATCTGCTTTTTCCTACATTTGACGAGATATCCAATTCTCACACACACAGAACTTTCCACCATGATATTCTTCTTGTCTTTCCTACTGAGGCCCTCAATGTTTAATTGGCTTTTATTTTTGGATGAGTTTGATTTCCTCTTTAATTATGGTATGTGTTTTACCTGGCTTCATGTGCCACACATGCCTCATGCAGCCCTACTATAAGGAGAGGTCCAGTAGAAAGGAAAAGAAAAGGAAGAAGGAAAAACATTTAGAATGGTAACATATTTCCTGCAACACAGGCTTTCTTTAAATAGAGCTTATGTATTTTGTCAAATACCTAGTGGCAACATATTCATTTCTCAGTTCACAGGTCTAGAAGACAAATGTGTCTTCATACAAAAAGAGGAAAAAAACTCAACAGTTTGTCTTGCAGACATATTAAATTTGTTTAAATTTCTGCTAAGCTGTTGTCTACAACAACTAATAAAACAATACAATTTTCTGCAGGTTAAAGAGACCATTTCTTTTTGTTTTACTGGTGATAACTCTCATAATAAATAAGACAAATATGAAAAACTGAAGAATTTATTGAAAAACAAAAGTTATCACCCCATTCTTAAGGGAAAAACAGCCTTTCTGATGTATTCCAAAGATTCCAGGTATGATAACATAAAGTAAAGCCCTTCTTAGTTCTATAAATATATTGAGTATTTTAAGAATAATGCAAGGTTTTTTTCACATTTGCTTTTTAGCCTTTTATTTCAATATTTTGTCCAGTAGAGATGAAGCAGAACTCTTAAAGGTCCTGTAAAAGTCACTTGTCACAGAATTTCAAGATACATATTCACAGCTCAGAGGGTCTTAGTGCCTGAGTCTACTGACTATGGTTGGTGATACATATTCCATGCACCTTTAAAGACATGTGGATGCTATGTGTTTATAACCATTACTATTCAGAATTTGGTGTTTAATGACCTCTTGATATGATCCCTAAATAGCAAAGCTGTTAAAGCTGTACATGTCCAAATTGCTGAAATATAACATGTTCAGTATATCTGTTGGTGTCCTGCAGTGGGATGTAGTAAACATCTAAAAAGTAACCAGCTGTTGAACCTTTGTTGTATACTTCACTAATTTCTTGCTTCATTCATGGACAAATATGTTATGTTTTCATGAAGGCATTTGCTGATCTGTGGCTCACTGAGGTGTGAGCTAACTCCAAAATGGAAAACAACTGAATTACTTTTATCAATCAGCCTTACTTGATGGATTGGATGGTCAAAAGAAGCATTTTCCATAGATCAAATAAGGAACTAGCAGAGGTGTTAGTGGTTGGTTTATGACTTAATTTATCATTTGTTATTTTTAAATTTCTCATTGAGTCATTTATCATGACATCATGCAATGATGGTGACAGGAAAGCGGCAGTGACAAAATTTATTCCAGTTGTGTTTGACTTCAAAGGAAAATTTGTAACTCACCTATTTGCCTTCCCAGATCTCCAAGAGGTCAACTCATTGCTTCTCAGATAGCAAAGTTATTATCTCACCTCAACAGTCTCCAGGTACTAGAAAAAGTAACTTTAGTTACAAGGAGCTGCTTATATTGGTCAGGGAGGAGCGATTCCATGCAGATGGGAACTGGAGTGAAGTGTACAGACATGGAGAATTTCTGCTCTTGACAAACCTCCAGAATTATCCTGGTTCCTTTCAAAGCTGGAGATTATTGCCTAGTCCTACATTTTTGGAATCTCTATTGGAACCATTTCATGCTGTTCTGCCTTTTGCCAGGGATACTCCCCAGGGTTTGTATCCTTGCATACCAGATATGGCTGCATATTGCACTGCAATGTTTTGAGAACTCTGTCTTCTCTCTGTCCAGGCTGGATTTTTATAACAAATCAACAAATTTTAGAGATACTTCAAAAGTAAATATGGTCATCATGTGGCCTCATACATATAATATTCCCTACTGTAAGCTTATGCCTGAAAAGAAAATTAATGCAACCTAGCCATAGAGATGTTTGCTGCACAGATGGAACATGCCAGTGCTGAACCCAAAAAATATGCCATTTGATGACATGTCCTTTTTGGGAAACTGATGACAATTTATGTGATACACTGATAACAGTGCAAACTTGCCTCTATGAAACACATGGCAGACTTGACAGCCATTTAACTGGCCATGCTTTTTAAAATCCCTATGTTGGCATACAGAAACTTGAAATATCCTCCATTAAGTAAAAATAAGGGGGAAAGTACTCTTAAAAGCAGAAGGCCAGGAACTTTACCCTTTACTGGTGACCTTTAAAGACAGAACTAATAAGCGGCTCTGAAAGAACAGCGCTCAGGTAACCTCAGTGATCCTCTCTCTTAAATGTCATTTCAGGCAAAAAAAAATCACAGTATATTTCCAGATGTAATAAAGATAGAATAAAGCTACCTCTAGTACTATGTTCAGGTTAATTTGTTGCTACAGAAATATGACACCATACTGCTATATTTTAATGCATGTCTGATACCAGAGGTCCTCCATATTTTCTAACTTAGAGACATCCTCTTCTATACAGGCTCACTCAGAGCAAATGCCTCTATCTTGGAGAGTTTAAATGTTATTTAATATCTTCTTTGTATAAAAATGCTGATTTGATTCTCAGATGACTAGCAACTAGATGATTAGCAACTGCTTGTAGATTAGATATTTGAGTAATATGATTTTTACATAAACAGTCTAGATATTCACCTGTACCGCCCAGGGGACTCAGAAAGTGAAATTTGGATTTTTATGATATGCTGGCAGCTCTGCTAATGACAATGAATTGATTTCTCATGTACATAATACCCACATTGTGGTGCTTTATTTCAATCTGGGCTTAAACTATGGCTTGGATCCTTAAATCCTTCAGAAACAGACCTAGATTTGAATTGACTTGCTTTTCCATTTAGGATCTTCTCTGGACAAATGCATTTCAGTCAAAGAATTGCCAATAAACTCTTCAATATTCATTATCTGAAGGTTGGACTTGTGACTAAGGCTATGGCCAATGTTGATCTAGCTCAGTTTAGATTGCAAATGCACTTACAAGATTACTCATGCAGTTTTGCATATTTTTGTGCTTTGGTTCACAGACCAGGCTGGGCTCAGAGTACCCGAGCTGGGGTCCTTGTTAATGAAGCAAAATTAGACATTGATGCTGGTGCATAGGAAATGCGGAGTCGCTGTAGCATGAAAAGTGCACAGAGAGGCACATTTTATTTTTCCTCTGCAAATTTCCCAGGGAGTATAGAGATGTGCCATATTCTATGCGCTTTGGCTTCTCTTGGATCTCCCAAGTAATATGTAAAAGCCAACATGAAATATGCTCAAAAGAAGCCAGTGATGGAGATGTAGGGTAGATAAAAAAGATTTTTCCAACTTTTGAGTAGCTGGGGAAGAAAACAGAACAACACCTCTACCCATTTTATGTTCTACAAGTATCAAGGCCACAAATCCTTTAGGCTTGGAGCTGTAACCATCAAAGAAATTTCAGACACACTGGTGAAGAGTAAAGAATGTTTTTGTTTGGCAGAAACATCAGCAAGGTCGCTGCTTTAGCCGAAGAGAAAATCTTGTATTGTTTGTAAAAATTTTTGGCCTGGATTGCTTTTTTTTTTAAGGGAATAAGTAGCCCCTCGAGTAAAAGATGTGATAAGAGACTAAATTTGGATCCTCAATTGCAGACAGCTGTTAAATAAGTCACAAATTAAATGACTTTGGCATTGTTAACTCTTGAAAGCAGATACAAGCTGAACATTCAACATGCCTGGCTTCAGCACCTAATGTTTCACTCTATCTCTGTTTTCCGTGAGTCCTTAAACAGAAAACTTCAATTTTAAATCTATAGTCTCCTGCCAAGAATTGATTGAAAAAATATGGTTTAAAAATAGTGCTCTCTAGGTATATTTTTAACAGTAGAAAGTATCTTTAAAGCAGAGAAACTATGATAACATGAAATACATTTTAATGGAATTCCTCTGAATATTTTTGAAAACTAACATCTTCTTAATCTGTGGAAATTATTGTCTCCTAAATCGCTTATTGTCTATGTCCCTTATTATATATATTTAGATGCTTTCAGAGCAGCAAAAATTCCAATTTTAGAACCATACTAGATAAAATATAAGTGCTTGTAAATAAAATTATATTTGCATGTACATAATTTTTAAATTTAGGTACCTTGAATTGGTACCCTTTGCTGGAGCACAGGCTGGGAGCTGAACGCCACTACCACCATTGGCTAATGACCTCTTTGGGTTTTCATCTTTCCTTTGTCTCCCTCTTTGGTCTTGCTGGCCATTAGTACTTCAGCTATATGTGAAGCTGAGTAACTCCATTCATTTTCAAGTCCATCTTGACCAAATCCTTCAGTGACAATCTGGCAGAAGGCAGGGAATTTACTTAGGATCTGGGAGATCTCTGTTCGACTCATTACCCCAGGTGGCCGCTGGAAAAATTACTTGTTCTCAGTATGAGAAACAAGGACAATAACCCTTCTTGCACAGCACTGGACATGCAGGCAGGGAAGATATTCAAAATCAGCTGCCTCACCAAAACCAGCTTAGAATCCTTTACCCAACATGGTCACCGCCAGCTGTGGTCACAAGTGGGAGCAGATAGCCTATGCTGCAGAGGACAAGATCTAGGGAATCAATTTCTTTGGAAGGTCAAACTATATTCCCAAATCATAAAAAATATAGTCTTTACTATTTCAGAGGACAGTGGCACAAATTCAACCAGTGAACTGGCAGTGCTATCCTCTGAGGAAGCACCATTCAGAACAAGTGAATGACACCTCTGACAGTGGCCCTACATAAGAAGACAGATGTGGCCAGATGCCTTGCCTGAGTGAAACCCACTGAGGAGCCAGAAGCCTTATCTGCTTCAGTTGTGCCCACTTGACTCCTTCTTGTCAATGAATCCCTTTCCCTTATCAGACTTGCCTTGTGTTTCAGGGGATTTGACCTTTCTAAATTATACACAGAGCTCTTGTGTAACAGCCCTTATATCAGTGTGTTTACCATCTGTTCTCCTTTTCTGAATGCAGACATGTGTTACTGTTTATCCACTATGTGTCACCAGTTTACTACAACAAATTCAGTCAAGTGGAAATCAGGTCAAGGTGAAATTTATTTCAGGCACTTTTGTTCCACTTCATTTTACAGTTCGCCACGTGCTAATCATATGAATTCTGAACAAGGATCAAAAACCCCAAATAAAATTATGTTCTGGCTTCTGACTGACATTTTCAATGGATTGTTTCATTCACCTTTTGGAAAACCTCATCCTGTACTTGGCTTCACTGGAAAATGTAGCTGCTGGAAATTTTAGCAGATTGTTGGACAATATAGAAGGTGAAAGCAGAACACTTCATGCAAAGCTAAAAAAAAAGAAAGTATATTTGTCTTTTAACACTGTATAGTGGGGAGAGAAGCTGTATAATTCCCATCCTTTCCTCATGTGTACTGAATGCAAGGAACATCATGCAAAATCCTGAAAAAATTGTCCACACCCACTGTGTAAGAACTTACCACCGCCCTATAGATTATGCAGATTTTATTTAGATTCCCTGGAAATCAGTCTCCATTTAGCTTTTGTGTTATTGAGTGATTCAATATTATTGTATAGAATAATTATTAATGATTATAATTCTATGAGAATGGGGCATGAATATAGGTTCAGAAGTGAGATGACCTCAGAGGATGTGTAAGAGCAAACACTGATTACTCTGGGCCTCCATGACTGCCTGCTGGTGGGATGAGGTATGTTTGGTGTACTCAGCCCTTTAGACCTCAGAGAATAACCTAAGACATATATTTGGATTGTGCAAATTGGCCTTAGCTATGGAAATTTCATAAACTGCTTTCCCCAGAAAAAGCAATTTTGCAGACCTCGAAGTGCATACCAGAGCTATTACCACTGTGCTTGTGCAAAGAATCCCTTCCTCTTTGCATAAGCATAAATTACTTGTTTCTGTAGACCCCTGAGAAAGTTTAAATCTAGTCAAGATTCAAGACATGGAAATTTAGTGAGTGAACAAGCTTTTGCCTTAAAACATACATTTCTTTCACATGATTACATTTCTCAGTATTAGCTCCTCTGAAGCAGTCCATTCTTATCAAGGCAAAAAAGGATTTTAGCAAAATGTTTGCAATTTCTGCTCACTCATTTTATTACCATCTCAGATGTTTCATGACGTTTTATTAACAGTCATGTTCTAGTCTGCAGGTCAAAGAGCTTTTAACAAATAAAAGTAAATGGTGCCAACCTCAGTAAGAGCAAATGGAGTCCTCCAAGTGTTGAATAATTTCACAGAGCTGTGTCCTGTTGTTTATAGATATGACCATGATACCGAATCTATGTCGCCATTTTTTAAGAAACTGATAAAAAACCACAAGTAATTGAACATCATAACATTCTAGAGGTATTTCACTTTTGGCTAAATATTTATATTTCATTAATCTGGAAAAGAATCAACTAGCACGGAGATCTGCTGATCTAGGTCATCTAAAATATACAAAGGAATTGTTGGTTCTGGCCCATATGAACATGCAATCTATCTTTATATGATGGGACCATTGTAATTCCACTGAGGGAATGGAGGGTCACTGCAGCATTTGGGGCTTTCATGGTAATTCCATTTCAAAAAATTAGAAGAAGTCCTGAAGTCGGCTGCTAATCTCAAGGGATCCACAGTGTCAGAGGAAATGAGGTCTACAGGATGACGCAAAACAAGACTCCACACAACCTCTCTTGATTTCAAGCTGACACCATCCAGATTTCCAGGTACACGACTTCCATAGAAACACCAATCTACCACTGAGGAGCTTAAAAAAATTTAAAATGTAGGTGCTGCTGCAGCCAACAGGGTTTTGCTACAATTCCAAGAAGGACAAAACTTCTGTGCAGGTTTTTTTCTGCTCCTTCCTGTGTTCATATATTCCATCACGACCTTCAGAGAAGCATCGCCTGTCATAGTACTCCATTTACTTTCTATAAACTGAGGATTTAAATATTTATTTCCTTTCTCTAGTCTGGATGCAACTAGAGTGACTTTTTCTTGGTGACTTTTCTTGAGCTGGAGAGAAATGGGTAGAAGCTCATAAACATATGTAACACATTTTTACACATCATGCATTGACCTTGACTGGACATCCATTGCCCACCAAGCCGCTGTGTCACTCCCCTCCTCATTAGGACAGGGCAGGGACAAAATAAGATGGAAGAAAACATATGGGTCAAGATAAAAGGCAGTTTAATAAAGCAAAAGAAAACACTGCACATGCAGAAGCAGAGAAAACCAAAAGATTTATTGTCTACTTCCAATCAGCAGACAATATCCAGCCATTCCCTGGGAAGCAGGGCCTCAGTACAAGTAGCAATTACTCCAGAAGACAAATGTAATAATAAAAAAATACCCCTCTCCTCTTTATTAGCTTCTGTTGCTGAGCAGACAACACATGGTATGGAATATCTCTGTAGGCAGTTTGGGTCAGCTATCCTGGATGTGTTGCCTCCAAAACCCATGTCTACTACCTGCTGACTGCTGAGGGGAAGAGACATGTTGAGGCTGTGTGAGTGCTTCTCAACAACAGCCAAAACACTGGTGTATTATCAACACCCTTCTAGCTACAAATACAAAGCACAGCCCTGTGAGGGCTGCTGTGGGGAAATTACCAAACCCAATACAGTTAATTATGATACTAGTACAATATTGTCTGATGGAGAGCTGTGTTTTTATAACTAGACATTATCTGAATGTGAGGAAGAGTCTCTACAGAGCACTGAAATTCTTGTACATTTAAGCAATTTTTCTAATCAGAATAGAAAAAATGGCTCTGTGCCCACCACCAGGCAATCCAGAGCAACTGCAATAGCTGGAATTGATTCCTCCTGTTTTCCCTCAACACAGGGCACTGCAGTATAGAAGTTTAGGTCACAATTCTATGTTAGACTGTTGAGCCAGGAACATGGCACTCCTTTAGGCTGTAGTATTATAGTCAAGAGACATGAAACACCGAAATTCAAAGCCCAGAAAAATATGTGTTTCTGCCTTTTCCTTATCAAGGCTGGATTCCTAGGCTGCATTCACACATGCAATAGAGCTGTAAGATAAAACAGTGTTATTAAATGCTTGACCTTTATAACCTGGCACCAGCCTCTCAACTCAGTACAAAGGTTCATCTTCCCTCCCTCCCCCTGCTCTGCATGACTGAGATCAGCATCTCCCAGCTCTGATCATGACTGCCATAAAGCTTAGCCCTGTCCTGTTCTAACCAGTCCCCCAATTTATCACCTACCAGGTACCTGGCTGAAGTGTTACTTGCAGTGGTGCTTCCTTTATAATATTCAGGCCTTAGATTTGTGGTACTATGAGTAATACTAAGTTCCCTCATTAAATCCATTAAGGATTTACAAAACTAGTAAGTATTTTTCTTATGAGTTTTTGTTAAAAATAACAGAAAACATAAGCAACTGCCTTAAAATTTAGACAATTGTAAAATTTTCTGCAGCTCTACTAAATATCTAATTGACTTTTGTAAAACTGGGACAATTACAGCTAAATAGAAACTCTTTTAGCTCCACTCTGGAAGGCTAATATTGGCCCCTTTTGAATACCAAGAAAAAGAGTAACTTTGTACCACAAGCATGATAATTAATTTTAAAAAGCCCCAGCAGACAGCATAAAATTACATGGTTTTTTCCCACAGTACAAGCCCTTAGACTGGGTTTATACAAAACAGTCCACAGTATGAAAAACACTTGATTAGTCTAATGAATAGAAAGTTTAACATTATCTATTTCACAGATAATTCTGAAAAATGCCTGTCATGTCCATGGCAATGTGAATAAAGGGAAAAATTATTATGGCTCAAGAAATAAAATTCTTGTCATATGAAACAGAATGTTAATTGTAAAATATGTTGGCACCATGATTTGGACTTCTCACATTTAATAAGCTTCATTACTCTTGTACATCAATCACAGCTGTCCCACCTTCATTCACAGATTTCTCCTGCTTTAGCAAGATAGCTCCATAATGTGAGTTCTTTCCTCTTTCTTTTTTCACATTATCTGTGCAATCAATCCAAAGAACAGAGTTTCATTTTTCCCTCTACAAAGTGTGAAGGCATTTGCTTCAAAACCTGAAACAAATCCTGGAATAAGAGTAGAGCTCACCTAGTTGAGACCTTCCTATAAGATTTATAGCAACAGGCCTGAACAGATATTGGTCAAAACCAAAAGGTTCCTTTCATGTGCCTCAGTGACCTTCAGCTTGGGTGATTTGGAGGTCAGAAGGGAAGCAGCAGAGGCCGTGCTTGTCTGCTAGGAGATGGGGTTTGCCAACGTGGAGCTGGAGTGCAGAGCAGCACTTTGAACAGATGGTGCAGCTGCAGGACACCACACAGCTCTCAGCAAGGATGTTCCCTGAGATCCTGAGTGTGGTAGAACAGTTCTGGCATGTGGCACTGGAGCCATTCCCAGCAGTGCCAGAGCTCTGCTGTTCAGACTGCCCCAGGGTGTCCCCACACCTGGGCTGGGTGCTGTGTGCTCCCACACAGGTGTCTCCATTTCCGTATCTGCACTTGGAGGCAGATTCCCAACTGCAGCAGCAGAGATGTACACTAAGATTGATGAACTATCATGTGTGGAAGTGGAAGCCCAAAGGACAGCTATGGTAACAACAGCAGAGTGATACTTTACTGTTTTTGTGAAATAAAGTCATGAAAGAACTTGATAAAACACAACATTGAAAAAAAAAAGACTTAATAAGTGTACCTGATTTGAACAGCAACTCTGAGCTTTGGAGTTTTTGTTTGCCAGATTCTGTTCTGCATATTTCAGAAAAACTTCAACTTACTTGTAAAAGAGAAGAAATAAGGAAAGCTGAAAACTTCCAAAAGACCATTGATCAGTCCATGAAACAATATAAAAATAAAGAAACAAAGAGTGTCTCCATATAGAAAAAGGCCAACATAACAAAAATGTCTGTAACTATGGAGATAATACACTTTGAAGCAACCTGCCTATAATAAAGTTTCACTTACTGGATTACTGCAAATATTTAATAACTTGTAGTACTGCCAAAGCTCAGACTAAACTACAGTTATTTTCCCTGTCAAAAACTATTCAGCTGTGCAATGTCAAGCCACCAGAAGTGGTCTTTATTGCATCCGTATGAGAAAAGCTAACCACATTTCATTTTTCTAGAGTAACAGTTTTCTTTTTGTTAGCATGCTATGAATGTACTTGGAGATCAAAAAGCTGTTATTTAAACCAAAATGTTAGAATGGTTCAAATTAAAATTAAATCATATTCATTTGTTGAACTGGCAAGACTATGAGCAATCTAGTAATGTGATTTTAATTAATACAGACTAATGACTTGACAAAAAGCATTTCAAAATATAGGTGCATTTATGAAGACTTGGTTTTAATATATCCATTAATACTTACCTTTCAGCTTTTTATAGATCCCAAAGTCACTCAAACATTGGGATTAATTGATCACAGAATAATATAATCCGCAAGTTTTGTTGCTTACATATGAGCCTATAATTAGTTTATGCAGTCAGGTGCTGTGGTTTAGGAATTGTATTCCCCAAATCAGTGCCCCCACCAAGACTCTCCCATACCACACACTGGTCTCCCATCCCCCTTCCTGCTGGAGTGGGATGGAATTGAGAATTGGAGGCACAAAAAGTGAAGATCATTGGTCGAGATAAGAACAAATTACTAGAAACAACAATGAAATAAGAAAATGAACAGTAACAGCAAAAATAATAATAACAAAGTTATACAAAAGAGAGAGTGATTCACATGCAAAAACGTTCAGTTTGGACCCCAACAACAAACAATGGTGGATGACTTCCTCCTTGTTTATGTATGAAAATCTAAAACATGTTCTAAAAGAGCAGTAACTGCACAGACATGCAGACAACATCTTTAATGCCCTTTATGCAACTATTAAATACCTTTATGCTTAATTGTCAACCATTGCTTAGGCTTTTTGACAGAAGTTCCACAGACGATGGATTATATTTAGCCATAATTAATATTTCTGTTGGATGCAGTGTCTTGCACAATAAAAATATGGTAAGTGAGGTCTACAGAGCAAAAAAGGACAGAAAACACCTTTATGCACTACAGGAAGAGAAGTGGAAGGACTTTAGTAATCAGGGAAGTTAGAGATGTTTGTTATTGAAAGGTAAAAAAGAGCAGGGAGGAGTCCATGTGTTGCCACACAAAACCACTAGAAGAAGGCATTGAGAAAAGCTAACACAAACATTTACAAGGAACACATGGATTGTAGGGAAGGCAAAACACAAAGGAATGCAAAAACTGCTGAAGAAGCTATAACAGCACAGAAGTGGATGGAAACTGCCATAGGAGCAGATGCTAACACTGATATTTGTTGGTATATATGGGCAGCAAAAGACCTACCAATATGGGGATTTTTTGGGTAGAAAATCCATCAAACCTTTTACTACCTTCAAACGTAATGAAGTTCACAAACAGAATTATGTAGGCATGTATTATTCTGTAGTTATTTATTAGGTTCTGTTACACTTGTGAAGAAGCAGATAGTCCACAGGTATTGGGATTTGCCATGGATCTGCTTCTGCATTGATATTAGACATCTTCTGCACAGTTCTCAAGAATTGCTTCTAAAAATTCTACTCTAACTGAGTTCAGTAGAGAAGCTCACATCAATTTTAAAGTAGGTTTTGGCTTTTTTTTCTAATTAGGATATAAAAAAATGTCTCCTTCCAGTTCATCTTCTGGAATACATTTATTTTTAAAATGTGTTTTTGGAAGACTATTTTAAACACATAAGCAGCCTATTAGCTTTTTATCTTGCTGGGTTATTACCACAGAATTAGCAATAGGAAAACCATCTATTGCATATTCAGTATGCAGCACAGACTTTTGCTGAGCCCTAAGGGAATATAATCCAGCAAGGAAGGAAAACTATTCCTCTCTTCTTTTTCCACAGGGTTGTTTTCATTTCCTCCTGCCTTCCACTGGAAGACATCAGACCTTCCCAAGAGAGGCCAGCTTCAGAGTCTGAAAGCCAAATTACCTAGAACAGTGAGACCTCTGGCATTATTCTTGCTTTTTATATCTATTCTGTGTGCAAGAGCTATATTAAGAAATGAAGGAGAAATATTTGTTAATTATTCAACTTAATTGCAGGAAGAAGCTACACTGTGAGACTGTATTTATTTTATTGTGCATGAAGACTTGTGCAAAATGAACCAAAATTAATGCAGGTAGACAGGAAACAAAGGCAACTAGCAGGTCAAAAGTGCAGTAGACTTGCCATGCCTGTCTGCATAGCTTGTCCTCAGCACAGGAGACAGGGAACTGTTCATCACTGGGAAGAAATAAGAGGAAGCAGCCAGGCCTTGAGAATGATTATAAAATAGCCTATCTAAATGTTATACCTAAGCTTTTGAATGTTTCAAGTAAATGTTTAAATGTTCTACATCCCTATCTCATGAAAGGTCATATTAGCAGTATAGAATAGTACATTAAACAAATTATCACAATTTATTTTACATATGCTGTTATTATAATTTCAGAAAGTAAATGTTAAAAACATTACCAAAGGCAATGCTATGATCAGGGACAAAAATGCAAATGGTCCATGAGAACAAAGACTTAAGGTGTGGATGCTCTGGGATTACAATTCCTTTAACATTTTCTTCATAGAAAACAATTCTTGCCCAGCTTCTGTCTTCAGAGTTTGCCATGGAGAACAGGATTGATCTTGCATATTTTTAACTATTTAAAAATGAACTTTTAGCTAAATTCAGTCCTTATTAATAAAGATCTCCTTACCCCCAAAGGATTGATTTAATCTCAGGGTAGGAGCCATAAATCACCAGTTCCAGAAGCAAAGTCATCTTACCCTTTTCTCCACTGACTACCTAGACAGGACATCTAGATGTGCAGTTCCGAATACCCAACTTCTGGACATCCAGAGTGAGGTGGGACTAAATCCCTTATTTAAATACATAAATGCAGTTAAATGGTATGAAAATGCCTCTCTGACTTACTTGAGACTATGGCTCATGTCAGCAGACATTAAAGGATGTAACAGGGCATGTGATTCTCTGTGGCTGTTCACCCTTGGAGCAGATAATGGACTAGTTTGATTTTTAAGGGCTGGGACTGATAAAATCTGGGAAAAGAACTGGATGGAACAATTTTGAAAAGTTGCAATGCACTATGGATACAATTTCGAAAAGCAGGTAAATTATCCTGAAATCTGGCCAGAGCAAGGCAATTTTATTTATAGTGTCCAGTAAATGAGCTTGCTTGTTACTTCCCACAGAAGGAACTATTACCATGAGTGAAAAGTTTCAGAGCTTGTCTATGTACAGCTGCAAGAAAGAGATATACAATTTAGAAAAGATCATCCTCCCTGTATCTGTGGTTTTTCAAACTGATAAGAGCAAAAGTTATACAGCAAAAGGCTAAAGGTATTCCCTCTCCATACAGGACAAGATACATTCCAGTTCCAGAAGTCTTTGACCCTCTTTAAACTAGGTATGTCTGCTGCTAATGATCAGGAGTTTTTTCCAGTAGAGTGCTTTAATGTTTATTCTCAAGCCTTATTTTTGGGGAGAAAAACAGATAGAGTTTAAGAAGATAGATTAGAGGCATTTCTGACAAGCCAAGGCAGCTGCTCATAGTTACATTGCCACAAGCCAGCATTTCCCATTTTATATTCAAAGACATGAATAATTTACCAAATCCACTTTGATATTTCTTTGGACCGTCAGTTATTACCTGACCAATATAGATCTGTATGTTAGGGGTTCCTTTAAAGTATTCTATTGCTAAATTTAGCTGCAGAGTAATTGGGATCTCTCTTTTCTGGACTTGTTTCACAGAAGTGGTTTCAGCCTGCATATGAGAATTCACTCTTGTGCATATCATGAAGAAAAAATGTCTGGATAAAAGAGTTAACGGGACTGAAAACCAGCATGGGCCCTTAGAGCAACAGAACTAGGAAATTAAGAGTGCACCATAAAAATTCAGAGAATTTTTGTTAATATTCACCATACTTTCAGTCTTCATGGTGTTTTTAGTGAACATTCAAGAGCCATCAAACTACTCATAAACTGCAATTATAAGATATAAAAATCCAACCAACCCAAATATAGTAATTGCTTATGTTCATGAAAATATTTCTGAATTCTGTAGGATATCTTGAACTGATAATCAGTCAGCAAACCCTCTTTTTACAGAGATTTTTGGCAAAGACATTTAATATTAAAATTGCTACTGTTTTTAAGCATCTATCAAATGGATGGAAAGAGAGGAATTATGATGGACAAAATTTTAGTATTCATTTTGCCAATAGTTATGCTAAACCATACCTTGTGGGCCATTAAACCACTCTAACTCTCTGCAATCAAGGGTTAGTTGGCCCATAACCAGGAAATTACATTGTGTAATTTGTATGGATAAAGAATCCATAAGCAACTGTTACCTACAGCACATACAAGGAATGAGGATGTTGGCCAAGGGACAAAGTTATTCCTGAAATATTACACATAAAGCACAAAAAGTAGGTACATTTTCTGCATTCTCTAAATTACAAGAGTATTAAATCTGTCAGAACATTCTTCAGCACTGGTTTCTGTCCCAAAGCTATGTATGGTTGTATAATTCAAAGTGAAGTGTTTTACAAAGATAGTAACATGTATCTTTATAATACAGTTCATGAGATATGTATATATAGATATGGACACATATTTATATAAATATAAATATCAATATACACACATGTATATTTATGTATAGCACATAAACCTCTCCATAACTATTGAACAGTTTCTCTAATTCCTTTGTCACAAATACATTGGACTCCATCTAAGCCATCCCAAAACAACTGCATGCTATGACAGAGTGGACATCCCAGATTTTGCCAGGAGGGCCAGCAGAGTCTGGAATTTGCCCGGAAAATCTCTATCAAATTTATAATAATAAGCAATTCAAAAGAGTAAAATTTCATGTTACTGACCACAGAATTATGGTCTGGTAGAAACCATAATCATTGTTAGATCCCTTGAGTTTACAAGGTGGACACAAGTTTGATATACAGTGTTCTGCTTGAAACTTAATTCAAAGGTGTTTCTTCTAGTCAGGAAGGCTCAGATTTTTCTACACTATGTTAATGACATTCATCCATGAGGATTTTTATGAGAGGAAAGCACAAAAATTTAAATAGCTTTTAGTGAGCTGTTGGAGGCCATCATACACAGGAGCACACAGCTGGAGGCACAGAGAGCAAGAACAAAGCCTGGACACTAAAGGAGGGGGAGTGGCTCAGCTGGTCTAAATCAGTATAACTGACTTTATAGAAGGATTTCAGTTTGGACCAGATGAGATCAGAGCTCTAATATTAAGAAATTTCTCTTAAAATGGTGAAGAGGAAATGTCGCCTTCAGAAATTAAGATAAGGAATCAGAAAATTTTACTCCTACAAGTAATGTTTTCATCAACATTTAGTTTTTGGACTTTGATGAGATTACTCACTAATCTTTCAATGAGAGATCAGGACTAGTGAATTTTAGACTAATAATTTCCTTGGTGTTTCCTACGGTCAGTCTGCAGCTCTCCACAGAGAGATTTAGTCTGCAGCTGAATTTGTCCAAAGCTACATAAATGAATTAACTCAGAAAATAAAATCTGTTCTCTGGCTAATGTAAATAAGAGAGGCAAAACCACAGATTACATATGGGGATAGAAGGGTAAGGAAATAATTAAAGATTTAAGAAACACTATAATATGCAAAACACTAATTCTTCCAGAGACTGCTTTCCAAGGACAACTCAAGGAAGCAAGATCTATTTTCAAAATAAATCTTAATTCCTTAGCCTAAAGCAGAGAAATATATTAAAGACGGAGACAGCCATTGGATTGCCACACATTTTCAGAATTACTGGTCCTATCTGCCAGATAAGTCATAGAAATTAATTATTAGTCATGACCAGGATGTAATTTTTAAACAGAAAGTATTAGGATTCCATTTCTTTACCTTAGACAGTGCATTCTTCTGTTTTCTTCAGGAAAAGCAATTTAAATTAGTCCCTTAGCTTTTAGTAGCTTATCTTGGTTGTGAACAAACATGAATTTACACGAGCAAGACCAAAAAAATCTTACTTTGAAATGACATTTAGGAAAGTTCCATTTTTTTCCTTTTGTGCAGCCAGGGCTTTATTGAGTTCCCAGTCACACTGATGAACATCCCAGCCTACTCTAAAAATTCCTACCCATGGAGGGCACTGAAAGCACCAGTGGCAGAAGCCAGAAGAGAAATGCTGTACCAATGGGACATGCTGATGGCACCAGACTAAGCAGGTCATCCAGAGCCTTGCAGTGACAGCTTTTCAGGACACCCAGTACAGAAGATCAAGAACATACAGACATAATTTCTGGGCAAGCACTGGAGCATCCTGAGTAGAAGTCTTCCTCACACGGTTCTCAGTCCCTGTTCCTAAACCTCCACCATCTTGTAGAATAACCGAAATTATTTTTGACAGAAGAAAATCCAGATTTCCTTGTTCTCTGATTTTGTGACATTGAGCATCTTAATAGCAGTCACTTTTGTGAGACCAAAAATGTCTAATTGAAGTAAAACAGCCTCAGCAAGGGGTTTCTACTCCTTTCAGTCATTGCCTGTCCCTTCCTCTGCAGTTATGTAAACTGATAGAATTATCACAAGCTCATTGCATTTGCTGGGACGCTGGCAGAGACTCGAAATTCAGCAAGCAGTAGGAGGACATGAGTTTGGTGAGCTTACATTCACATGAGTGTCCAAATCACTGAACCATTGAATTAAAGATGGGCAGTGTAATGTCATGACAGCCACTACATAAGGAACATGAGAAAGGCTATCCAACAGTGATGCCCGCCCCTTCAGGGGCGTTTTCCCCTACACATAATAGCCAGTTTTCCACTCCAAGTTTACACCAAATCCCACAGTTACAATGCTTCAGATGTAGAATCTACTGTAGTAATGATTTTTCAGATTTTCTTTTATATTTTCCTATAGATTATGGTGTAGATGTACTTGGTGAAGAGACGACACATCTCTTAGAAAATTTACATCCATGTTTTTGCTAAGGAGAAGATGGTTAAACAGTTATAGCTTTAAAGAAAGCAAAGACAGGCCCACTATAATCAGAAAACCTAGTTTTGAGGCTAAATAATTCAGGTATCACATCATGTTTATTGAGCTACATTCCTTACTGGAACCCAAGCTGGTTACTAATAACTGAGCAAGGTGTGGCACTATGCCACAGACCCATGCCAACTGGTTTGGTGATAGTTTCAGCTTTCTAACATGGCACTGAATTATTTCCAGCCAGCCATATCCTTACTGTACTTGAGACTGTTACTTGAGAATATTTTTATCAAATTCATCATCTTTTGAGCAAGTCCCCAAAGCAAAAGTTTGATCCTGTCACTGCAATGCTGGACTAAAAAATTGCATTTAACTCTTGCATGGTAAGAAACCACCTTCACTCAGCATAAACAACAGCCCATCCTATCATAAGATCACTGTAAAAATCAAATAAAAACAACTCCTAGGACATAACTGTTTCAGAGAAATGCCAAAGATTTTAATTCTCCCCTTACACAAGACAAAGGGTTCAATTCTTAAGATGTACAGTTCGACTTACATAGAAATCAGCCTTAAAAACCTATACTGCACAGATTTATAGCATGGCATGAACCTATTTTGGAATGAAAGGAGACCATGCAGATTATCAAGCCTAATCTCCTGCAGGGTTTTTTGGAAAAAAATGTTTTTTTAATAAAGGCATACTTTGAACAACCTAAAGAGATTCAACTTTTATTTCACACAGTGATATTAAAATCCAAGAATAAAGCTAAAAATTCATACTTTGGGTTTATAATTACAGCTTGTGGTCCATAGAAGACCAGAATGATGGCTCTCATGTAAACTTTTTATATTTTTCCTAATTAAAATGGGTCTAGCTTTCTCATAACTCTCTGCTGGTGGTCTGGTAATGTGACCACAAACTCATTTTATCCGCTTACCTCATTGCTGTGAGTGCCAAGCAAAACTTGTTTGTAGGTCTTCTGGAATACATACTACATTTACTGCTGGACTGCACAGTTTTTTTAGTGATTAAATAGATCTCACAAAGCTCACTAAATCTGGCTTTGCAGACAGAGGGAAAGTGAGTGGATGGCATGTAGCAGAAAATTGGAACGGCATGCAGGAGCCAAAGAACACTGTGTAAATCAGGAATGGGGGCAAGGCTAATGTTAGAAATGGAGAGAATATTCAGAACAGCAGCTGGAAGGAAGAGTAATCCTAGAAGGCACAGGGCTAGCTGAAGAGGATGGAGAAGCAAAAGCAGCAATTACTCCTTGCTCTGAAGGGTGTGTGTGCAGATGAGTCCTCCTCTCTCTCAGTAGGTGTTTAAAAGATGCAATTTAAAAAGAAGAAATTGAGATTTGTAAGAAGGAGAGTGAGAAGCTGAAGTCTAAAACAGCTGTGATAGAATGGAACAAGCCTGTTACAGATCACTATATGCAATATAGTATATAAAAAATTAAAATATATTATTGCTAATGTAACAGAAGATCATTCCCTCCCCATTGGAGGGAATTTTTTTTACTTTTTTTTTTTTTAAGTCACAGAAGTTTTGAAAACATTCAAATTTTCTAAAAGGAAAGAAGTAAAAGTTAACAATTATTATTATAATAATAACTATTAAGGATATAAAGTGCAACGTTAAATAAAAATTGGGAGCCTCAAATGTAAACATACTTTCAGTAAAAAATTTAGTTATTTTGACAGAGAAGAAACGATTTAAAATGGAAAATAACTGCTTGAAGAGAAAACACTACATTTCTATCTTTCAATATCTATTTGTAGCCAGAAATGTTGGCTATTTCTGGAGTTTATAGTAACAGGATCAGATACTATAGAAGGGCTCTTTTAGGAGGTCATCACCAAGAAATATTTAGATCCAGTGGTTAAGATTATTATCAGATTATTTCTGACATCCAAATCCAAGACATTTGGGGGTTGCTTTCCAAGATTCTCTTTGCAGCTCTAAAGTGTCCATATTAAAAATATTAACATGGCGTGCACTCCTAAGATAAGACTTTGCGGGAAAATATCTCCTTTTTTAAAATGTAGTTTTTACCTTGTTAAATTTCACCTCACAATTAGAGTTCTGAAAAGGGAAAGAAATTTTTCTCAAAGGAGAATCAGATGGATTCTAAGGTCTGACCATCTTTGCCACCTTACACTTTCTGAGATGACACTTTTTCAATAGGGTCTCAACAAAATGCTCTCTGTAAATTGCAGCATTTACAACCAACCTTGGTATCTCTGTGCCCTAAAAATTTGATGCTTCTGTTTTTGCATTGGAAAGTGAGAGATTTAATTAATTGTGTTTGCAGAAAATTTCAATGACAAAAAAAAAAGGTGATTTTATCTTTCTGCTGCTATTGAAGCAAAACACAGCAGCACAATGTGTGGTACTTCATGGGTCTGATCTCTTCAAAGGTGCCCTGCTGCTTTCTGGAGCTGCAGCTCAGTGGGTTGTCAGCCACTCCCAAAAACAGATCTAATTTTTGTGTCTTGAGTAGAGAGTCCTCCATATCAAAACCTTATCTCAGCTCTCTGTGACCTGATTTCCTTCATTGCTTTGTGTTGTCACCACTCAAGAAACAGCTTCTGGCTTTTGTGCTTAAAACCACTTAAATCTAATTTTGGCTTCCATAGAGGGCCTTCACTCTGCACTGACACTCAGGCTGCAGTTACTTCATGGACATATTAAAAGCAAAAATCCTAAATTCTTGAATTTCTAAACAAAACCACTCTCAGAGGAATTTTTATGATGTTGACAGCCTTTGCAGTCTGGGGAGGATGGACCTCCCATCAGCTTCTCTCAAGTCTGAATGTCTCTGTGGCTTGGACACATGGGGGCCAGCTGGCTGTCCTTGACTGCAAGAGTTAGTTTTGCATCCCCTTTCTATGATATTGTGTTAGATTTTTGTCTGAAGGACATCTTGGCATCTGCAAGTAAACATCACATTCAGGAAAGCCTGTGTGTACACAGTCTTAGTCATTTATAGAAGAGCAGGATGCTTCTGAAGAAAATGCTAAATTTAGATTGAAAACTCTCATTCACCAAAAAAAACCCAAAAAAAACCCTATTCAAATTAAATTTTTTTCTTCTCCCCCCCTCCAACCCCCATTTTTAGGTACTTCCTTTTAAGTTTTCCAAACCTGATTTTCCCCTTGAGCATAGTAACAATGTTTTTCATCTAGAACCAAGGAGAAGGTAAGCAGGAAATAGATATTTATTCAAATATTTTTTCTCAGGCAAGATGTGTCTTTGATTAAGCACTTTCAACTTTTCTATTGAATACTAGAGTGTCCAATGTTCTTTTAACTAACTTTGGTATAGCTTTGGTTGAACCCTGGAAACAAAAAACTTGCTTGCTAAACAGCTCAATGTATTGTCAAGCTATAAAAAAGAATTCATTAAATGTACTAGTAGATATGCATAGCTAACAAAGCAAAAATGTTACTTTCAAGTGAGCTTGTGTTTTCATTTCCCTATTGCACTGAAAATTTGTATTATTTTTAAAAAAGCTTTTTATTTGATGTAGAACTATAGTTAGATATTATTATATTATGTGGTTATATTATTATAATTAGGTATAATAGGGAATGTAAGCATAAATAAAGACAGATCTCATGAGGAGAAACAGATTTTGGGAAAACAGGGAAAGGATGGGACTGGGCTAAGTGGAAAGAAACTCTTTTATAGGGAGAGCACTCTTTGGAAACACACTGTTTGGTCAGGAACTTTCATGTTTCAAACCATTGGTTTTAAAATCATGCAAACTGTGAGTATATGGCATGCCATTGAAAATCCTGAATTTTAGCTCTATTGTTAGACTGCAGCACCACATAAGGAATGTCAGCAGTGAGTTCAAAAGATGTGTGTATCAAAAAGCAGAAGAGAAAGAACTGTGCTGTGCACAGCACAGAAAATATCAGCCCTGGAGCTGTAATGAGAGAACTGTGCAGCCTCTGTCACCAGGTTATGTTAATGCTACCGTGCAATGTTCTCCTCTTGCTGGACAGGGCACATCCTAATTACCAGCACCAAGTCCTTTCTTTGAGGTCTCCACACAAGCATGCAAACAGAATAAGTAGAGGTGTTTGCTGGACCTGTAAACAGAAGATATTAGTCCTGAAAAATTTCTGAGAGAAGATTTTTTTCATCCCATTGCAGATATCACAGGAAATTTTTGTGTGTATCATAAAGCAAGATTCTATCAAGTCTGATTTTAAGAGAAAGAAACTACAGTAAAATTAAAAAATAATATTGCTCTGTCATTACAGATAATTTGCTCTAACTATATATATAGCAAGATCTCTCAGCAGCTGATGTGGCATTTCTCTTCTGAACAGTCAAGCCATCTGTACATTAATGCCTTAGGCAGCAGCTTAAATTTCATTAGGCAAAAAATAATTTAGGTTTGCTGTCACTGATAGCTGAGAGAAATTCTAAAGAGAGTAAATAGACAAGCTGTCCTTTAACAAATGTATTTTTGTGGTGGAAAGGGTAGAATTAAGCTGACAGATGATGTGAAAAATACACTGATTTCCTTGGCTAGTGCAAAACCTTTGACACCCTGAATATTCTTAATTTCAATTTTCTGAATATTGTAAATAGTGGCACTGCATCTTCTATAACAACATTCCTTGGAGAAAAACTGTGGGTTTGTTGGGAAGTGAATAGGGAGGGTGTCTAAGTCTGCTTATGGGTGGAGCCATAGAGGCATTGGGACAGTGTTGTGCCAGAGCAGTGGGGAGGGAAGGGTAGCAGGTTTTTCTGTACAGGCACTCTCTGTTATGGGCTGGTGTCGTCACAGGCTGCTCAAATCTATTTGCCTTTGACATCAAGGCAGGGGAGCCAGGAGTGCTCTGGGCCTGGCCTTGTGCTGTGATGGGCCAGCAAAGAACTGCTTTGTCCTTGCCTTTCCATTTCTTGTACAAAGAGTTTAGAAATAACCTCATTTCTTCCAGGTTTTGTTCCCTTCCTCATCCTAATCAAGCACTATGATAGAGATCTGCTTTGTGTTCTCAGAGATTATGAACATAAATTCACACAAGAAATATTAATTTTCTTAAACCTCCAGAGTCTAGATAACTTCTGGCTAAAAAAAAATCAATTTATTAAATCTAAGATATAAAAATATAAAGAAAAATAAAGTCTTGAACATGATTACCTTAAAGCTAATATGACCTAGTGGTATCATTAAACATATTACAGAATTTCACAGCTTTTTTTGCTTCTGGTACATGGTCTTCATTCCAGTCCTTGAAGAAATGCTGCACTGTTTGTAGCTTTGGATGCTAGACTTTTAGAAAGGCCATTGTATAAAGAGGAGCTTTATTTCTGCTTTCATTCCTGCAATGGGAATTTAGCTCTTAAAGCAGAAAGGCTCTCTGTAAGGCAGGCACTGCAATACAAGATAGTATTCCTGACAACAACAACAACAACAACAACAACAAAAAAAAAGGTATTCCATCTGTCTGGTTTCACCACCTCTATCTAAGTCCTAGCCTGTATATGCATAAAATATATATGGCTGACTAAGACCCTTGCTCTGTGCCTTTTGCAGTGCTAGAATGTGACTTCAGGCCCTTTATAATCTGACACTACTCAGAAAGCAGGGACTAATATAAAGTTTAATTACTTGTAAAGCCAGCAATAGTAAATATTTGCAATGTTCTTTAACTCCCTTCCCTCAGCTCTGTACAACACACAAAACTTTGGCAACCTCAAGTTTCAAACCAGAAAACAAAAGCACTGTTGCTGAGATAAGTTAAATGTTATGTGTACCTAACATAATGTCACCAGGGTGAAATTCTCTGGTTTAGAGGGAGATGGAAAATTTTCAAGTTACTCCTCTGTTACAAGAATCAGATTTTGCTATCCCAGTGACTCTGAAGGGAGAAGAGCCCAGCTGTCCTGACTTGATTCTCTATTATCTTGAGACCTGGCAAAGCTGTTATCCTCAAGAGCTCAAATGAGATGTTTCAGTCTTTGAAGAAACTATTCAGCGCCTTTAGAGTCAAACACAGACATGTTTTTTGGCAGCTAGATGGAGAGGCAACACATGTGTTAGGAACATATGGCCTTGGCGGGTTCATATTTAGCCATTTATACTTCCCAGAAATGTAAGATTAACTCTGAGTTAGCAGAGCAGTGAGTTGTTCTCTTTCTTTCTTTTTTTTTTTTTTTAAATTTTGACAGGCCAGGAAATATCCATGTTCTTTACTGTCTGGAGGTATTTTTAGTTACACTTAGAAACCCCCAGGAGCCTCACTGTAGGCCAAGACATGCAGTTAGATGTTGAAAAGGATCAGCAAAGCCTGCAGTCCTGTGACCAGTCTGAAAATGTCTGTGTGTGTGTCACCATCCTGAACTCAATGAGGCAGCTTACCTGAGCAATGCTATGGACATGCATATGAGCATGACTCACCCCTCTGATAGAGAAGTAGGAGGGAAAAAAATGTGTAAATAAATCAAAAGGCTTTAGAGTCAAAGGCTGCAGACCAGCCCATCCTCCAGGCCCTCCTTCTCTTTGGAAAGCTGTCATCATTAATTATAGGGAGCACATGGAGCTCTGTTTGAAGGTGGAAGGGGGGACTGGTACCTGGCAGGGCAAAGCAGGGATGTTGCAACTGTGTCAGTCATCAGGAAAGAATTGGTGAGTGGAAAGAGAAGAGGCAGCACGAAGGCTTTGTGTGCAGTGTGCTTTGGACACACACGTGGCTCCTTCAGTACATCAGTTAAAGTTATGCTCAGATTGGAATCTCACCTTTATAATCTCAAATACCTTTAGACTTCCCTGAGTGCATTTCATTCAATAAATGCCACAGTAAATTTTAATCTCTTATTGTATTTTCTTGAGCCTTCCTAAATACAAGGAATGTGGTAGAAAATGCTCACAAAAAGTTTTAAATCACACCTGCGCAAAAGCTTCCTTTGTTCATCAAATATCATATGCCTTACTAAAAAGGAAAAAACAAATTATCATGCAGGATTTTTCAGGGGGAGATGTTATTGTGAAATAGTCTGTTTATGAACCCTGATTTTTCCTTTAAGTAAAGACACCCACTTTATATACACTGTACAGGAACAGGAGATTCCTGTAGTCTTTTGTAGTGAGCAGATTCTCATTTTGTGGGTGTTTCCTTGGACACAATACAGAAAACAACGTTGTGGTGATTTATTAAATGTTTTCTGGGTGTGCAGATCTCTTGCCACTCCCTTCCTCTCCTTCCTCTGGCCAGGCAAAGGTCAGGAGGAAAGCAGGCATGTAGTGGAAGAAGGAACTGTGGCAGTATTGGCTGGATCCTCAAACAAAGGCAGAAACACTACTGGCCTCAAAAGCCCAAAATAAAGTCAACTCCCCCTCAGATATGCTTCCTCAGCACCTCTACGCTGAGAGCATGAGGAGTGTTGTCTAGCCATGGTTTGCAGGGCAGGAAGGGCACATATTTCACTAAGAAGAGGAAGAAGAAGAAGTTTATTCGCTTCTGAGAAAAAAGCTACGAAAAGTAAAGCACCCTTCTCCCACTGAGACTAGGAGAATGCGTCATTCCCACGCCCAGGTTGCCCAGGTACTTACTCATACACATACACGTTCATGTCTGCCCCGTGATATTATTAGATAATAGAAGGATGAAAAAAAACAGACAGCCAGACAAATCCCAGTTTAGCAAAGCAGCAAGTGTCTCATGCTCAGGTGATTAAGCCATCAAAGTAAAACAGGTGATATGAACAGGCAGCAGGAAAAGGGTTCGGTGAAAACTGCTCATTTCAATCAAAACCTGTATAATTCTTGAATTAGAAATAAACATCAGGCAGTGATTCTACAGCTGAGATACGGGAAATAAAAAAAAATTAAAATAAAATAAAGATAAAATGAAATGAAATAAAATAAAATAAAATAAAATAAAATAAAATAAATAAATAAAATAAAGTGAAGCTAACCTGTAAGTAATCTCCCCTTTTGCCATGTGTCAGTTCAGCAGCGAGCACAGCCTGTTGCTTTCCCACAACAGCAAGCAGTCCCTCACACATTTGCTGCACTGGAAGGTCACACAGTGCTGACAGAGAGGCAGCAATCTGTGCTGAAATGTGCAGGCTTTCAGAGATGGACATTTTCCATGCAGCCCATAAGTGACTTTGGGGATCTGAGGTTGATGCATTCTCATTTTGATGGGATATGTGAGAGCATTCCTTCTCTAGCTGATAAACTGCACATACCAACACAACTGGAAGCTCTCCTGAGCTGTCATCTTGAAGAAGAATGGAAAGTTCATCAATGGCAGGAAAATGCTTTTCGTGGGCCATTATTGTTTATGTTGGGCTGTTCACTCCAGGAGTTATTTTGGAATGTGCTTGCATTGGGATTTGAGGTTTTTCAGAAGAAAAATACTGGCTTATATTTATGTTTAAAATATACTTCTAAGGAGGAAAGGCCAGAATTCTTTCTTTCGTGCATTTATCCAAGACGCACTTTACTGTTACATTTTTAGTTCCTTATCCTGCTGTCCTATATCTTTTTGTAGAAGTCTGACCTAAAACATATGGTATGGGCCACAGAGGGATTCTATTTGTCCTTTTTCTACCTCACCTTCTGCTCCCCTTCCACCCCCTGCTAAAAAAATAAAAGGGAAGTTATTCCATCTTGAGTAAAGGTCCTAATCTCAAGGAGATGACAGGATAATATGATAAAGCCCCAGCCACGTACAGAATTGGTTTGGATCAAAAGACTTTGGAAAACAGTGAAATCAAGAATCAAAATCATTATCTTAGGTAAAGTAAGTTTTTCTTAGATATCATGAAAATATTTATAACATTTAAAATTATAAGACCATTTATCCAAGAGTTTATACATCCCACTTCTCCAGCAGTAAGGGAGTTGTTTAACCCATGGGCTGCAGTGTAAGTTGTAGTTCTCTTAGTAAATAGTAAAGGGGTCAGTGGGCTGTGATTCAATATAAATGTGTGTTATCGTGTATCAGCAATAAATAAAAGACTTTTTAGCCACTCTATAGCTTCTGATTCCCTATGAAATAATTTTATCCATAAATAAATACCAATGGAAACAAGATTTTAAGTCTAATACCCATAAATTAATATATCTAACTACTGTAAGTAAAAACATAAAAACAGATTTTAGGCCACCAGAACAATTACAATAGTCTTAAGAGTCATTGCTAAGTAATTACAGGAAACTTATGATGAAATAACATCTCTACTGAATGATTCACAATTCTACTTAGAAGATTAAGACTGAGAAAATATGGGGGCTAAATCTGCTATACTACAGCCTCTGTTACATTTCTGGTGCTGCAAAGGAACAAATTCCCAGACGAAGAAGAAGGAGCACAATTCCTCTGTGCTGTCCACTCGAGAGACCCAGTACAGAAGGCCTGCAATGATGATGCTTATGGTAGATCCAATGTATGGGGAGATTCCTCTGCTTCAATATCTTCTGGAGAAAACATAGTGAAGCAAAATTTTGCAGGGTCCTGAATAAAGTTGTACTTACCTATACTATGGGCAAAACAAGGTAGACTAAGAAGTAGACAATAATATTTTTTCTTTCTAAATCCTCCTCTGCTTTTAGACAGAAAATGGTTTGGCCAGAGCAGAGCATCAGGGTCAGTGTCTGCTTTTATTTTGACACAAAACATCATGGCCCATTTAAGCTTAGGGGAAAGATATTGCATTCAGATGGATTTTCAGCACAGACTACAGAGAGGCTATTCTGTACTTTAAATTAAAAGGGACATGCATTCCAAATCGTGCTCTGAACGGGATCTGGCTCTGGTGGGGAGCAGAGGTTTGTTGCTCCCACAATGAGGACTTATGAAACATTTTAATAAACAATAAGGCTTTGTCTGAAGAGAGAGCCTTGACATCCAGTGTGCAGAACTCAGATATATGCACAATACATTCAAACTGAACCACTGTTGTATTCAGAGAAACCATGGCAGACTAGTGGATGAAATCCTTATCTGCACAATTGTGCACTTATTGAAGTGGCCTTTCCCAAAGTACTTTCACAGGGGATTTAACTTCATGCCAGTCATGTTTTCTCCTGTCTTCTATCCTGACGTGAGCATTTTTCGCTCTGAGTAACAAGGGATCTTGTGTGGGAAAATGTTTTCCCATTATACCTTACAAAGAAAGGTCTTTTCACTGTGAAAAATTACGTTGTTATTTGCATTAATCCCATGTTCCATATGCATGCTTATTCCAAGGAATACTCTCAAAATTTTATGGGCCATGGTTTTTCTTCGTTCAGGTTGCTGAAAAGCTACTTTGGAAAACATTTAGAGTATAAAAATTATGACTTTTGTTTCTAATTCTTTTAATACAAGAGAAATCAATTTAGGCAACCATAGTTTTGCCAGACCTCTGCACAATTCCAGGCTTTGAACACCCACATCTCTGGCCATACATGAGATACATCAGGCTCAAAAAGGCAGGAATACAGAATCAGAGTTTTGGGTGCAACAGCTTGAGCCTTTGCTTGATGGGTCACATATGTAAATGCACTACACAACTGCTCTCTATCTCAGCACTCCTAGAAAAGAAAGAATTCAGAAGTTCTGCTTTGTATGCTTACGTGGAGATTGAAGGACATGGACACTCTCTAGGAGTTTGATTCCAGATTTCATGACTCACTAATGGCAACATTTTCATCTTGTTTTCCCAACTATCTAGTTGTTTACTTCCAGTGAAGTTGAAGGCAAAATTTCCATTGACTTAGAGGAAGTCGGATGGCGCCAATGAGGTTCTCATAGTTTTAGAAAGCTATCCAATTTTGGCACTAACTTCAAGAATTTGGTCTGAAAATTCTTTTATATGTGGGCTAATTACTGTGGGAATAAATACAGCCACTGCATGTACCAAGATATTTTAGCTTCTCTTCATACTGTAATTATATGTATTATCTTACATCACTAATTAAGTTCAAATGTTCTTTTCTTAACCCCATCATTAATAAACTGTAAAAAATCTCTCCAGAACAAAACTAAATTAAAAATCCACTGTACAGACCACTTACAAGAGAGTAATCTGGTTGGGTTTTTTTATCTACTGCTTTCAGATACAGCCTCAGGGACTCCATTTGGGTGGTCAAGTAGTTCTGTCTGATGAGTAAAAAACAAATAATTCTACACCCAATTCTGTTTTATTCCCATTGAGTGGTAGCTCCTTATGCAAGTAGTTCCACTTCAGTATTTAGGCATGCACTTAATCCCAGCTATTTATATGGCTAAGCACCACTCCCTGAAACAAGGGATACAGTATTAGGCCATATGTGAAAAAGCAGAAAATTGCCCAATGAAATGCAAAAAATCATATGTTGAAAAGATAGACATTATATTCACGACTCAGACATCAAACTAAATCAAATTTTTAGATAAAAATGAAGCTACTCAACACCATATCTTAACGCATATTTTTTTTCTCAAATTTTAGATGAGCATCATGAGATTCACATACCTGTTCTTTGAGTGGCAGTGATTTTTTTAATAGGTGGAATGTCCCTGCTGTCTTGATCTTTCACATGGTCAGTGCTAATGTTAACAAGAGTTGTTTTGGTGCTAAGGATATTTCACTGAATATTAAATATTGTTTTATATTGTTTTATATTGTTTTTGAATAGCAGCTGTCAGGTTTTGCAGTTTCAAGGGAAGAAGATTGTTTATTGGAAGAAAAAAAGAAAAAGGAAAAAAAAAAAGAAAAAGAAAAAGGAAAAAGGAAAAAAAAAGACATCACTGTACCTTCTGGGCACCCACACCAAAATTCTTGCATGGAAAATATAGAACTATTTTCTTTATTAGTGGTTTAACTAAAACCAGACTTAGGCAGCTAATCTTCTAAACATCTAAACCTCATTAATTACTCTCCTTTGCTGTTGGAGCAAAAGTATGCCATTCTTTGAGAACAATATTCAGGATGTGAAATATGTATGCATACATTTTCATATATGCATACTCTGGCAAAGTTTTTTTAGAAAAATGTCACTACAGCTCAAGTTCAATAAAGAACTGAACAGTCCAGTCTATGAGTCTTGTCTTTTAGTCTTTAGGGGTAAGATTCTAAGCCCTTTATTCAAGTTAAAAATCAGAATTTTCAGTGAGGCTTGGTCAGTATTGGTGAAAGCTGCAGCAGCCAACTGAGGCCCGTGGGTTAAAGCACCATGCAAAATAGGCAGCTATTGTGTTTTTTTACCCTTGTAACCTTGCTGTGTTATAACTGCAGGTAGAAAACACAGTCAACCTCACTTTACATTAATATTTAAGCATCATAAAAAGGGTTATTTCCAAACTCTTCTCAATTTCATACACAGGCTGGCATAAGCTCATACACAGCTACATGTCTGTGTGCAGTGACACACAGCACAAACTCAACGGGTCCTGCTGCAAATCTCTTTCTCTTTGGAACACCTTTATTTTTATTTTTCTTTCTTTTTTTTAAGATTTCAGTTCAGTCAAATCAAAGACAGTTTACTTAAGGAACAAAGAGCCTTACTGACACTTCTGGCAGGTTAGAGAACAGCACCTTAACCTCAGATTTCACATACAGCATCAAGAATTTTGATTCGGTCTTTCTTCTTAATTCAACTCCCTGTCTTTGCTGAACTTCAGAGATTACATTCTCCTCTGCCCATTCTCAAGCCCTTTAAAAATTAAATTCAGAAAGACTCATGCAGCTGTGCCTGGCACAGTTTTGGCTCTGCACTCTAAGTCTGAGTGCTGCCATCTTGTCTCGGTTTCTTCAAATAAAAAAAATCCCAGAATAAATCTCAAAAAACCTGCCAGTAAGTACAATTTAAAAACAAAATTCATAAAAGCAATGATATAAAAGGAAATGAAGTGTGCTTTGCTGTGCTTTAAGGTAACTTTCCATCAGTAAATTTTTTTTGTGTTCTTCTGTGCTTTAGGATGGCAGAAACTTAGGAAAAATATCTTATTCTTAATCTTAATAATTCGTAATTATAATAATAAAAATATTACAAATTAAGATTAGAAATGACAATTTGATGTCAAATAGGAGAAGGATAATTCCTAGGATGTATATGCATTTGAGGATAACTGTAGCAACTGGCACTTCTGCATTAGCTCTAGAGATGCCATACTTGCCACAGAAAACACACACTAAAGAATTAGTGAAAAACCTGTTCAATATTACAATAATAAGAGAAGCAAAAGTAAGCCAGTGACTCTCCATTGCTTCTGGACAGGCACTGTCTTTCCATAGCACAATTCTACAGAAAAACACCTTTTTTGTCATCTGACAAACTACCTCAATGGAACATGGGAGAGCACAGCTACCAACCTCTGACATCCACAAGATAAATTCCCTCGTTTGGGATCAAGCCAACAGCACCTTAAACCCTTGTACTGAGACTTCAGTAGTTTAGCTTATCCAGTGTGATTTTTATTGTATATTTAGTAGTAGCATAGACTGTCAATTGTCTTGGGGAGATTTTTTACTCTGAAGGAAGAACTGGGAATGGGTGTGGGAAAACTCTTTTCTTCTCTTGTGCTCTGTTTTCTTGCTGAATTTACTGGGAACAGCAGAAGTTCAGAAACAGTGAAAACAAGCCTCTGTTATTTATTCCACTTGAAGTGTTGCAACTCTGAATCTTGTTGTCAAAGTGCATTAATTCAAATTAACATAATAAATTGTATGCTTTGTGGTTTGGCTCAAAAGAGCCTTTAAAGTCTATTTCGCCTATGGATTTCTCAGATGCTATTACAGTTTACTTTCTGAAAAGTAGTCTATGAATAGAATAAAAATGAGGATTGTTTGACAATTAGCAGAAGTATATAATACAAAGCACTAAAATTGCTCACATTCTCTCTCACCTCCACTAAGGGCTTCTTCTTTGCTTTTTCCCTTATTTCAAGAAAGAAATGCTCCGGAGCCAGCACTCTCTGTCTGTATTGTAGATGTTGCTTCTTTTAGGACAGAGAGCAGAAAGTCTCTTTACTCAGATAAAAGCATAAATCTCAGCAGAAGACATCCATTCCAGCTCACTGTGCCACAAGGCTGGTTTTGCATTTCATTTCTTTCTTTGAAATCACCTAAGCAGGGAAATTATTTGGACATAGCTGTGCCCTGTGATGAATCCCATTTTTTTAGAGCTCTGAAGGTTTCCTTGCAGAACATGAGGAGCAGACACACCCCTCTTCCATTCATTTCAGATGATGCATGGAATTATCTGAATTTTGATGTCCACACCTATTATACAGTGCTGCTGTCATCTCCAATGGGAGTGCAGCTGTTTTAACCACTGTGTTCTACAAAAGACAGGCAACTCTGCTTTAATGTCAGAATCAAAGGCATGGTTGTACTAAAGAAAGAATGCCACACAGTCAAACAAATCCCATAGTTTAATCACAAGTACCATGGAGCATTTTTATCTTCTGGAAATTCTCTTGAAAATTCCTCTGGAAACTAAAGCATCTCATGATATGGGTGCTAATGGAACAGAATAAATGAGGCTGGGAGAGATGCACAGACCCTTGAACAAGCAGGGAAAAATCCATAATTAGGCACCCAGCAAGCCAGGTGGTATGTCATAATGTCCTTCTCTAATAAACAGCAAAAGAATTAGATGCAGCACATTACTAAGGACAATCCTGCTGTGTTGCCTGTCCTGGGAAGTGGAAGTGTACAATGTCAAAAGATCCACTTAACTATTAACACAGCTTCCTAACACAAGATATTATCCCTACATAGAGATCCACCACCTAAAATTCTGTCAAAATTTAAAATACTTTATCTAAAAATATTTCAAAACAGGTGGTGTTACATCTAAAAATACAAGACACATGGGATTTTATTTCAATGAGACATAGAAATATAATTAAAGACCTTAAAATTAAATGCAGAAAATAATTTTGGGAATCTGGTTCAGTTAGGAAAACATCAAAGAGCTTATTACAGTATCTTGAATTAAGTAAGCATGTTGTCACTCTAACAGACTGGTTTTAATTTGTTCAAACCACTCTGTTGGGATGATTTATATCCCAATATTTCTGGCAAACACATTTAGGAGAGTTAATTATCTTTTCTAAAAGGCACAACAGGTTTTTGTTGACTCAACTGTGGTGCAGAATATCAACATATAAATTCAATAACTTTGAACAGGCTGTTAAAATTGGGCATTCTAATTAAGCAACTACAATTCAAATCAAAATTTACCACCTTCAGTTTAAAAAAAGGCTTTTTAACTTTCTTTTTATTTATGCTCTTCTTAGCTCCGGGGGCAATTTGTGGCATGACATTTATGGGGTGAAATGAGAGCCTCAGTGACCCCAAAGCTACTCTGCAGTAGTTCACTATCTCTTCAGCCACACCAAAACAGCCTTTTACGGGAAGGGGGATTTTGATTTGGGTTTTTCTAGGGGAGAGGGGGTGTTTTGCTTTGTTCATTTCAGTAATTCATCTCCCTGAGCAACCCCATATGCAGCTATTCTTGTGCAATGGGGATGGGGTTTCTCAACAGCTTAAACCAACTTTACCACCAGCATCCCTGTCCTTCCCTTAAGATCTCCACCCCTCTGCTGCTGGCACTGCAGCTCCCAGTGGCTCAGAGCTGGTTCAAAGAGCTTGGCAGAAAGCTACCAGCAATTTCTGTAGCCTGGCACTCTCATGCCAGGAGCAGCACAAGAGAGGAGACACAGAGCAAAGTATGAAGATAGGACCAGGACTGTGTTGACTCAGCTTTGTTTAATTTGTGACAGAAGGACGACCTCAGGGTATGGTGAACACCAGCCTGGAGGATACAAAGCACCAGGGCAGAGGGGGTGACTGGAAACTTCTGAACCCAACCCTTCCAGCAACGCCGATGCCTTGAGTAATTTCAGTAATTCACAGGGCTGAGGTTGGCATGGATGGAGGCTGTGCTCACAGCAAGTCCTGGCACAGCTGGGCCCCCTTCAGCCCCTGTGCTGCTGACTTCTGTAGAGGAGAAAGGGGTGGGAAGCTAAGAATCAGAAGATTTAACACGTTTCCTGAATGAAACATCTACAGGTCATATTCAGACAGCTTTTAAATTCTTACCCTCTTTCAAGTAAAATAGTTATTAAATACACTGCCTGCTATATCACTTTGCAAATTGGGTTGCTGTTTGTCTTTTTACTCTTCCACTCTTTGTATCTTCAGTATTAAGAAGCATTAATAGCTAATAAGTTTTAACAAGCATTAGAGCTAACCCTATTACTTGGATTCTTTCCCGGGGTGGTTTCTCACCAGAATAATTTTTGTGTCTTTTGTGAGCAGAACTGCAGAGCAGAGTGAATACTTGTAACCCACATTCCCTAGTAAAGTGTATTCATGTTGAAGGAGAGAAAACACAATCAAGTCTGCAAAGGTAATGTCATGTGTGGTCAGTGGAGGAGGCCCATGCACTCCCCTTACTCTCACAGCCCTGTTAGAAGAGATGCACAGTGGGGTTTCTAAATCTTCTTTTACACACAGCATGTAAAAACAGACATTGTCCCATACACTGAATTTATGCCTTCAAGGGAGAGTGATCTGAGCTTTTTAGGATTGGAAGGGATTTTCAGAAATTTCCTAGCCATCTCATCAGGGAGAAAATCAACAGCATCACTGAGGGATTCAATTGTGTTCCACATAAATTAAGCTAAAAGTATAGGGAAGAGAAAGGAAAAAAAAGAAAAAGGAAAAAAAAAAAGAAAAAATATGGCACTTATAAGTTGTTTGTTTTGGCAAGCACCCTGCTCTATGCAATTCCATAGAAACTACCAGAGAGTTTATGGAAGGTTCAACATTTTTATTTCAATCTTTTTGGCCCATTTTGGAGGACAGTGACCTGTGGGAAACATTATGCATGCTTACTCAGAAAAATATCTGAAATACCACTGTAGACTCCAGCTGTTCAAATGAGAAGGAAGAATGATTTAACTGCTGGCCATGACCTAACTTGGATGACAATAGTTAATGTGGGATTCCCATCTCAGTAGACATTTACTTCAGCATCTGCAACATTCAACAATAGAAGGAAACAGTGGAAACCAATAGCAGGATTTCCTTCGAAAATTCACTTTTATTCCTTCTTCCCTTAAATCCCTTTATTCTTGCCTAGTAAAAATGGTATACATAGTAGCAGCTGGAGGGAATGCAAGGTCAGGCCTGAAAACACTTCCATCCATCAGTGGAGAGGCGTGGTAGCTAGTCAGTGCTGTCCTTCAGGAAGGAAGCCACAGCCTTGGCTTGGAGTCATGAGATGCAGCCAAGGAGGGAAGCATCCGTGCTTAGATGGTGGATGTGGCAGGGTCAAGCTCTGGAGGAAGGTTGTGCACAGAAAACACTATCAGGCAAAGCTGCTCTGTCATCAGTTTACCATGAATGCCAGTGTATGTGTGTTCACAAGAAACTGTGAACTGTGTCTGCCTGGGCAAGCGGTGGATTGTAATAGGAGCAGACCTTTAGAGAGACAAAGTTGTTCCTGAAGAGCCAGCTTCTCTACTTTGAGAATCCTCAGTAGAGAGGATTTTACAGCAGATTAGTTCTAGTCTGGCCCAGCTGGTCAGAAGGGGTGTAAGCACATGAGAAGCCAGCTGGATCTCTTCTCATTGAAAGCTCTCCAGTTTGGTCAACAGTGCAATGTTGTCTTGGAGTGAACAAACTGCAGAAAGTGGGCATAACAGGAGACTTGTTTCAGTCTTACAGCAGCTGGTTTTCCTCTGCTTCACCAGTGAATGAGTTGTGAGACCAACATCCTGATAACAGAAAGGAGATGGAATGGAATTACCAGCCATGATCCTTGGAAGGACAAATCCCATCACTCCCCCTGGGGTCGCATCAGAGGGATGACTTCTGCTCAGGAGTTCTGAGATCACAGCAGATCTGCTGCTGAGAATGCTCAAGCAGCTACAGCAGAACACAAGCTCTTCATTACAACCAGAACCACCTGTGTGAGAGGGTATACAGTTTAACCACATGATAAATCTCCCATTAAAGTCTCTCCTATCCATCACCTTTACAAGTTTTTTGAAGTGTCTTAAGAATGAAAGCGAAAAACATTTTAACCAGACAAGAATATCATGTTTAGAGCTGGTGAGCAGTCTTTCTGTTCCTTTTCTTTTTCAGAGCTCATTATGGTGCTATGTAGTAGCACAAGCACAGTGAACCACACTTGGTTATACAAGGTAGTTGAAGGATACTGAATCAGCTCTTGGTTGGCTGCCTGGCTTCCTCTGGGTTACCAGCAGGCTCCCAGTGAAATGTTTTGAAAAGTTCAGAGAGAACACTCTGAAGAAAATTATTATATCCAATAGTGTCTTCTATCCATTGTTACACAGTAATAAGCACAAATCTTTGGAAATGCAAGTGATTTTTCTTCAGAAGACTACAAGAGAAGCACTGCTTTTTGGAAGAAACATGGAAAAACAACTTGGCAACACTCATATTTTGCCCATTTCTGCTGTCATATGCCATATATAAAGCAAAAAGGAAGAGAGACTGATCCTCTTACATTCTGACCCGGCTGTTTGACGACATGGTGTACAAAACATATGAAAGACAGAAAAGTTACAAAACTCAATGTTAGTGTTCTTTCTTGTATATATACAGGCAGAAGAAATCAAAATTTATGGCTGAAACTCCAGTATCAACTCATACTCAGACTTCTGTGAAAAAACAGGGATGTTTAGATATTTAAGAATATGCAGACCCAGTTAATTATAAGAAATCCATCTAAACCTGCATTTCCCTACTGAGCAAACTCCTACAGTTACAAGTGTTTTTAATTTAATTTTTGAGTAATTCTTCTTCCCCTCAGATAATTACCTGGCTAACAAAGATCAGGGGATTTGCTACCATCATAATTTCTTCACTGAGTGCATGAAAATATGGATTTAATTCTTGATGTATCACACACTGGGGGCAAAAAATAGGGAAAGAATAAAAACAAGGATCAACTGAATTATATGAATTTATATGAAACCACATTAATTTTATGGAGCTGAGATTATCCACTGGTCCAACAGCAGAGCAGGGAACAGGACCAGGTCTTTCTTTTAGTATTTTCTTTCTGTCTTGTTGTGCCAATAACTTGCTATTTGACTCTGTTAGTATTGTCTAATATACTTTAACTAATATGAGATTCATTATCAGAAAATTCTTAATTTTAAGAGGACCTATTTATTATTATTGTAACTATTACTTTAGCAAAAATTCGTTTTGGTTGTCTATTAAATTGTATCATGGTTCCCTGGCCTTTGGCAATCCTTGAATGACTACTCTCCATTTCAAACAAGAAATCCTTCTCTGTAATGTCACAGCTCTTGCTCTTGATAATTTCCATAACTAATGACTTCTGAAAATTTCCAAAGTAGGATTAAGAAACAAAACTAGTGAATTTTTGGGTTCAATATCTAATGAAAGACATGTCTTAATGTCTTATCAACTTCAATCTTTAGAACAGAACGTGATGTTCTCGGGTTGAGAGGAAAAGGACAGGGAAACAGCACAACTGGGGCTGAAGCAGGGGTGTGAGCATTAAGCACACACTTCACTGTTAAATTATCCTCTGCATTCTAAATCTGAGCAACAAAAACTATTTTCTTGATCAAAGCTTCCATTAAAACTAAGCGTCTCATGTAAAATTGGACGAAATCACAATTCGTAGCCTCAAAGGAAACTTCCAAAGGCGTGCATGTGTGCACACACACTCACATGTATCACCACCTTCCAAAGTGCTTCTAGCTTGCTGATCTCAGAGTATATCTGTGGGTGTCTCAAATCTGGAATGGTTGTACTGAAATTTGACACTTCATAAAAGGGCTTAGAAGGAGCAAACAGAAACATGTGGCCTAACTCTCCTCTCATACTCACATCAGAGCAAATTAAGACTAACACTGGATTAGTTTTCTTGACAAGCTGCTGAAGTTGTATGAAAGTTTCTGGGAAATCCAAGGCTTCTGCAAATTTGTGTTTAGCCTGCCCAAACATTTTCAATAAGAAAGTATTTTTAGCATTTTGGTGAGAAATTATTTTCTTTTTGAAACTAATTTTTTAATGTAAAGAAGTGTTAAATAAATCAAAAGTAAATCTACAATTTACAGATTTTTTCTTTTTTCTTTCTTCAAATGAGAAAGTCTTACATGAAGTTGTCACTT
>JAOTQP010001286.1:29661368-29720535 GCA_026413545.1 Cichladusa arquata
TCTACTATTCAACACTATTCCTTTTTTTCTTTCTGCAAATAAGAAAATCCTACATGAAGTTGTCACTTTCATTTCTGTGGTGAAAAAAAAGTAAAGACAAACAGTTTAATATAATGCAAAATTTAATTCACCATGTGACAGTAAAAAGTAATAATGCACTCTCCTTCCATGGGCCAATTTTGCTCAAACACTAAAATAAATTAAAATTTTCAGACTGCTTCATTACAGAAGAATAATGGGGCTCAGAAAATTTGATCAATTCCTTACAGATTTCTCACATTTAAACAGAGGAAGTTTCAAGGAGTTTTACAGAAAAATTATACTCCTGAGCCCTGATTAAAGACAACAGATTCCCACTTGCAGTGAGTACTCTTTTCTCTGCTTGAAAAAAAGTAGCAATGTAAGGTGTACTCAGATCATTCCAATTTATCTTCACTTTAATCTCCTATGTCCCTTCTAGAAAGGGTCAAAAGGGTCTTAACACAGACTGTAAATCTAAGTTATACTGACATAAAACTTCTTTCAATAATATGATAATGATAATTTTGGAGCAGATAGAGTTTGGAGCACTCAGCCAGACCCTATTGGCTCCAGCTTTGACACCACCTAATGTTTCACATCTGGCCAAAAGGGAGGTAAAATGGCAATCCTTGAGCTAACTCCTTGTGTCTTGGAATGACAATGCCTCTTCTCCACCCAAGAGCGAAACAGAAGCCTCTACTGAAAACTGTTTTGGCCATCAGGGCAAGGTTTGTGATGGGGCCCTTTCTGCAACTACCTTACTACTGCAAACTCAGCTTTTTTATTCAGTGTTGACAACTTTCAGAGCTTTTCAGTCTAAGCCTGATTTTAATTGCTAACAAAATTAAACTGTTGGGTATTTAATTTTTTTTCCAACCAAGATTTTTAAAAACTTCACAAGACATGTAAAGATTTATGCTCATTTTGCCTTGCATAATCTTCAACACTACTATGAATATTTATCAGTATCACTTGACAGTCTAGTCTGCATGATGTGGCCAGAGAACTGATCAAGTCTCCTCTACAGTGGAGAGAAATCTTCCCACTCTTAGAAGGTTTTCTTCTGAATTTCTTTTTTTCTTTGTGAAGCATTTGGAACTTTGTTTTCTGTTCTAAGTCTTCATTGAAAGACAGAATTTTGAAGGTTAAATACCCCCATGGACTGCTGTCTGGGATGTTTTGAAGTTGCTAAAATAACTCCTTCATTATTTTAGTTATCTAATAATCTATCTGTCTAGGTGTTGCAGGGCAAGGGTTGAAAGCAGAAGATTCGGCAAGGGGGGAAAGTAGACTTGTGCTCTCTCAAGATGACCTTGCAGCCGAGGGATGCTAAGAATACCCTGTGTGGAAAACTTTGTGTATTGTGCTTGCTTTGGATTGTTTTCTGTCTATCTTGAGAGGTGGAATTTTCATAGAGGATAACAGAAATCTGCCAAAGACTTGGGGCATTCTTCACAGCCAGGTTTGTTAGAGAGATGAGGAGCTGGGGGTTATGGAAAGCACAGCACTGTGAAGTCCTGAGCATGCCCCAGGCCCTTGGAGATGCTGAGGGTGGGAATGTGCTCCCAGCATTTTGCACCTGTTAACATGGACTAAACTCAGCAGTGTGTGTGTCCCCTCTTGTTTTTGGAATCCTCCAGCCAGCAGGCTGATGGAATAAATCTCTTTGCACTTCAGCTATGGGTCATGGTGGCCTTGGTTACTTGCATCCATCAAAGCACACACTAGGTTAGACTGACAAGTAATTATCCAGATTAGGCAAGTACTTGCCTAGGACAGAAGGAGAGAGAGAATAAAATTAGAAGTTCCAGATGGATAGAGTGTATTGATGGCATAATTTTTGGATAACTGTTTATTTGGAGCACAGGAAAAACACATAAAAACCCACTCTGTCTTTGATGGGGAAACTGAAGAATGCACACAGATTCAAGATGCTACCTGACTCTTCTGAGGCAAAATGCCCTTTGAGTACTGTTGTCACACAGATAATCTGCTGGGAAAATGCAGGAGTAAAGTCATAAGGATGAGTTATGTAGTGCCAGAGCTCATAGGGAGAGAAAGGATATTGCCAGGCCATCCCCATTTACAAGTTCTCAGACCTTTCCCGCATACTGTGAAGGACTAAGGCATTGTGTTGGGGCTGCAGTGCATTTCCTTCCCAAACCTGAGGCAGGAAATGTGAGTGCAAGGAAACAAAAGAAGAAAGAGAAGTCCAGAAGTTCCATTATAACCACATGTGACACTGCAAAATACTTCCTCTCCTCCTTAAAAAAAAAAAATCTAAATTAAACTGTGCTATGAGCCTGGACAAGAAGCGATCTTCAGTCCTCCTTGAAGCTTCCTTCTCATACTCCATGTTCAAATTTTGTCACATGATTGGCATTACTTATTCTTTCCTTTCCTGCCCAGCAAAAAGTTTGAAGTGCTTGACTGCTCAGCCAGGACAAAGACACAGAGAGACTACTAAGTTACCAGAAAACCCTCCTGATTATCTCCCTCTCAGTTTAAAGGCGATTCAATGGGTTTTTGCTCAAAAATAGAGTTCTTTTTTTTTTTTTAATTGCTTTTCTTTTCCTCTTTTTCCTTGAGCAAAATATTACTGTTCATTTTTTCCTGGAAAGATATCCACTCTAGTCTAGCAACTGAAAATTAATAAGTCACTGTTATTGCTAAATCAAAGGCACTGGAGGAATGCTTGCTCTCCAAGCCTTCATTGACTCCAGGAGACTTTGTACTGGGACCTCTAGGGGAAATATAATATGAGACTAAACAGGTTTTCCAGTAATCACATTTATTCATTCTTCCTAGTGCAATAAGATACACCCAAAGTTACTCCATATTAACCAAGAACATTTTTAGACTTCCAAATATATTTTGCACTCTTAAATGCATGGATAAACAGCTTGAGGATACAGTTTAATAGTTCCCCTCAGTATTAATCATCAAAACACACACACATACAAAAAAATATTATTCACACTTCCACTGAAACAGTTAAAGGCTGAAATTTAGAAAGGACCTTTCCATAACAAGATTTGGAATATTACCTCTGGGCTAATGTGTACAGTAAAGGAAATTAAAAGAGGCTGCAAAGCAAAAGTAAAAGTAGAGCTGGCCCTTACTGAAGTCAGTGTCAAAATTCCTTTAAACTGTAGTAAGACAAGAACAAGCCCCAGCAGCCTGGATTGACTACAAAGCCAAGGGAGATTTTAAAACATGACTAATAAGGAGAGGGAACAGTACAAAGATTATTAATACTAAGAAATTAGGAATCATGCCGCTTAATATTTAAAACACTTCTCCAAATACACATTTTAATTTGTCGTTACGATTAGTAAAACATTATCAATAAAAAAGAAAGTATCTATCTTCTTAGTCTAATTGTGTTCCTTTTCCCTTCACAGTATTCATTCAGTGTAAATGCATTCATATTTCTGTATATTTTTACCATGTGTGCCTGCAGAGAGGGAAGGACCATAGTTACATGGGCAGGAAACAGAAAATGTTCCATTTTCCAAGCTTATCCTTGCCTTCGAATCATTACAATGCCAGATTTTATCAGGAACGCTGCTTTAAAAAAATTAAAGAGAATTTCAGTTCCAGATGGAGTCTACAGTGATGTTACAAAGATAATATAAGAAACAGAAAGTGGAAACAGATGTGTCATTTTTAAGGAGATGGATTACATTAGCGTAAAACTCTCCAAATGTTCTGTGAGTTGTGACATCTGCAGCAGTATTTTCAAACCTGGGTAGCTCTCTCCCCTTCCCGCTGGGAGTTTCCTGGTTTGGATGGGTTTTTCTTCCTTTGTAACTTCATAGAGTGCAAGGAGCCATCTAGCCTGACCCTCTCACAGGCTGCAGGACTTCCCACAATTAAGTCCTAAAAAAAAAGTCGCCTTGAATTGCAGCAGTGGACAAACCATGGCAGTACTTGCTAGCCTTACTAATGAACTTTTTGTAGGTAGACAGAAAAGCAGAAACCAAATGTCTCAGAAGAGCCATCCTCTGATCCTGTCACAGGATTGTCACCCCTTTTCCTCAGCCATTATCTCCTCTGTTGCATTTTTGCCATGTTTCATACTTTGATGAATAATCTCCCCATATAAAAATAAATTATTCTCTTTCTTTCTGCATTGATAGATCAGACAGGAGCCACCTGTCCTCTGACAGCTGCCAGAAATGATTAAAATGTGAGCTATCACAATCAGTTTTTATGCTGTATTACCAATTGCCCTTTTTATGTCATAACCAGAATGCCAAATGTCAGTGCCATAGTCATTATTAACCAAAGTTATCTCAATTCATTAAAAAAAATTTAAAAGCTGTTTGCTGCAAGCCTGTGTTCATTGATGCTGACACTAGCACCTTCCTTTCATTTTTCATGTAGAAGTTCTTCAGCAGCTTCCCACAAATCCTTGAGCTACTGCAGTTCCTTTAAAACATTAGTACAGCATCAATTTTTCCCATCTCTAGAGTAGAATAAATGTTTATAGGGAGGCTTATCAAACTAATTTATTTTAAAATATCTAACTTGAATGGTATGTGTTTGATGTCCTTAAATACTGGATGAAATGATTACTTACAGAGCAGTTCTGCCTCTCTGGGTCATTATAGACAATAATAACACTTTCTTTTAGCAATGGAACAATGTAATTGCAAATTTTCTTAGCATATTTTAAAACTTCCCTTTTACACTTCACCTGTTCTGTCTCTGTGGCGTTTTTTCCCCTTAACAACTGTTAAATAATTCCTACCTTCTTTAAAGTCTCTTCCGGCCCAAACCATTCTATGATTCTATGATTTTTACTTCTAGTTTTATATAAATTTTCATTCTTCCTGGGTTTATTTTGTTTGTTTGTTTCATATCTGTTTCCACTTTCCCTTTGAGCCAGGGTTTCATTTTGTTTTGTTTTGTTTTGTTGGTATTTTTTTTAAAACCAATATGGCCTTCTCTCTCATTTGTGGTTTTTGAAGCGTTTGGTAAAATATTCCTAAGCAGCTTTCAATTATCATTCACATTTTTCTGTTTAAAAGCTTTTTCCCCAAAGATTTAGCTCTTAATTGTTTTCAGCTTTATGAAACCGTTCTTTCAAAGCACTAAGAGAGGGGGAATGTGAAGTTGCTTTTTACATTTTTTGCTAGTTTGAGCACTCTTTTGCTTTGATATGCCTAATGTAATTTTGCTGAAGATGTATTAACAATGACATTAACACTGAATTGGAAATTCCCTTTTACCTAACAAAGTGGGTACAGCAGATGGCTCAGTATTCCAGAAACATTTTCCCATTTAAGAAACAGGTAAAAAGAAATCCCCTGAACTTTTTAAATGTTGAAAATAGTCATTTAAAGCACCAATTGTCATGGTCTGTTCTCTTAATTCGTGCTGTGATATTCATAGAAAAGCGAAGTTAAAAGCAGGGTTTGATTCACCATTTGGTACCAGCTAAATAGAAAAACATTCTTCCTGCAAGACTGGTCAGATCTTCTCAAGGAACACATTCACCACTGCCCTTCAGATTTTCACCATTCCTCTTAAATGTTCCTCAATGTCTTGACTTTTGCTGGATGCTTGGTGAAGAGGGATACAGGCTTTTCAGTAGAAAAACCACTAGGGAACTGGGGGGAATGGGATTTCAGAGAGCAACAGTTGCTATATTAAAAAGTAATTAGGTTTATATATTTGAAAGAAAATACAATTAATTTTTGAGTTTTTGAATGCACTAAGAACTGGACTACATCTATGAGAGGGTGAATAATCACACTCTCATCCTCTGAGTTGCCAGATGCTTCCATTTGCTCAGAACAGTTGCAACTGGGTGGTAATATTTTTTTTTAGAACTACCCAACCCCAAATGTTTAAATTAATTTAGAAGTGACACGGAAGAAAATAGGAAAGAGTGACAGAGGATAACATCTTTCTTCATACTTATATGCAAAGTTAAATATATTTGAAACTGATCTTCATTGCTGACCCACTGAAATAATCAGAGAAGTTTTTCTGCAGTATGACAAAATTCAATTATGAGCTTTGTTTAATGATTCAGAGCAGAATTTAGATAATTTTTCCAACGAGCTCCTTAACTAAATAATCACTATTCTCTTCTTAACAGGATTAAAAGATATGTAGTAACTCACATGAATTACAAGAGCATTAGTGGCAGTAGTCATTTGAAGAGATTCAGTGTGGAATAGGCAGAAGTAATTTGGGTGCCAAGATCAATTTCCTTATTATTGTAAGAGAGCTTATGCTTCCAAAACTAATGAATTGAAAGACTGTCAAGATTATACTGCCAAATATTTTAAATAATTTAGTTGGAAGGGATGGGGGGTTGTTTATTTATGGGGGAGATTCAAAGACAAGTAGGCTTCAGGTTTAGTGATACATCAAAACTGTTTCCAGACAACTTTTAGGTACATGGTTTGGATTCTCCCTTTGTCATAATCAGCTCCATCTCTCAGTGCTAACATGCTTTTTCTGTGCCTGGTCAGTAAGGAAGACCCAGAGGGGACCTGGGGGAGGGAGAGTGTTTTATTTACAGTGTAGGCATGGAGATGTTTATTCTTCAGTGGCAAACACATTGACACATAAACCACGGTGCTGAATGTTCCCAGTTCAGAACTATTTCAAGAATAAGTGCAGACTCTGTCTGGTCAGACACCTCTATTTTTTGTACCAGAAGAAAGGAATAGACTTTTTCAAAGCAGTCAGTCTTTGCTTCCCTTATTGTGTTCACAAAGTGAATGATTTAAGCAGCTAATCAGAAAAGTTTGATAACTGATTTGAATAAAACAGAACAGAATGATTATAGAAAAAAAGCCACTGTTTTGGCTTAAAGAAAAATATAACCTTTCAAAGAAGGCCTCATTGACTGAAAAAAAATTTTGATTTATAAAATACATCCCCCAAAGTGTCTGTAGTAAGAGTCTGAGAACAAAAAACTACATTTTAAAATGATTAAGGCTTTCTCATAATAGCCAAAAAAAAAAAAAAAAAAAATCAAAAAAGTGTTTACAGCTGTAGGACTTTGGTTCCATTTCTTAAGGAGTTTTAAATCAACGAAATCTAGTTCCTGAAAAAATGACTGAACAACCTAGTTATAGGCTGGTAGGGTACCCTCAAACTCCTATTGCTTTTCCTGACTTTGTATTAAAACTCAAGACAATAATTGAAAATAATCACATGTCTAAAATTTGCTTTCCAGTCTCCTAAGGCAATGGACCAAGCCATGAGGCTGGAAGGTTTGGGGTTTTCAGATTATTAAGCTATTCAGATAACTTGCATAAAGCAAAACCCCACTGATAAAATGGGTCAAACTTTACCAGGATACTTGGACAAGATTCCTACAGCACTCTTTTGTGGGTACAGTGCTGTTAAAAACCTTTAGACTTGAAATCTAAATCTCCCACTTTCTGATCTCTGGCTATCCAAAAGACCTCTCAACACACACACCCCAATGTGTTAAGATGGATCCTAAATGATCACTGTATTAGGAGCCCCAGAAATCACACAACCAGAACCAAAACCTTCAGAGAACTAAGGCAAGAGGAAGTCTAATTTCTTGACCCCAAACCTCCTTAAGCAGAAGGCAGGCTGCTGACAGGAATTTTCTCAAACCAGATGAGCTCCTGGTGCACACTCCAGTCACCAGCTCAAGACACTGTCTTTTGCCAGTCCTTTCTGGGAGCTGCTGCACCAGGTGTGCTCTCAGGAGCTGCATCACCTCTCTAGTTCTCCATCTTCAACGTGTGCACCAAAATTGCAGCTTTCCTACTACTGCAAAACTTGCTCACCATTTACAGCTCTGAAGTTATCAAAGCAAATTACCAGTTTCTGCATGCACAGATGTGTTCAGAAAGGCCCAGTAAAACCATTCAATACCCTCCCAGGTATTGGTAATTCTGCTGGATTTCCACACCCCAGGTGTCCACTGGAGTTCCACCTTATGCTGGGTCTCTCCACAGCTGAGGCCAGGTACAGCGTTTGGTGGTCTTGTCTTCCTCTGACACTCACATTATTAACACCAGCTCAGGAATTGTGCCTTAATTGTTAATTAAACAATTAAATTAAACTGTTAATTAAACAGTTAATTTCCATTTTATAGATATTATTGGCAGGTGAATTACCTTCCTTCCTTAGCAGCTGCATGATAGATGGAGGTACTAAGCTACTCAGTTTTTCAAATGAGAGAAGTAAAATTATGATCTTAAACATAGTTTGGAGGTTCCTATTACCTCCTCGGAATGAAGGAGCAGAAGCATGGTCAAGAAAGATGATAGGGGAGGGAAGGGAACGTAGGCTTCCAATAGTGGGAAGTTACAAAGAGCAAAAGAAAAAAAAATAAACATACATACAGATATATATAAGCAAGTAAAAATGGTAACAAATATGAAGACAAAACAAGCTGCAATAGAAGGAGGATTCTAAGAAATTGTGGTGGAAAAGAGACAAAAAAGCAATAAAGTATAAAAAGAACCCTTCAATCAACTATATTTTTATCAGTCAGGATGAAATTAAATGTGAAAAAACCCAACCTTCTCAATTAAAAAAATTGTTCAGAAAATGCTTTCATTGGGAAAAAAATTACATGATGAAACTTTATTTTTGTTGCACTTAAAAAGCAATAAGTGTTTCTTTTCCTTCTACCTTTGTCAATGGGTATTACAGTATATCTGTTGAAATAAAAAAAATTCTTAGCTCCACTGAAGTGAACAGAAAAACTGTATATAACCATTTAAGTACAGAAATGTCATGCATGCTTTTACAAAAGATACAAGCAGAGCATTTCCAACCTGATCAGGCTACTCAACTTGAAAAGTTACAACCAAAAGAGAAAGAAACCCAGCTGATTGAAAGAGTTTAATTACGAGATCCTGCTGGATTGTGTCAGCTTTCCTTCTATTCAGGATTTAATCTGGTGTAAATCTGAAGCTGACATGGATAGAGTAATAATGATTAGGGGAAAACATAAAGCAAAAGCCCTTCTCACTTAATTCTCATTTATGTGTTGTTATGTTACTCAGCTGGCTCTCAAACTGGGCAGAGGGAGAGATTTGAGAGAAGTAGCAACTCATCTGAATGCCAGCAGTTTTCCAGAAGAAAGAGGAAAAAGCATTTTCTTTGTAAAAAGACTCAACTGCTTCAACGTGGCAGGATATGTCTGCGAGAAAAAACATCTCTGGTGATTATAGTTAGGAGGCTGAAGTTTTGCAATTGTAAGAGGCTCCCTTCTAAATGAATGAGACATATGGGAGATCTCTTTCCTCTTTGGTAATGGGCACAGACAGCGATGCAGTGTCACAGCTGCCCCCTCTCCCCACGCCTGTGACAGCATTGATGCTGCTGACGAAAATGAGATTTCCCTGGGTGCTCATAGTGTCCAAAAACCAAATAGGAAGAGACAGTGGCAATGAGTTTTTTTATTAATCATAGGAATGCTGAGGAGATTTTCAGGAAATCAGGGTTATGGAGAGACAGACTGCACTGAAAACTGAAAGTGATGTCTTGAAATTCTGGAGTCAAAGGCAAAACTCCTGGCATCTACAGGGCCCGGAGCTCATCCTCTGTATGTAAAATAGTAAATGCAAAACTTACTAAAGGGAATAAATAATTTCCACCTCACAAAGAATTCTGTTAGGGAATCACTCCCACTGATAAATATACCACGATGATTTAAAAATAAATCTTTTAAGTTGCCTGCAAATAGTGATGTAAATTAAAATGACCATAGAAGGAAGCATCTAAAATTATTGAATGCTTATATAGCAGCATGTTAACTTATGACAAGATTCACAAGACTTCTCCCAAGGCTGAATAATTTGGAATAAACTTCAGAGCACAGCAGAGGTATGTCAGTTCTGGTTTGTCAAGGGAGTTTGAAAACCTCTGTACACTCCCAGGCACCAATACGGTCTTCCTAAGATCCAAGACAATTGAATAATGTAGCTGTAGCCAGCTTTGGTCAAAATACATGTATTAATCACCTGATTTTACCTAGTAACAGGAGAAATGTTACTACTGAAATAAAACATTAGGAGCACCAATAACCCAGAAGAGAATTAGCCTGATGAGAAGCTTACATCCTGCTTTCCAAAAGCTAAAATCTACCCCAGCTTCTTTTCTCTCTGCTCATTTTCCTCTGCTGAAAAGTGACAGTGATTGATACCTTCTCCCACCCTAAGTATGCTGTGGTTGCTTCTCCTTATGGTTAGAATTAAGCTAACAGCCCAGCTTGAACACTCACCCATTTAGATGAAGTATTTATTAGCCACGAATCCTTCTGTTCTTACACCACCTCAAAGTTCTTGTGTACGTCACTGAGGAGCACAAAGGGAAGGATTCTGGCATTCAGTCGGAGGCTTCAGCACCAAACCCTCTAACAAGGGGAGCAGGCATGGAACGGCTCCCATGTCCCAGATGTTTCAACCATATGAAGCTGCAGAAGAAAATAAAGAGCAGCTGAATTACAAAGGAGGGGAGGATACAATGTTTGTGTATGGTTAAACTACTGTAAACTTTGAAATCTGTATTATGGAATCCATTAGGAAACCCATAACTTTGATTTAAAAGTAATAGTTGTAAGATTCTTACTTCACCATTGTTTATGGTATAATGAGAAGGTACCTTACTAGAGTCCCACAAACTAAATAGATGGATTTCATTAAAACTGTTCTGATGAAGAGTAAAATAGAAGGAAAAAGGAAATAACAACTTTTATTTGATGCCAATTTATTTTCATAGTCTGCTTTGCACAGCAGAAATCCAGGAAGATGAAAAGACAGGGAAAACTTTTCCTTCTCTTCCATAAGAGAAAGAAAGTTTTTAATGGTATTTGAAGGGCGGAAATGACCTACTTCCAGTTGCTTCTATATTAAGAATCTGGCTACGTATCCAAGAGTTGCCTGAAGAATCAAAGCAATGTACAAATTCAAATCAGGATTTATTTGTCAACACATTGATTAAATAGAAAAATCTGTTGCTAAAGAATTTGCTGTAAAAATGAATGCTTGAAAGTCTGCCCCAGTGGGGTCCTTCAGGGACATAACTCCAATATGTGCCTTGTCTCCCCCCTGCCCTCTCCTGCTACACTGATGACTGTCTTGGGAAAGCAGAAATCACAGGAGCATTATGGCTTCATGCCCACCTTTCACGACAGCTTTTTACTCCAAAGGACCCACAAACCAAGTCTGCACAAGGTGCAACCAGGACTATTGTGGTATCCCTTGGGGTCTTTTTGCAGGGATCCCCTCCCCACTCAGTGAAGTTCACCAATCCCTCCCTGCCCCAAAACCATTCCTGCCACAGGGTTGTTTCACAGGACAGAGCTCCTCCAGGAAAACTGCCAAAACCAGAACAAAGTGGCTGTCCTATCTCATGGATTCCATTTTAAATCAGCATCCAGTGAAGGAGACTGGCAGAAACCTGGAGGGCTCATCCCTGTGCTGGCAAACCAGCACAGCACCAATATCTGTGCAGGGAGTGCACAGGAAGGCTGCTCTCCTCTTCCTCCTCCCCCAAAACAGTCCATAGAGGCTTATGCTTGGGATAGCATTAAATAGATGATAGGTCACATAGCATCAATTCTGGGGCTGCACCTACCCCCTGCCAGGAGGAAGAGGAATGAATGACCCAGCATCTGCATGTTATTATCTCCTGAGCAAACAGGAAGGACACAGGCAACTCCAGAACTCTTTAGTCTTGAGTTATAATTATGGACATCATATAATCTACAGTTAATTTTACAGTAATCAAAGGGAGCTGTCAGCAAAATCTATTTATTCCTTTACTTTACAGCTCAAATGGCCACTATCCCCCAGCTAGTCTGTGTCATTTTCCTGCACCCTAGGTTGTGTTTCTGGCATGCTACAGCTGGCTCCCCAGGCATGTCAGTGCTCTTTCCACTTCAACTCACACTCACCACCTCCCAAGGCAAAGAGCTAGAGCTGGCTGCAACATTCTAGGTGAGTGCTCAGCCAGCCTCAGGTCAGAGGTGCTAAAGATCCTCCAGTTTCACTGGGAACTCCTCCCCTTGATTCTTTGCCAAACTCACTTTTCATGACAGATTACATCAGGAACTCATTAGATTCCAATGTGACTTGAGCCTTCTTCTCATCTCTTCACTTGTAGCCTACAGACATTCTTTCAGCTTATTCTTCCTAAGTCTGAGCCTTTGCATTCATTTTAATATGTATATCACCTGGCTGGAGCCCTCATGCTCATCTACTCTTGTAGTGCTACCCTCCAATCCTTCTGCCCACAGCAGCATCATTTCCAAACCCACTCATTCTGTAAGGGCCCCAGTGTGTTGTGCTGAGCCCCCAAGATCAGTGGAAGCTGAAATCTGCAAGCAAATCACATCTCACTGAATACCTGGGAAAACAGATACTTTGGTTTCCAGCTTTTCCTTATGAAGTTGCATCCCCTGGTGTGCATATGTGCTTCAGATGTACCCCTGTGTGCATAGACTCAAAAGAGCAGGCTTTAAAACTGCTCAGTCATTTTAGTAGTTTTGCACTCTTAGCTATTGAACTAATGGCCTGAGCAGCTGAATTTTGTTTGGGATGACATGTTTTCAGACAGGCTGTAAATTCAAACTATGAAGAAACTTTGATACTCCCATTCCTTGTTCTTATTCTAATATTTTAAACTGTTCTTTTTGATTTATTAGGAGTTAAATAATAATTGCAAGAAAATTAGAGCCATTAAGTACTTCTCACTCATTAAATTTTAAATCTCCAAGATTTTAACCATCATTGCCTTACAGTGACACCTTCTGGAAAATCTAGGAGGAGAGGGAAAACTGCTCCATAAAGGGAGAGTTTGTAGGAGACAGATATGAATCAATACAGATCAGCTTTGGAGCACTTATTCCTGGCCGACTTCTGATGTTCAGATACATCAGACACCTTACAATTCAGCTCTCCCTAAGAAAACAGATCTATTGCTGTGTCATTAATCTGGTTACATGTGTTTTCTTCCATGAAATGGTGTTAAAGTGTAGGGTAGTCATAGTATCATTCTTCTTAGAATCTCACAGTTATTAAAAAAAAAAAAAAAACAAACAAACTAGAAGTAGTTATTTTTGCTGGATTAACATTTATTATGCTTGAGATACTGTCCAAAAATATTTCTATATGATAAGAGACATTTGTGTTAATACTAAGTTTTTAAGGGACAACAGCAGCTGCACTACACAGGTTCAGCTGATTAGGAAATTTGCTTGATCAGGCAAGCAAAGCAGGGGGAAAAAGCCCTCAAAGTTCATTAGAGAAGACTAGCAGGAGATGTGAAAACACAGTTTCCACTTCTAGAGAGCAGTTCAGCTGCTGACAACCTACTGTCATGGCAGAGCTCCCAGTTTCTGGGAGGCTCCCTCAATGTTTAACACACAAAAGAGCTACACTGGCAGCAGCAGCAGTAGTTTCTGAGACCACTCTCAATACACTGTCACAAGAGTGGCTCTGTTGTGTCTCACCAGACTCAGAGAAAAGGAAGGCTTTGAGGCTGGCTGCCATTTAAGCAAATGAAAGATTTACAAGGAAGGTCTGGGATCTGGGGATGGCCACGTTCGGTTCGTTAGCAGAGTTACGTTGATGAAGAGCTTGTTCAAGAATGGTGTAGGAGTAGAGACAGTTTATTATAAAAAGCTGAAATCTAACTGAAAACAGAGCTGTTAGGCCCCCACAAAAAGTATGGCAGGGTGATTTTCCAAATTCGCAACTATTGACGTCACAAGAAGCCGCTCCAAAATGTCTCAACATCCTTACTCACATTGTCACTGATGACCCTTGTGCCACGAGTCTCCGTCCACTTGTATAACAGTGCTAGCTGTAAATTTCCAGCTCATTAGTTATATATGCAAGCATGAAATCAGCACAGCCATGATGATTTAAACCAGATGAGGATTGACCTTTAATTTGGACACAGGATCATGTGGGAGAGGAAATTTGTATTACATGGGAAGGAGTCATTACAACTATCAAAATAAAACATTAGTCAGGTGAGCTTGACTGTACTCACAGGAGGCTGAGCCTCGTGCCCAAAATCCACCAGGCTTGGCTGGCAGTGACTCAGCCCAGAGCAAAACACACCTGGGTGATGCAGTGCCAGGCTCTCAGCCCTGAGAGATGGGGCAGGCTGGCAGTGTGGTGGGGCCTGCCACCCAAGCAGACAGGCTGTACCTGATGTGCCTGGCAGGGGGACATCCCACATTTCCCATCTCCAAAGCAAGTCAGCCTGCACAACTCTTCAATCTGGTCCCAACATGGTACCAGCACGTGGCCAAAACCTGCATTCAGTCTCAAGAAACTGAAAATTGTCCCAGAGCTGCCAGCAAGAGAGGACTTCAGTCTTCAGGAGTTGGAGGACTTTACTACAGAGATCTTTCCCATGTAGATTAGTCAATTTTTCATTTATTTTTATTATCCCTTGTGTGTTGGTAGTTTTTTATTTGATTACATCAAAAAGGCCACTTGACCATTCCCAAAAATAAACTGTATTTAACACCACAAAAAGGAGACTTCACTATTGAGACCCAGTTTCCAAACGAAAAGAGGAGAAAAATCCACTGAGCAATAAAAAAAAGTCATATATTCAGGACTGATCTATCCAAACAGATTTGGTTTAAAACCCATGAAGTTTCCAAGCTTGTGACTACCAACCCTTAGAATTTATTTAGTTAAATCCTCCAGCTTCACCCAGGCAAGGTCTTTAGGAAGACAACCCCACAACAGCTGGGGGTTTAGAAAATACCATGTACTGTAGGATTTTCAATAAGGTAAAGAATAAATCAACCCCAATTGTATTTCTATATAAATCCAATCTCTTCTTTTCTATATGGTTATTCCAAAGGCTGGGCTCTTTTGTAGCAGCCCACTACAAAGGAGGCCAGAAAGTGGTGCACAATAGGTGTAACTTGGAGAGGGCAAGGTGGAAGGAAACAAAACATGGGCTCACTGGAACTCATGGGAGCAGAAAGGGAATGGAGTAGCAGCAGGTATGATCTATGCCTAGTGAGAAGACTTCACCACAGTGATGTAGTGCTGGAATGCACACTGGTGGCTCTTAAAATTTGATTTCTTTTTTTAAAAAGGGGGCATCAAATTTGTCACTATAAGCTCAGAACAGCTTACAATAACTGCCCCCACTGAGGCTCTAGAAACACCATTGCAATAGAAGCATGAGAAACTGGAAAAAGAAAAGGCTTTTGCAAGGAACAGTTTAAGACGGTGACTACAAGGTTTTCTTTTTCCTCAAGATCTGCTGAATTATAAGGAAAAATTGTTCAAGGTACAAGGGGTGCATGCATTTTTCATTGATAACTGTGAGAGTCACACAGCTATAACAAGAAGTTCATTTCAGCCTGGATGCAAACCATTGGTCTTGAAATCATGAAATGGAGGAGAGAAAGAGAGAGGGAGACTGAGACCCAGAAAGAGAGAGATTGTGTATTGGCAAAAGGACACAACATGGTGCCTGTTACTGCTGGGTGAAGGACAGGGAGCTTTCTGTTCTGTCAATGTAGTTACTACAAACTGCCCCTGAGAAAATATTTAAATGTAACTTTCTTTTCAATTCAAAAAACAACCTTCAAAAAGAACCCTTTTACTTTAATAGTAATCCATGTTCATTTACTACGACAATAACCAGAAGTCAGTTTGCCAGTTGATGTTTTGCTTTTACTATAAAGCTTGAAATGGAAACTGTAGCCTTGATGAAAACTGTAAAATTCCAGTAAATGGGATTAGTCACCCTTTTGTGTGCCCCAGTTCCACATATCAAATAACAAGCAGTGACACCCTCAGCTAGCAAGTGGAAGTAAATATACTTCAAAAAGGAAAAAAAAAGCCGCAGAGAGGATGAGTAACATTTGACATTTTCATGTACGGGATTTCTGTAAATGTCTTTCTCCCAGAGGAGAAATATCTTCCAAAATATTTAGTTCATTGTGGTATTTCTCTTTGATAGAGTACTGTGAAATCCAGAGCGTTGAAACCCTTAATTAAAACATCTTAATATTTAACTCTATGTAACTTGGGATCATTTAAGGCTTTTCAAATCAAGATTAGATAGCAAAGAGCAAAGGAGAATGGATTTCAATCTTTAAGATTCTTGCAGAGTGTGGAAAACTTCACTGCCTGATCTCTCCCCATCCAATGCTGTGAGCCTTTAATTTCACCTTCAAAAGAAGAATTCCATTGAACAAACAACTACTCCATTGAGCAAGCAGATATTTCTCATACTGATTCTTTTTTTCTAATCACTTCAGTTTTGATGGAATACAGTTAATATTTCCCTCCCAGAGCTCACTGTCCCCAGCAGAAACCTCCTATATTCACTTTCTGCTGATCTTGGTTACACAGTGTGTTTTGTCAAAGCATGATGCATGTGCTGCATGTGCTTGTGCTGCTTGCACAGGCAAGGAAATCCCACTGAAAAAGTCACGTATATTAAGTTTCTGGGTTAATTGACTGTTGCTATTGGGTAAATCACCTGTTATAAGATTTCAGCATACTGAATGATCTTAAACAGATTTTCAGTCCAAACATGCTATCAAACACATGGTATAATAGGTATAATTCTTTTGATCCAGAGTTAAATTACAGGACAATAAAAACTGTAGCTTCAAATTTCATTTTAAAATTGTAGTTACAAATTTCAGTAATTGACACAAAATCAAAACGCTAAATGCTAGTAAAACAAAATGCTAGCAAACCCAAATCCCTGCAAGTGCTTACCGTTTTTGTAATTCTAACTTCATGTCACGGGTCAGAAATAAAAATCCCTACAGAATGCTTCAGCAGCATCAGTTAAATACTCACAATTCCTGGTAGCTCTGCAGCATTGGAAACATCCTAAGTAATTTCTCTACGTCTTGTAAGAAAGTCATGCTCCACAGCAATCCCAGCCTTCAGGCTGATAAAGAAGTGTCTTTCTCCATAAACTCAGCTGTGGATGCCTTCCCTAGTCAATGTTAGTATGAAAGTCAGAATGGGAGAGCTCCAACATCCAGGATACCCATGGCCCATCTCTAAATGGACAGGTGTAGTTCAGAGAGTGGAATCTCTTCTGCAGTGGCAGGATATCACAATAAAGGGCCACATCCCAGTCTTGCCACCCTTGCCAGCTGGCCTGTCAGAATAGCGTATAGGTGAAGAATGGACTGAAAAAAACCCCACCTGCCTGGCTTCTTTTGGACACCAGCAGACGTGTCCAGATGAAATTTACATCTCAAAGTGTTTTGTTTTAAGTAATAGTCCCAAAAAGGAAATGATATTTAGTTTATTGCTGTTATACACATTAGTTGTGCCGCATTCCTATTAGAAATTAGAAATTTACCTTGCCTTTAGAGAAGGGGATAATCCATACTGCACAACTGGGCAATTCTTTGCACATTGCATACAAGCATTTTGTGGACTTCATTTTGGGATCTACAGTATTTCAGTGTTTAGTTTTCATAAGTTAATGTTTTACATTTGATAGCAGCTTTTTACAAAGATTGAATGAAGAAAAATACAGCACCTTTCACTACATTCACTGGCAGGACATGGCAGCAATGCCTGTAGATGAAAGGACAGCTGACACAGGTAGGTAGTTTATGTAACAAGGTAGTTTATATAACAGTAGGAAAAGGCTTTGTTCTTCAGGCTCACAGTAATTACAGCATTTAGGGCACAGGGAACACACATATGCTGCACAAAGCCCAGCAAACCCAAGAGGGGCTGCAGGCAGAGCTGGCCTCTACGCTAGCAGAAAATCACAGACGCCATCAAAATTCTCCTTTTAAGCTGCAACTGGCTGCCAACTGTTCAGCAGCTGCAGAGGAAAGGAGGAGAAACAGGGAAATTTTACAATTTAACAGCATATAGCTTTGGTACAAATAATTTCAAGGAGAAATGGGAGAAGAAAGCAAGCACATTAAACATACATTCTCCCTCTTGCCTCCACAATTTTAAAAGGAAGTAAGAATATTGCAGGCCATGCCAAGAGTATTGCAGTGACATGGCCATTTACAGACACCAAATTTCTGTACCAGCTGAAAGAGCAATGATAACAGAATAGAACAGATTATACCCTTAGCTAGATAGGAGAAAGGCTGAAGTTTAACTGCTTTAAATATCTATAGGAGACCCTTCTAAAGTCTGCAAAATACAAATTCACAAAGCTCATAAATTTGGACATTTAAAGAAAGCTGAGGAAGATGAAGAGATGACTCAGGGCACCTGAATCAGAGCATGATTACCATGTGAGACACAAGAGCCACCAGTGCACTGCTCTAGGCACAGCATCCGCTGATGAGAAGATGTATCACCCATTAAGCTAAAAAAAGATTCACAAAGGAAGAGTGGGTTCTGGGAAAGAATTTCCAGTGAAGCCGCACCGGCATGAGTAGCACAGACCACATAGGCAGACAGCAGACCCACCACAGAATAAAAATTAGTCTCAGAGCTACATGGCTCCCCAGGCTGCCTGTTAAAGGGGACCAATAGGAGACCCCAGAGAGAAAATACATAGAAAACCAGTACAGGAGACCAATAGGAGACCACAGAGGAGAAAATTTGGAGAAACATGTTGCTGGTTTTCTAAACATATTGATATGGGAGATTTAAACTCATATGCTAATTATTTTCTCATTAGAAGAGTGCTGTTGCACTATTTGCACACTAAGTTACTACTCAGCATGTGCACTTTGTCCCCAATCTGTCTAGTAGGAGCACATTGGTACATACTCCCTCATATGGAACACATTAGGCATTAAATATAAAAGCTGTTTTTGTTTTTATATAACTTCACACACAGAAAATAATATCCCACAGACTATATATTAATCATGTTTACTGATCTCTGCAGAGTATTAGTACACTTTGAAGTCAGCCTATTGTGCCAAGCCTCTGTCAGCTGAAGCCATAAATTTTCTGCTTTACTCCTTGTGGAACTTTTCCTTTCTCTCCCCACCCCAGCCCTCAATGAGGCAATGGTTAGATTTGAGCTAGATGCATTTCTATATTAGCTTGCCTAATCATATGAGATGTGTGACCGGATGACTTCAGTTTGAAGGTACATGTTCTAGTACCAAGTCATCTTTTCCACCCAGTAAACTTCTCAGTCATTTTCTTTTTAATCATTCTGCAACAGAATGAAAGCTTTCCAAAATCACAACTCTGCCCATCAGCACATCATTAGATAGCCACGTTTGAAGCCTAAAGCTGCAAGTTACCTTTAGAAAGTAGTGACTATAAATAAAGCATCCGAGATATGGTTTCCCCCATATTGTGAACCATAGTAACAACACATCTTTAACTGAAAAGGTATTTTGCATCAGAGTACAAAAACATGTTCCCGTTTGGGAAAAAAAATAAACCACCAACAACAACAAAATCAGCTTATAAAACAAAGTGAAAAGATACGCTGATAAAACTGAGCATAAAGGTGCGCAGAATTTTCTGCCCTAAGACACAATGCCATCCAGCAGTGGAAAATGAGTTATCTTTGAACCATCAGCTAGCAGAGGCATGAACAGACATGCATCCACAGGATAATAGTACCAGCCAGAGCCTGATGTTCCCAACATCTCTGCAAGTCCTGGTGCAGTACGAAAGTTCCATGAGAGTCTTTCAGCAAGACTCACTGAGAATTATTATGAAATACATGTATCAAGGCACTTACTGGATGCCAAAGCAGAAGCATTGCTTGGTAAGAGCAGCTCAGGAAAGTCAGTCTAAACTTTATATGTTTCCACCATTAGCACCAGCTTCAGAGGGGCAAACAAATGCAGTACTACAAAAACATAATCCTGTTCCTTCACTCAGAATAGAAACACAGAGTGCATATAAACAAGAAAGACACACAGAAATCTCGGCTCTAGCTGGCATACAAGTCAAAGTTAAGGAAGCAAGATGAATTTTCCCTGGAGTCCCATCAGCACTAGTGATTGTTTGTGCCTATGCATAGTTAATATCTACATCCATCTGCATTCCATTTAAAAGTCTAGGCTAGTGATTTTGACCCTCTGAAGAATACTGAAGCAAGCTGCCTACAGTAGCCTGAAACCAGTGGTGAATATACATGACCCTCATTTTTTTTTTTTAATAGTAAAAATTATTCCAGCTCCCTAGTTGCCATTTGACTACAGCTCTTTAGGACTAAAGATAGCTATCTCAGCTGGGAAGGACAAAAATTAAATGCCCTTGAAATCTTACTGACAGTCTCTTTCCTTTGTCTTCCAAAAAGACAGCCCTCTCACAGGTAACTAAATGGAAGTAGACAGAGTACACAGAAAGCTAAAGTGCTTCTGAAACTACTGCTAGCACCAAAAGTAGCAAAACCAGCAAAACACAGCAGAGCACTTCAAACATATTAGTTTAACTTCATTTATTAATTGATTGATTTAGTAATATTGGTGCGAAGTGGACTTATTGCAGGGCTGATGTTAAAAGCCATGCTGCTGTTCTGGTGAGTGAACCTGTTCCTTCAGGATGGACCCAGAGCAGCAAGCAGGGAAAGAAAAAAGTGCCTCCACTTTGGGTGGGAGGAATCATGAAGGGGCTTCTATCTGCCCACCAAGGTCTTTATGCAGCCATGATGAGAAGCTGCTCAAACACCACTTTTCTTGATGGTTTTTAGGTTGGGAATGGGAGCATGCAAGGGATGTTTAGGAATAGGAATATTACACAAGATTCTCTCCCCAGCTCTGGGAAACTGTCATAAATTCAACAACACCTGGAAAACCATTGGTTTGACTCACCAGTGGACAAGCAAATGTCCTTTTTCTGATTATGCAGCCAAACAAATACAGCTCCTCTGAGTGTCTGAGCTGTGTCATCCCACGCCAAGGCCTGAGCTGGCTCTCAGTAAGAACAGGCTTGGAAGGTATCTATCTCCATCCCATGGGAGCAGCCTGTATCAACACTGAGTGCCAGCACCTTCCCTGAGCCTGGGATCCTCATCCTTTTCAACTTTGCTTTTTTCTGGCATAGTCTGGGGCCAAGAATCTCAGATTTTAGCAAAGCATTGCTAAAATATTAAAGAAAAATACTGCATTCATTTTAAAACTCACATAAAATCTTAAGAATTTGAACCCACTGTCTTCCTATTTTCACCCTAAAAATATACATTTTGAAGAGGAAAAATTACATGATGATCAGTATTATCAAATATATTAGTAGGCAAGGTTAGTCAGAGTTACATGATTATGCCATGAAAGATTCTGACATTAAAACAAATGCACATTATTCACAAGGGAAATAGATATTAAAGAAACAACAAACCACCTGAACTCTAAATACCCACTTTTCAGTTTTATATCTGAAATTTAGCCTCATAGGAGTTTGATTCAATGCATTGAATAGAATGGCCTCCTTGAAAAAAAGTACCTGCCAGCACACTTACTGCACCCCTATTCAGAGAGTGCCCAGAGTGCACTCTTTTCACCACACTATGGATAAAGATAAAAGATCAGAGACACTTTTGAATGCTTTAGAATTTGTTTCTGCTTTGAAAGAGTTAGTTATCAGGGCTGTGATACAATTCAGAGGCAGTTTTCTGACGAAGCTGAAATGGCCACTCTCCAGGGCTGGGAAAGGATGTTACTGCAAGGGTTCCATTAGTCACCAAAGCATTTTTCTCTTAAATGTGCCAGTTTTTGACCTTGGAGGTCAGCAATAGACTGTGCATCTGTTGTTGGCTGCCTTTCCTGAAGACTCATATCTAAAAGCTCGGGCTGATGTTTCCCTAATTGCGTTTCCTTTCCACAACAATTTGCCATGGCCCCATTCAAAAAGGGGTTGATCCAACCTGGAAGTGCTTTTTGAGGCACTTGGGGACAGGGTCTGCTCCATTATTTCTGGCTGAGAAAGAACTGCCAAGCAGAGCAATCACGAACCTTTACATCCCAGTAAAATTAACCAAAGGGATCTATTCGGAGCAGAGGAGGGGGAAAAAACTGAAAATAATATAAAACTAAATCAGAGCTGCCCCACAACAGAGAGATACAAGGGAGCCACAGGGGAGCTTTTATTTGCAATCAGCTACAGGCAGAAAGCTCCTGGTATATGGACAACAGTATAAGAAAGGAAATGGGAGCAATTATTACCAAAATAAACAAAAACTGCAGGAATGAAATGCAGATTTTTTTCCCCAAATAATTAAAGCACGTAGATGAAAACAGCAACAACATAAAAAATTTCTTCTTTAAGAATCTCACTTCTTGCAAAAGACAAATAGCTCAAAGCAGGAAGCAAACACTGTAATACATCAAGGTTACTGATGGTAAATGTCCTTAGTTCCAGTAAAAATTTAGTATGTTTCGGATGGCTTAAATGGAAACAGAAAAATACAGAGAATCCTTCTGCCAAATACAAAGAGGCAGTCTTTGTTCTTGCTTTTCCTTCCACATTACTTGAATTGCTCCCTTTTTTTCTTGGCATATTTTGAAGCAAGTATCTTTTAAAACCTGTTTGCATTTGCCCAAGGTGTGATATACAAGAAAGGAAAACACTAAGTATCCCATACATGTCTTTTCTGCGTGTAAGACCAAACATTACAGCACGTATCTCTGTGAAAAGTTACACAAAGCAGAAAGCAGTCACCATGGGAATGAACGACACAAAATATGGATTCAAATTGCAGATCAAAATCTGACACCTGGGAGATCTCTTTTCAAAAACAACCAACCAAAACCAGAGAAACAACCAAACCTGAAACCACAAAAAACCCAAAAAAACAAAAAACAAACAAACAAACAAACAAAACACTCAAAAAACCACACACAAAAAAACCCCAACCAAAACCAAAAAACAAAACCAAAAAACATCCAACCAAATAAACAGGAAAATAGCTCATCTGCTCTTGATTTCCTGATGTCATATCCTTAAACCTCACCAGTGAAAATGTCACTCAGGAACAATATTAAATACACAAGCTACCCCTGTGATCAGCATTGAGCATAAACAAGTTTACTCAGACACAGAATGGGAAAATTTTCAAGTGGCCACAAAAAATAACTTGCACAGGCTTTCTGGGAAATTGCATATCTGGGAAAAAAGTCTATTACATGATAAATATCACCCTGTGGCAATACTTTGTCAAGTAGACAAGCCTTTTCACAAGGCTAAATACAAGCTGTATTTAATGTCCGAGCATTTCAAGATTGAAATCCAATGAAAGTATATTTACTCTCAAAGCTACTCTTTTATACATTATGGTATATTTGTAAAAAATAAATCTGTTTCATAAAGGGTTGTGTAAAGTGGCTAATTCTTCCCTATTCTCTAGGTGGCACTATGAGCCCACCAGTGAATTTAAAGCTCATCAATATTTTCTACTGTAGTCATTGCAGACGTTTGTCTGAAAAAGCAATATTATCTTTTTAATCATTTTTTTAAAAGCTCTTCTGGGGGTTTAACTTGACATATTTTGTCATGTTCAGCAGGAAAGCAATTTTTCCATAAGAAATTAAATCCACAACATGCAGCATGTAAATCACTTCATATTTATATTGCTCTGAATGGTGATAAAACTTCATAAACTGAAAGATCCAGCATGGGGGGAGGAAGAAACAACAAATTTGTGCCTTAAGCTTGACCTTTCTAAATGTTTAGATGGAGAATCTGAGCTGCAATAATAGTGATAATATATGGTACTTATTTTATTTGTATCTATTTACTTACTGATTACTAAAACTTAAAGTAATAGCCCATGTAGTAGATTTGCTGATCTTTATTGAGAAAAAAAATGTGAAAATGATGGGAATTGAAGTTAGAGCCTGACTTTTCTTAACCTGCAGAGCTGATAACTTGGGACACAACATCCAGTGCTTTCCACTGAAGACAACACACTTTCAGGGAGGGTGGATGTGCCAGCCCAAGGGTTTCTCATAAAAGCCTGCAGCAGGACTGATGGTAGAGGAAAACACACTGAAACCTGCTCTGATGTCCAACATTGGTTTGGCCAGCAAGCCAATGATTCATGAGGCTGATTACCAAGAGGAGGGTGGAAAAAAAAAAAGCCAATTTTGTTTTGATAGCAAAGGAAAGCAGCAAGCCCTGCTGTACACTTGTGCTGTTTCTCATCACTCTTAGTTGGTTAATTTTCCTGAAGACCCGTCCAGCTTGTCTGTCCGTGGGTTGTGGATGCAATGGGTACAGCCAGGAGCTGGCATGGTCTGTATCCAGCACCAGCCCACGTAGGGGAAAAGCAAAGAAAAAGCAAAGTTAAGCCAAAATAAGAAACAGCTGTGGCACTGCTCTGTCAAAGTGAAGACCCAATGGTCCCCCATGAAAAGCCAGAGCCCACTCCCCTTGGGGTCTTCTCCCTGATGCAGAGATCCTGTACATCGTGAGCAACAGCTTTAAGTGCTCTGTGTCTAGCCACAAAATAGAGCAAATGGCAGACACTGCTGTATGAGACATGGAAAGGAGAGGCCAGGATGCCAGGGCAGGTCTGACAGGCACCCAGCACACAGGGCAGAGCTGCACAACCTCCTGCAGGGCCTTATGAAGGCCACAATTCATATCTCATTTGTGTGTCACAGAAGAGAAAGGGCCATCCACATGCATGCCCCAGCCTTCCCACGGGATGAATTCCAGCCTTGCTCAAGGAGTAAATCATGCACTGGGTTTCCAAACGACCAAGAGCCCTTTAGAATTAAGTTTTCAAATACACTTTATCAGTTTGACTACTTCTGAAAATCTGGATCTAGGTGATGAAATAGGAGATGGGGCAAATCTGACTCCTAGAAGGTGTCAGAATCATAAATAAGAGAGATGAAAATCCCTCCTAAATCAACCCTTCTATATTAAGGATATTTTCAATGTTTTCAAGCAGGATATTTTTTAAAAATCATATATTACTATTCAAAGGAATGTGTGCTTATGAGTAATTCCTGAAGTCCTTTAAAAGTATTTATTTGAATTTTTTTTTCTTCCAGTTTGTCACTTGCTCACATATCAAAAGTTCAGAAAAAGGCACAGAGCACCACTGTGCTCCCAACCAGCTCCTTGAATAGTCCCTTGGAAGCTGTAACTCAGCAGGAAGGCTTAGCTGCTTGGATGTGTTAATTAGTTGGCAGCTCTCCTCAAATTTTCAGCAGTAGTGCTCAGTGCTATAGCTCTGTCTCCAGGCATGCACTTTCATTTTGCTGTTTCACCAAGCAAACCCTGAAAAGGGAAGAACAAATGCTGAATTTAATAGGAGTTAATGCATTACTTTGCAAGAGCTTCATGGCTGAGAGTCTAAAGTCTTCCTCCCAGCAATGTGACTGAGACAGCTGCAAATCTCCAAGTAATGACCTCTGCTAAGTGAGTCTGATGGTTCAGTCCAACTCCCAGCAGATAAATGACACCATATTTCTCCCTTTTAGCTCTTCACCCAGGCTTGGGAAGGAAACTGGGCATGTGAGCCTTGTCCTGCTGTAGCTGCACACAGCACTGTACCCCAGTGAGTGAGTGTGAGGTTAGCCCTGCAACTGAGACCTTGCAGCCACACCATGACTGAATGCTCCTGCCACACAAACTACCCTAGAGCATTAGCAGCCTCCAACACCCATCACCCTAAACACATTTTAGAGTATTATACTCCATCTGCTCAACACCAAGGGTGCTTTCAGACAGCTCATTACCTGGCACATCACACATTGTGTGCATTGCAGGAAGATATTTCAGTTTCCAGAAAAAATGCTGGACAAAAGCAGAGTCACCTCTGAATACCGGAAGGGCTCCATTTTCAAAAGCTTGGGATTTTTTTTTAATTCTCTGTTTCAGCAATAAGCAATAATAAATAATTAGCACCCTCAGTATTATTTCCACATCTGTTTTCTGGACTCCATTAACAAAGTGCACACTGAAAATGCTTCTCTCACGGGTAAGTTTTCTTCTGCAGCTTTTCCTTATGGCCAGGCAACAATGTACGAGAATTTCAGTAGGCTGTAGGGAGTAGAGGCAAGCTCAGTTAACCTGAAGGGAGGTATTGTAATCTACAGCCATATATCAATATTTGTACTTGCTCAAATTAAATGCATGAGGTAGAATACAGCACACTAACATATTTAGAGGGTCATTAAGGTAAATGGAGTTTACCTGGTTTTGTTTGGATGATAAAACCTTTAACCACTGCTCATACACTTTGGATATGTGGATTTATCCTTAGTTTGCATGTATGTCTCTACAACTTCCATACAGCCTGTCTGTTCTTCTCTTACAGTTGAGAAAAGGTCAAGGAAGTAACTTCAGCCTTCATATGTAATTTTTAATTATGTTGTTACAGCAAAAGTGTCATTTCAGAAGCCATTCATATGTCAGAAAACAATTGACAGTAAGTGTGGCCCTTTGAGATGACAGGGCAAGAAGACAAGTTATATTTTAACGAAATGGTGCAAAGAACCAAAAGTGTTGCTTGTCCCTGTTATTAGTGTCCAGAGGAAGACATCAGCCACAGGGACAAGCAGTAGCCAAGAAACAGCACACACAAAACTGGGCAGCTGGGGACAGCACTGGCCACTGCCACCCCTGCACGGGGTCAAGGCAAAGGCACCTGCCAAGAGAGGGGACCTGCAGCAAGGCTCTCCACCCACAGTGCTCTCAGCCAGACAGTTTTGAAAAATACTCCCTTGAAAATCATTAGGAATACAGTTTGTTTGTAAAATATTGTGTCCTAAGGTCTATAGCTTCTCTTTCTTCAGACTGACTTATGCCAACAGTTAAATAAATATATGCCTTTAAAAATAGTATGTGCAGTAGGAATGTAAATGTAAGGTTGCCTGTTCCACAAGAAAAAAGCCAGATCAGTGAAGTGATTCAGTTTTGATATTGCAGTTCCTACTTGTTAAGGAAGTCACCCTTGGCCTGGAGCTGAATAGACCTGTAAATGTTTACCCATACCACGCTAAATAGAATATGGGCTTACTTAAGTCACTGTGCTTAAAACAATATTTGTTAGCTTCATTTCCAGACATCAAATTGGGGAATTAGCACAAAATTCTGCAAACAAAATACTACTTTGGTAAACATCTATATTGCCCACCACTGTTTTTTTCACAAGACAGTTTAAAGAGGTCTAATATTTAAGTATTTGCCTTGTCTTATCATTACAGCAGTATTTGAGGCACTACAATTATTTCTCCATTTTTAATGCAGAAAAAAAAGCTCTAACTGTATTTCCCACAGCTATAATTACTTAATATCTCTGAATTTTTCATTCGGTGTGCCCCCCTGGATTCTGAGAGCTGACTGAAGGTAATAAATATGACTGTGGTGGCTTCCCTGTGTGACAGCCTCTCCCAGGGATCCCAACTCAGCACAGTCATTAACCAGGCATGCAGTTAGCTAGCACAGAGCCAGAAATGCAGGCATTAATGTTGTGATATAATAGCTGTTTAAATATGTTGCAATTCACCCAATTAATCTCAATTTCCAACCAGGAGGTGGCAATCTTGTTTCACACTTGTGCTGCCTTCAGCCAGACTCCAGCACAAGGACTTTGACCTGTGCACACCTCCAGAATAAATAATGATAACCAACTCAATTTTTAATTGGCAAATACATCTTATTATGGGCACAACATCAAAAGAGGATGAAAACCTCCTCATCTCTAAAAATAAAGACATATTAAAGTTGATCATTCCAACTGGCAATAACATAATTTCATAAAGTTGTTCTTGGTAAGTAGAATTATTTTGCAACGGGTCTCTTATTTACAATTACATTTAGGGCTGAGAAACTGATCATGGGCTTATTTTATAGGCAGAACTTTTAAAGTGGAAGTAGGTTCAATGGAAAGTTCTTCTTTCTTTACAGGAGGTGGGATTTGCCTTCCACCCAAAACGAGCACAGAGGACCCCAGTATGGGAAAGATGCTGTAAATTTTGCTTCCTGGAAGAACCTGGAGTAAAATAAAAAATTAATACGTGTCTGAACACACAAAAACAATATTTGAATAGATACTTTAAAAAGTACGCTCCAAAGTAATTCAGCCGTGGTTTGCCAAAAAAAAAAAAAAAAATAAAAAAAAAATTCCTGCAAATAAAGAGGAAGGAGCTACTTCTTGCATAGGGCCTGATCCCACCTGCAACACCTTACCCAGTAAGGAAATGGGAGGTTTATGACCACAAACTCTGTGATCCCCACTGAACAGGAGAAAACACAAGCCTGGGATAATTTTTCACTCCCTGAGCTCTGTTCTTCTGCCACAGCATTTCTGTGGATTTTGGGAAAGTTTGGCCACTCTGCCTTTTCAAGGTCCTGGGTATAGACAGAGACACACCAAGAGACAGAGGAATATCACAGAGAAGAGTTTTACTGGGAACTTTCACAGCCATCACAGCTTTGCTTCTGCTCTGCAGAGGAATTACTGTCACACAGGCAAAATGACATGGCTTGGTATTTTTGACCTCAAAAATGTTTCAAGAAGTTTTGTGTTTGGAGAAAAGAACTTTGTCTTGCAAGGTGTGTGTAAGACCAAGAGATCAGCCTCTACAGAGGTCTCCATTAGTAACAAACCATTTCATTTCAGATGGTGCAGATTCCAAAACACTCAACACTAAGGGGAGAGCTTGTTCACAGACAGCACCAGGAGGTTTGTCAGCAGTGTCTCATGAGGTGCTCAGTGTCAGGATCCCCACCACAGCCAAGTCAGGCGTTTGGTTCACCTCCCAAAACAGCACCTGAAATGGGCTGTTTTCTCTGGGACTCAGCTGTGCCTTGCAGCAGATGCTTTTTCATCATGATGTAGATTTTTTCAAAGAACCAGGCTGATAACTCTAAGCAGTCCTATATTAGAGGAAATAAAAGCACATAAGAGTAGAATCAAAGAATTTCTGGTGCTTTGAGACACCGCCCTTCAAGCTATGCTGTGGCTGCTGAGTCCCAGGGTTCCTCATCCTTAATGGAAGGGTTTGTGCCTGTTAGGGCATCAATCCCTCCACCCTCTGCAAGAGGCTGCTGTTCTGGGCATCAGTGCAGCACAGTGACTGTAAAGGACAGAAAGCAAGAATCAGGTCAATAAACGGTATGTTTCAAAGCACAGCAATCATTGTGGTGTGCACAGATATTTGCAGTTCATTTAATGGAATGGGAGTAAAGGCCCCAAGATCAGAGGCTGTGGAAACCTTCAATTCACAGATGTACACTAGCTGCATACCAATGCAGCATAAGACCAAAATAAATCACTAAGATAAGAGAAGATTCTTCTTGGAGACTGAAAAACACTGGAACATCTGGGGAAAAAAAAAAAAAAAAAAAAGTTGAATATGTGTTTTGGATGCTTTATAGGAAAAATATCTGCAAGAGACTGTCATGTCTTTAAACACTGAACACTGAGACCAGGATATTTCCTGGGGATTAATAAATACCTAGGAGAGTTAATGACCCAGAGAAAAGCTGAGGGTCATTAAAACCAGTCAGTCATCAGGTCATTGGGAAATGCTCTCTGCTCAAGTTTGTTATGGTTGCTGATAGCACTCCTCCTTCTTGGTAAATATAAGAAAAGAAAAAAGCAGCAGCATACTTCTTTCTGCATAGCCAGAAAGCCCTGCAGCCATTCCTCTGTGAGGGGAAATGCTGGGGGGGCATCAACACTGTGACAAACTCTGCAAAAAATCCAATATAATTTCTCCCCTTGGATTTAGATAGTATTGTTATATTTCAGTGTGCTGAGACTAGGCATGGTTGCACATGAAAAGTCGAGGTCATCTTTCAATAAATGCTTGATATCCATCACTTTGAATATTAATTCAGAAGTTTTTTACATAAAAGATTAGCTTTTAAAATAAATGCGGTGACAGTTATCAATTTCAGTTTTAGCTCAACAGAGACAGATTTCTGTCTAAAGGCACCCAAATATTACCAGTTATTAATTCCTGATTTGCCTATCAACATTGGGAGAAACACACTGCTCTGAACATTTCATTTGTCTGAGAGCTTGCCAGTAACAAGAGAAGTACGAGACAGGCAACAATTACAGTCATGTATTTCCTGCCTTAGTTATACACCATGATACTGGCACAGGAGTCAGCAGCCAAAAGCAAAGCCACAATTACCCTGGAAAAGATGTTCTTTCAGGGAAACCTGCATCTGTGTTTGTCAGGGTAGTCAGCCATAAAAACCAGAGGCAGAAAAGTTTCCCTTAACGAGTAGATTTGGTAGCATGTCTAACCTAAAAATGCATGTTTACAAAACCTGAACAGAAAGAGGCAGGGGGGCACAATAAACAAAGGTAGCTTGAACAGACAGCAGCTCTCAGGTATTAGGTACTGCCATCAAAAGACCTTAAACACCAATTTTAGTGCTCAGACATGCAAAAAGATCCAGGTGAACATCAGGGAAATGGAGTCCTTCATGCAGAGACCAATGAGGGAATGCTCAGGCCATGTCCTTCCAGCAGCAGAGGCTTCAGACACATTTCAGAGAATCATGGAATCATTCAGACAGAAAAAGATCTTTAACATCATAGAATTCAACAATTAACCAAGTTCACCACCAAACCATGTCCTAAGTGCCACATCTACACATCTCTTAAATACCTACAGGAATGGAAACTCCACGACTTCCCTGGGCAGCCTGTGTCAGTGCTTGACAATATGCTTGGATAATAAGATTTTTCCTAATATCCAATCTGAATCTCCTCTGATGCAACTTGAGGTCATTTCCTCTTGTCCTGTCACTTGTTACCTGCAAGAAAACACCAACCCCACCTGAGTACAGCTTCCTTTCAGCATTTGTTGAGAGCCATAAGGTCTCCCCTGAGCCTCCTTTTCCCCAGGGTAAACAACCCCAGCTCCCTCCTCATAAGACTTGTGCTGCAGACCCTTCCCCAGCTCTGTAGCTGCTCTTTTGCCAGTAACAGGTTTACTGCCTTTTCCCCCCACCATGCTGGGCTGGCAGTGGAGCTGTATGTGAGCAATTTAAGAGACACAGGACAAGAGTTGTTCAGGTCTGACAGAAAAGTCATATAAACACTACAGGATCCATATAATAGGGACCTTCTAAAACAGGTAATTATTTTAGAAGTCTCGTTTCATAGATTTGAGTCAATTATTCAGAGCTGAATAAATGCATCACTGTATTTTCTTCTCTAGAGAATCTTGCTGCACTTTCAACCAGGAAACCTTGCTTCTCTTGACTAAACACATGCCTCCTTTCAGGAGAAGCCTCTTCCTCCTTGCAGGAAAAGGATGCACCACTTCTCCTTACAGACTGTTTGGATGTTGCTCCTCATTACTTTTCAAGATGTGCTGGGCCTGAAATACTCAGAATAGCAACAACTTTTACTGCAGGAAAAGTGGAATACTTATTTTTAAGTGGTCCTACTTTAAAGCCAAGTGCCTTAGTCTTTGTTTTATTGTTAGGGGATTTCTCTGCACGTTGAAAAATAAAAGTTCACCAGAACACAGAAGGATCTTAGGAAGTTCAATCCAGCCTTCTCCCACAAGGCATAATTAGGCAAATAAATTTTTCCAGTGTTTACTTCTATTCCAAGCTTCACTTTTCCCTATCTCAGTGTGACAACCTTAGGCAGCAGTAATCCTTCATTAGAGAGAAGGGAAGAGAAATTCAGCAGCCTCTACAGGTTAACCTGCAGATGCTCAAGTTTAAGCTGATGTTTCTGTCATCAGCAATAGGCACACAAGTAAAATTATTTGCCATATCAGCCTTATGATATGTTCCTGCAAGGGCAGGGTTCAATGTAAGGGTTAAAATAAAGATGGAAAAGTGAGGCAAGAGAAAGGGAAGACTGTCCTCAAGTCAGAAATCTCTTCCAACATTTGATACAAGCCTTCTGCTTTCTGAGTTTAGTTGGAAATCTGTGTCGCCATCTGAACATTTTTGACTCAAAGTAGTGGCAGTCAGCATAAAATATTAATAAATATAGTCAAAAAACCCCAATCTAATAATTTTACTATGGCAAATCTGCAAGACTGGGAGATATGAAAAAGAAAAAAGGATATTCAAAACAGAGAAGCTTCCAATTTCTGTTGCATAATTTTGCCAAATATCAGGCACGACAACATCAGAAAAATCAAGAAAAATTAATCTCTATCACTCACTGGATGTATCCATCTCATGCATAGCACCAGGGTGATTAGGAAGGTGGTGCTATGAGCAGACCCAGGTCTCTTACTAGTTGCAGAAGCAGCCACCACACTGCACCTGGGCACCAGACTCTTCACATTTGCTCAATATGTGTTTGCTATGCACAGAAAGCAGGTCTATGAGAACTATAAAGTAGTACAGCTGGGACAGCTTCTTGGGGGGAAAAAAAAAAAAAAAAAGAGAAAAAAGAGGACTATTGCAAATCAAAATGGGCATGTGGAGGTTTTTTAAAATATCATTTGCCAAAAACTGCCAAAGTATACTTTCCTGACTTTGTTATGGGATCTCTCTGCAGCTTAATTTTTCCTGTTAGTGCTTCCACACGTTCTGGGGGACTAAAAAGATCGTGTACTCTGAAAACAAGTACAGCAAGAAAAGCAGAAAATTATGATAGCTCCTGTTAAAATACAGCCCTTGTGGCAGTACTCTGCAGAGGTAAGACTGCCCTTGCCAAGGCTGGGGGACAAAGCAAGCTGCAATAACCTATAGGATGATAGCCTCAACATGTGTTAAGTTTCAAGCTTCAAGCAGTCACCAGCTGTGACAAGAGTGACTTTTCTAAAAATTCCTCTTTAGTCATCATGCACAAGCAGAGACTTACTAAAAATCAAAACCTGAAGACTGAAAGATTGTTTCTTCTCAAATATCCATCTCACATCCATGAAATGCGTGCAGGATGGGGGTAACATTTCAATAGATGTCAGATCCTTTGCCCACCACGAGCTTTTACACAAAGCCAAAAAAATGATAGAGAAGGGCAACAGAGAACAACCTGCTGAAATGAAATTCAGTATTGGGTCATCCTTAATACAAACAATGCAATTGTTTGGGGTTTGGGAAAATGAGAGAGACTTTCTAGAACCTCCTTAAACAGTCACTGTGAGCTGGCAGGGCTGACAGCCACTCCCACCGAGGTCTTTGCCCTTTCCACCTCCAAGAACACGTCTGATGCCTGCCCTGCCAATACCACCTGTAACCACAGCCTGTGCTGACCAAAACCACATCTAAATTCAATGTTTTTCAATTTTATTTTCCATCCAAAGCCACCAATGCCCCTCCAAAAATCAACGATAAACAAACTAAACAAAAAAAACCTGTCAACAAAAAGCCCTTCATGCAGGTCTTCAGTTTAGAACCCAATTTCAGAAATACATTTTCAATGTGACTACTCATTCAAAGACAACTGCTAGCATATTCACCCTGGAACAACTTATGGAGAGGAAAAGAAGCCATATCATTTAATATAGGGACCATATTACTATACAGGACTTTTCCCAAATTAAAATGTGAGAAATTGCTAACAGTAGTCAGAGAAATTGTGACAATGATTTTTGTAAAAAAAAAGAGTTTATCAGGACGGAAGTATACTTAGCTAGCAGATTACAGTTGTAGTCAGAGCTGGTAACAGATTTGATTCTGTACAGCAAAGTATTAACCTATTTAATAATATGCACTACAACACATACACATACTATAATTTTTAGAAATTCAGAGAGTTGACAGAAGACAAGAAACATTTGCTCAGGGAGAACAGGGCTGGGCAATTTCCTTCTTTCTTGATCTGGAATGCCAAGATCTACACAAAGAGAAGCTCTGGCGATAACACTGGCTTCTGTATCTTACAAATTCATCACCTCTCAGTCTGCCTGCTAATTTTGCCAGACAGTCATGCATCTTATTTTTGAAGATAGCTGTTCTGGAGAGGAAGGATTAAGCTATCATAGCCTGAGGTCCAAGAAATTAAATTTGCTACTTCTCTGAATGTCACTCTGGGACTGTCTTAAACTTTTCTGGGGCACGGGGGTGGGATGTTGGATTTCTCCAGCCCTGCTGTTTTTCACGTGCTTTCACACGGGAGAGAAGGAGAATGCAGCCCTGACACGTGACACACTCAGAGTACAACTGCCAGGCAGCCTACCCTTCTGCAAATGCCATTAGGAGCCTTTCTCTTAAAAAAAAAAACAAACTTAAATCAACATTAGCACCATAATTATTGCAAAGCTGATGAATGGGCCACTCTGTTAGCTAAAGCCCATTTTAATCCCAAAACAACATAGTTAGGATGGGAAAGACTTTTTAAAGGTATTTGAAATATGCATATTCCATTTCAGGTCCAGGGGATCAAGTTACCAGTCTGTAAGTGAGATAAGGCAGCAAGAGAGTACCCAGATCCTGGGCGGCTGCAGGACTTGGGTGATTTGCTCAGCTCAGTCCTCAGGGTAAGCAAAGCCCCTGATAACACCAGCTGGAACATGTGCCCTGCAGCCCTGGACAGCTGGAAGGAGAAAACGCTAGTCACAAATTAAATTAAGAGGTGTAATATGGTGTGAGAAGAAAAACAAATTGAGATTGTGAAAACAGGTGCCAACTGACATTTACTCAATACTCAGTCACACTTTCCTTTCTCTCTCTGTGATTAGCAGCTAAGCTGAATTAGGATAGATTTCATGCTTCTGTGACCTTCTAGAACCCCTTACAGAAAAAGAAAAACACCTGTAGCAAGAAGAGTTTTTTTTCCAAGAGGGTAAAAGTGGCAACTACTGTGAAGCTGGGCTGGCCAGACCGATACACCGAAGCAAAAATATAGTGATGCAACCAGTTAAATTCTATTTTTTTTAGAAAAGAGCACTAAAGACAGGACTTTAAAGTAGTGATGCCTTAAGTTTTACCTTTCATATTTTTCAGATTTTGTTTTGCATATAACTCTGAACTTTATATGAAGTGTTAGCAAGCTCTCTTCACAGTTTAGTTATGTAAAACAATCCTTTTCCAGCCTGAGAACAAAGGACACCATTGTAGCTTCAGGCCCAAAAGTGTAAACAACAGTGAATTGAGTAAAGCAATCTGGGAGGATGGGACTTCATAACCTGAAGCTGTAACTGGACAATGAACCCCAATATGTAAATGGACCAAAACTTATAATTGTGTGACAACTTGTGACATGCCATCCATCTTGGGCGGAGCCATGCCCAGGCTCTTGCCCAAGGTGTATCCTTTAAAGGCATTATAATAAATACCTATTTTATTCCTTTAACACTATCTAGTCTCTGTTCTAGGTAGCCTCTCAAGGCATCAGTAGCACCAGGCTGGAAAAGTTGGATTTATTTATCTTCATCATTCAAGGCTATCCTCCAAGTTATTGCTCAGAGAATAAGCTGAAACCCATGAGCACCATCCTGAAGTTCCTGGGAAGGACTAAAATGAAAAGCAATGGACCAAATTGACTCCTGCAAGCCTTGTGCTCTTTCAGTGCCCCTGAAAGCAGAATCATGATTTTGTGTAAGCTCCATTTGGGGGTCCATGAAAGAAAGGCTTTACCTGCAAGGGTGCAGATCACCCTGATATGCTACACCTGAACGCCATTCCTCCAGTCACTCCACGTGTTGAGGTGCAAAACTCTTCTTCCACTGCCTGGGCAGTCTCTCCTGCTCAGGCACAGAGGCTCCTATGGGCTCAGTGTTCAGCCTGGGCCCTCTCAGCTGGGGGAACCTCTCCAGAGGTTCCCCAAGGCTTCTGCTCAGTGCAGGCTCCACACTCCTAAAAGCTTCTTTCCTAGGAGGGAATCTATGGCAGATTTTTAGCAAATTGACTGCAAACACATCCCTCTTAATAACTCAGTTCCCAAGGAGATCCCTGACTTTTGGTAGGATAAGGTTAAATAGAAGATATGCCATATGCAGCTGCTAAATCCAGGACAACCTCCTTGGGCACCCACAGCCCATATAATTTCAGAAAAGTCTCTTCTGAGACAAAAGGATCAGGAGGTCTGTGGGAACAGAGAACTTCAGAAGAGCAGCTTTCAAAGTAGACCTTTCCCTCTTCCCAAAAGCACCAGAATTATGAGAACAAACACCTTTGGTGGAGCTTACTTCTGTCTGTGTGAGGCTGCGCCCATCTTGCATCACACCTTGCTGTAGCAAATATTCAGCCCCATCCTGTGGGGCTCAGAAACACAGACCCCTGCACTCCTCAAACCAAAGTTTGAAGCATGATCCCACCCACAAACAACACCAGCAAACATGCTACAATGCACAAAGACCAAGTGCTTTGGAAGAAAATACTCCAAATGACACCTTCTGGTAATTTTTAAGATTACTGACTTTGGTGCAATAACATGAAGTTCTGGGACTCTATCAAGGACAGCAACACTGAATTAACATTTTTTTCTAAAACCCTCCACAGCTGAACAGATGATGGCAAGCGTGTACCACAAGACCACTTTATGAAAATGTCAGGGGTCTTAGAAATAGTTGACATTCTCTGGCCTTCAGTTTCATGATCTTTATCATAGTAAAATGTTTTTGCTTATTCCTTGCACACCTGCTGTGTGTCAGTTTTCCCCCAGTGGAGCTCCCTTACCACATGCAGTGATCATACTGACATACACAACCACTTTCTTTATACCAAGCAGATCTCAGCTCTATTGGACCATCACACATTGATAAAAACCACAGAATACAAAACACTTTGTGGAGAGGAATGTAGACCAGGAACGTGGCTCAGGGTTAGAATAAATGAGAACAGAGGCCTGGAACTAGCTGCCATGAAGCTTTGGATAAAAATCCATAAATATTTCTGAAGTATTTATTTTCATCTCATACAACCAATTATTCTCATGAAATGTCAGCAGCAAATCATGCCAGGAGACAAGCTTCTTGAATTTTGAAGCCAGAAAGCATAACCAAAACACTGCAGGGAGTGGGAAGGATGGACAAGAGGAAGGCGTATAGATCCAAGAACTCCAGTGCCTGACCTCTTTTTAACCTCTACAGTTCAAGAGGGTTTCGGCTCCTCTACTCCACTTCTTAACTGAGCTCAGTAACTTCACTGCCTGTCCACAAGTACCTTGTCACATGCATCACTCTACCTATGTACTATGCAATCTCCTTCAAAATACATACGCTTTTAAAAACATACTATCCCATGCTTGTGCTGACAACAAAACAACTTGAAGAACAACAAAAACAAAAAAGTTAAATTTTGACTGTAGATTGGAAAAAGAACAAATTTTAAAAACTGTTTTATCAGGTTTAATTGTATATGGAAATACTTTACTTTTTTTTGTAAGTTTATGTTAGTTTAACAAAAAACAGGCTTTCAAACTTACTCCTGCACTGAGTAAACCTTGTTGCTGTAAAACCTACTGAGCACAAACAATACTAGAATTGCTTGGCTTACTTCAAACATAATTAAATAAAAAAATAAAGGGTAGAATATTTTTAACTTGATGCGTTAGGGTATACACTGTGCAAGTATGGAAAAGCTCAGGTAATTATCCTTACAATATTTTTTTATTAGGACTTGTGAATTGAAATTACCTAAAAGATGCAGCAGGATATTAAGAATGGAATTTAGCTTACATGTGGAATTGTTAATAGGAGGCAGAAGATTCATTTAAATGAAATTATTCCAGGACCATAAAAAACAGAAACAGAAGTACTTACTTTGGTTTCTTTCTTATTTAACTTAAAGAATTGGCCACCATGTAGAAGGCAAAAGCATACATGGTAAAAACAGGCTCAGACAGTAATTCATGAATCATACAACAGAGGGATCATTGAGTCCAACTCCTGGATGCCTGCACAGGACACCATCAAAAATCATACCACATGCCTGAGTGTTGTCCAGATGCTCCTTGATCTCAGCCAGACTTGTGCCCATTCCCTGGGGAGCCCATTCCTGCTCCACCAGGATGTGCAATACTGCTTTGCAGCCAGCTTCTGCTAGCCAAGATTTCACTCTGTGTCCTCCTCTTTGAAAGTACACATCTCCGGTGTCTCCATGCTCTGAACATCTGTAATGCTCACAAAACACAATTCTTTGCCCACAACTCCTCTACAGACCTAACCCCTCTGCCTTTATGCTACTCCCACTTCTGTTTAAGCAATGCATGGATGCATGGCATCACTCATCATAAACGTGTTTACACTCGTCCATATTTTAGGAGCAACTTCGTAAAAACATTCTAAATAGCTGAAAACACTCCATGTAGCCAAAGGAAAGATGCAAACGTATGCCAGTCCTTTCTTCTTTTTTTTTTTTTTTGAGCCATTTTTCACGTGAGGGGTTATTACAAGTATAAAAGTACTGATCAGATTAAAAAGAGAAAATAATCAACCAAAAAGAATTCTTTAAAAAAAAGCCTTAAAGTTGGCATATTTTATATTTGAATAAAATCAATGGCTATTTTAAGAAAAAGAACAAAAGAAGTGGAAGTTCTAGCTATTCTGCACATGGAATTATCAGGTAACTTGCAGAACCATATTCTACATGCTCCAAATGAAGAAGAATGTTCCCAATTTAAGTAATTTTGATAATCTCTCACCTAAAACTCCCAAAAGTTGGTAACAGAAAAATTTCATCGTTATCTCTTAATTTAATTCAGAATTAACATATTTCCAGAGCTAATGCTGAGAAAATTCAGCACAAAAACCTCTAAAGACTACTTTGGACTCATGTTTATAAGTGTTACAGTTAGAAAGAAAAATGCAATTTTCGAAATCTACATTCTTTATTTCAATTTAGTACATCTTGACTGCCAACAAATTCAATGTAATCTTGTTCTCTGCTTAAAACCAACCTCAGAATTATTTTGTGGACTAGTCCAATTCTAATATGCCAAATAAGAATTCCAGTTAGACTTTGCTGAACTAAGTATCAAATGATTTATCTGACCCATGCAGATTATCCCAAGCCAAACATGCCATAGTAATTCTGAGACATGGCAAATATCTCAAAGAACTGGGAAACAGTTATTTGAGACATCTGAATACAAAAGTAGTCAAACGTATTTTGGGAAGGGACACATTGTAGTGGCCTACATGTTTCAAGGGTTTACTAAAGCTTAATTTCTTTTGAAATACATAACAAAAGTGAACTAATTGTTTCCATGACATAATTTCCCTTCTTCCAAGAGATAAATTATGGAATTTGTAGTCATGTCAAGGAAGACTGCTGCTGACTACTGAACTCCACAAAAACTTTGGCATTCACACTGCATTAGACATCAAAACCAAATTAAATAATCTGATAAAACTGAAGATTTAAATAAGCCACAGACACATATAAGCCTCAGCTAGCAGAGGGAAAATATTTTAGACTTTTAAAAAAATAAGCTTATTATGGAGTGTATTTTTTGCCATGAAATTACCTTAGGATAACAGATTCAGCAAATAAGAACTTCCAATCAGCTAGTAAAATTCCTGATGTGTCCATATCCTGTAGCAAGAGAAAGTGGTAAACACTCTACCAGGGGTCAAAAAACTAACATGTCTCTAGCTCAGGACACCTTTTTGATGAATGTGAAACAGCTGGAATAAACATATCAAGGGTAACAATTGTGATCCCATGGTAGACCCAGCTGTTGCAAAAATAAACCCGGGGGGAAAAAGCCAAAGACTTAAAAAAACGCAATATAAACCCCTCCTACATCAGACAATCCCATTGTTTCTGCATCTTTTTAAAATACAGGACTTTCTGCAAGCACTGGTCAAAAAGAATGTACAGATTAATTTGTTAGAAGCAAACCCAGTTTATAAAATGTTAAAAAAAAATCAAAGAATGGCTGCTTTATTTTGTTTAAATCTTTAGCGACCTTTCCTACCTGCTAGTGAGAAAGTTATTTGAAAAATAAATGGAGACTCAAACTAATCCTGTTAATACTTTATTAGTGTAATTTTTTAGCTTTCTATTGGACAGAACATAAATGCAAACTCCAAAAAAAATTCAGAGTCCTCTGCCATTCGGTAGAAGTGACCATGGCAGTCCATTTCATGTTCATTCTTTGTTACAGAAACGAGAGGAGGGGGAGGGGAGGGGAAAAGCATCAATAGAACAATTAGGCACACAGCTGACACTTACTGTACAATGATATGCACAAGTAATTTATAACAGCTCTATGAGTTTATGAGATGTGTTCTTCAGATTCTTCCTTTGTAATATATGAGCTTTGCTCAGGAGAGCAAGGATCATTGAGAACAAAGGAATTAACATAGGAGTAACAAGTTAGACTTTTAAAACAAGTCCTTAAATAAACTAACGTAACAACAGAATGCAGAATTGTTCACCTGAGAAAACATTTTAAACCTAGACTTCAGAACATTAAAAATTCATTTATTTTACAGCTATTCAAATACACATGCATTAAATGAAAATATTGCACAAAATTAAAATTTAGATTGTGGAATTGATACAGTTTCATTTTGGTACACATTCTGGTAGCACTTAAAATTTACTGTTTAGTTCTAGCAAACACCAGCAGCACAAGCTTGAGGATGAACCAAATGAAAAATTCAATTGCTCATTTTCTCTTAAAAATAATTAAGGCTAAAACAAGTGCATTTGTTGACAGTGGCACAATTTTCAGTGGCCAGTCACAGCACCTAAAGGCCAGAAGATACACCCAGACACTTAAGTGCTGTAGATTAACATTCAGTTTTGGAGACTTCCTAGGATAATAGGCTGCATGGGTTGACAGCGTGGGTACTTCAAATTGTCAACAGGAAAATCTTTTAAATAAGGATACATACAAACTCGTTTTAACAAAAAGTACTCATTTCTGATGGTTTTTGCCAGCCAACAGGCACCACTGAATTAGGAAGCCACATTCTGTAATTAAATACAGAAGACAAAACTTCAATACATATATACATATGCACACATGCGTATATAAATGTGTGTATAGGTATATGTAATAAATTCATTAAGTAGAACAACTAATAAGCACGGTGTATTATGTTCATTTCACATTCCTAGAGATATTATTTTATTTTTGTACAGAAATGTACCAGATAACTAAAAAAAAAAAAAAAAAAAGAGCCAAATTCGTATATTATCACTATCCTCTTGCAATTTTTCATGGTACCTACAGATTGGTAAAGGTTCCACAGATTTGACAAAACAGTATTTGAGCTTCCCACTTTCATACTGCTTAACAAATTCAGTGACTTAAAATACATAAATTAGATTTGGTAGGATTAATGAGATATTTACTGTATCACCAAAACAACTGCTGAATGATCTTTCATCAGTCAGATATCAGTTATGCTTGAGCACCCTGACATCAGAGGAAGATACAGGCATGTAAACAATAGGAGCTGGCTATGTTGATTATTTCACACAGAACTCAAGAATTTTGTTAAATTCAAAAGCATTTAACCATCACACTTCTACAGAACCTGCAGAGATGAAGGGAGAGGGGTTCTTCTATATTTACCAAGTCGTCTTACTAGGGATTACAAAAGAAAGGGATTTAATTTACAGCATTTAGTTCTGCAATAAAGAAAAAAACAAGTGCACTTGAGCCCATGCATACTGTATGAGAATGTTAACAGTACAATATGATCACCATTAAGTAATATGATAAAAGGCTACATTTCATTAATAGAGTCCATGAGAAAAATTATCTATATAGAGGTGTCAGTCAATTTAACGAGGTCCTTTGAGAGCCTTCTATCTTGTCTCAGAACACTTTCATCAAAGGTCTATGCTTCTCTCTTGCATAAAAGGACCATTTGCTCCCATTAAGACACAAATTACAACAAGGATCCTTGGGATCCTTGATCTATGACTGTATTTTACCCTGTGTTTAGTGTTCAGAAAAAAAAGGGACTCTGAAAGATTACCTTCTATTCACTCAAGATAGTAGTGCTCAAACAGTCAGGGACTACAAAAAAGAAAACATAAACTGAGATATGCTGTGGCCAAACAGGATTATTCAGATGTTACTGTATTTTTAATCGGACAGAACTTCTTCAATGAAACTAAACAGATGGATGTGGGGCCTTGATGTCAAATTTTTATTAAAATTTTACACTATGCAAAAAATAAAAAAATTATTTAAAAAAATATTGTTGTTTTATTTCCTTTTTATTTTCATATATACACTGAGATGCATTCAGAAATTTCCAAGTGTTTGCATATGACTAATGAAATCTTTTACCTGTGAGGAACCAAGTAATTCTAACATTTTTCCGTATGAGGCTTACACACTAAAAGATAAGGAATCTTTCAATTAAGTAGGACATAGCTCTTTCACATCCCAAAAAAGCTCCAGATTTTAGTGGGGAGTTGTGTGTAAACTGTGTCTTAGTGCAATTTCCTCATCTTCTAACACAGTATCTATCCTCTTTGAAATATATATCCCTTCCCTTCTACAATATCAACTTATGTTCCAACAGACCAAATGAACATAAATATGATGCTCCTTCTCCACTGAAGTTACATGCAAAATGTATGCCAGGTGCTGTAAGAGCAGCATATGGCCCTTAAAGCTACAGAATAATCAGAATAAAGGGTTTGTTTCTACTGCACCTCTGCTTTCACTAAAACCCCCATTAGATATAAGGTTAGTTTAATTTTCAAAATATGAAAGGTGATGCAAATGTGGCATCAAAGCCACCTTACCTCCACTTTTATTTAATAAATGTACTTTTATGATGGGGCTATAGCTACTTCTCCCCACTCTTATGAACCAGCTATTCCACAGACTGCTTTTCTGGTTAACTCAGCCTTTACAGGAATGTTAAAATAGCCCTACAGAGCCTCAACACTTGTAACGTCAAACAATTCCACCTGACTCTCACACATTGCACTATCTCCCAGTGCCAGAACACTCTTTTCTTCAATTGTATCACCATAGTTGTGCTTTACTTGAACAGCCTGGCACTTTGCATTGCTGGCAAAACATCGACTCAGGAACGGAAGGGATCAGCATTCTGATATACTGGGCCAGTTTTCTTCTCAATGTTGCATGAAGACGCACCAAATCATTTAAGACACACAAACCATTCTGGTAGTGGTTGAATTACAAGTGAAGATGAGAAGATCCACAGGTCTTACAGATGCATTAATAATCTAATATGTGACACTAGAAGACTGGTGCAGAAATGACGGCATGTGAGTTTGAAGCCCCAGAGAATCTGCCCAAGTAATTAATCCTGGACAAACAAACACCAGCTTAATGGATTTGAAGTGTCACCTTTTCTGTAAGGAAGGCGCTTGAGTAGAGTGTAGTCTCTGCTTATATCTCTGCATTTGCTTTGACCTTGAATGCAGTTTGTTGAACAGCTCAGGGAACTTATTTTGTGGAAATAAGGTTTCTAGAAATCTTTCCAGAAACACATACACCATTCTCTTATTCAGCTGACTGTGCTGGAACATTTCGAAGACCCGAAGAATGCCTTTCCGCGTAGTCTCAGCGCCTATGATGTGCTTCAGTTCATCTACAAAAATGGAAGTCACATAGAAGTTTAAGCTAAATTCTACTTCCATGTTAACAACAAACTTAAACTGACTATTAATATATAGCCTGAAATTCGAGGTAACAGTGTGTCTACATAAACTAAAAGTTCTCTTATAGAAGAGAGTGTTTCTGAAAATTACTTCGCTCTTACCCTGTGGAAGTGGAAACCATGTTTGCAAGAAATCGTACTGTTTTGGAATAAACCTTTTTCAGGTACTATTTAATCCTCTAGAAACTTAATACTGGGTTGGCTGTAAGAGAATTACTGACAGTACACATGAAAATGTCCAATGCTGTAATAATTAGAAACTTTTTTCTTTAAATACAGTTCATATATCAACATTTCTTCTCAGTACTTAAAACAATCAACAAGAATAATGACATTAATTTCAGTAACAATGTATGGTACGTATTGTTAGGCTTTAATCCCAGACTCACTTACCTGGCATTACCTCCAGCAATTTGGTTTTCCCTGCCACTCTTGTTCTCATTCTAATAGCTTTGTCCCTTCGTGGAACTGCTTCTGCTAAAATGCCATTGGGCCAAAAAGCGTCTCTGTAACAAAAGCAAATCTGTCAAAATACATTAACATTTTATCAAATGAAAAGCTCTTTTAAATCTCTCAAGGCTAGCTCATAAAATAAATACAAGAAAGTAAGTTGCACAAAACCTAGCACACACTTCAAATATCAGAAGAGGAAAAAAATGAAGAATGATGAAGATGAAAAAATCAAAACCAAGTAGTACAGTACACTCAACCTATCAGTAGCTACCATATACTTTTTTAGTAAAGGAATCAGAAGAAATGAAATTTTAATAAAATAATGCAAATCAAAATCATTCAAATACCACATAGTTCTTACATAAAATAAACCTAAGCCTTGCTTTTACTAGGTTTTATTGCTACTGAGACTCTATGTTCTATTAATTGCTTCATCAAAATTTTGACACTAGCAGTTAGCCTTTCAATAAACTATAGATGAGAAGAAATAGTTTCAGTATAGTAGAAAGTCCAGTGTAAAAGAAATGCCTCTAATAAGCTATTTCACCTCAGGGAAAGACAATTTTTTTTCTGAATAAAAAGTACACATTCGTACAGCTTAATCAAATAATAACAGTACACTTGTAAAGTATGACCCTTTGGAGAATACATTACCCTACTTTGACTTTCACTCCAACAAAAAACCCCCCAAACTACAGGGAAAGAAAAAATGCGCATAGCACTTTCTCAATACCAATGTAGAGGACACTAAATCTTTAAGGAAATGGATAGTTTCAAATTCAGACCTCAGTTCCATTGTATCTATCCAAAGTGAAACATTATGTCAGAGCTGGGACTCTTTTAGCACCAACTGTTTCCTTTAAAAGTAAGCCACGTACATGCCTTCATGAAGACAAACATTATATCACTACAGTGATAAATGATGAAATTTCTAAGTATACCTGTACTCTAGCTCTTCTGGACTGGTTAACAAAGATGTTTTTAAGGTAGACGAGAAAACTTAAAAATACTCTTTTCCGTATGACAATTGCTTTCTCTCACTTAACACGAGTAAAAAGCAGCATATGATACAACTGTATTCTGGAGAATGACAATAATTTCATCATGTAAGAAGAATAGGAAAACATATAAATATTAGACATCAAGTGCTTCATATTTAATATCTATGATAAAAGACATACCTGAAGCGTTTCACTGCATCTGCTACTTGCTCAGGAGATGTCATCCAATCAACATGATCAACTATTTTTCTAAAATCAAAGCAAAATTCTCTTGTTTAATTTTTAAAGCAGAAAACCCATAAGTGAAGCATTTAAAAGAGCATTCTAGGGCAAACAAAGTATAATTTCAACCTTCTCCAACTCTGTAGGTAGGTTCTATAATACTGCACGATAGGAAGGCAAACATTGATTCTCAAGATAGAAATCTAAGCTCACTGATCAGTCTCTACAGGCAAAGCTTTTTTCTTTTTTGGGTAAATATATGATTATGAAGTTGGCTGCAAAGCTGCTGTTGCATCCCCATCAGCATGAGATAACTGGTCTGCTTGTACAGCACTCCTCTTCATGCTCTACATGGAGCACTCTTAGATTCTGCTTCTGTGACTGATCATTCATCAGGCCTCCGTTCACCAACCCATACAAACAGCTCTACACCCCAATCTAGGATGCTTACAGAAATGATACAAGCATGTGTGTATCACCACAATTCCAGGACAGTTTCTCTAACTGCAATTTGAATTTAGTTTTCTAAGAAACAGAAAAAGACAATTTTTCTGCAGAATGCCATTGAATCCCAAGAACTTGACGGGGCAAGGTATGACTGGAGACCAGAGAAAGCCATGAATATCTGAAATGCCTCTAAATGAAGAAGCTAACTAGTACTACACTACAGCCATCTCTGCAATAAGGAAGCAGCAGCCTGTGCACAAGCTCTGATGCCTATACTACAATCTGGAAACAGCAAAAAAGTATACAGAGTTGTTCAACAGGGCAGCATGTTCCTGGAAGTACAGTTCTCAAGACAGTTTTCAACTGGCTGTAAGGAATTATTTGAGAAAAACCTAGTGCTATTTTATCACATGGTTACATCATTACTGCTACCACAAATCTATATGTTTAACAGCGATGATGAAAACATCACAAATATAATTGTGAAGGGTAAAAGGAAATGATACAGTAAGGAATGTCCTGAAAAAATGTAACAGAAAGCTACTTCTTACAATCTAGAAATTAAGTTTCTGATTCATGGCACTAAATCGAAAGTAACAATGCAGCTCTAAACTTGTATCTAGAATTTGTTGTTGTTGTTGTTCTTTATATTTCCTCAAATTTCAGAAATAAATTATGGTAAGGCAAGCCTGGAAACTGTATATTTCTAAGCCGAGGGCAAGAAACACTACTTAATTAGCACTATTAACTGGTTTTGCATTAATAAGTGTACATATGAATTATAAAGAACATGGAGCGGCCAAAACAGACCCCGCAAAAGTTCTTTTCCTTTCCCATTTCCACCTTCAAACTGTGAGAGCAAAAACTTAATACAGCAACTCAATATAGTTCACATAATTTGAAAGTGCTAGTGTATCATTGTGGCATTAAAAAGATGTAAGGCAAAATAGTACAGAAAGTAATAAATAATATTAATAAAAATGGTGTAGTGGTAAAACAGGGCAAAAAACATACATATTAAGTTACATTCATAGAAATGTGAACTAATGTGAAAGCTCTTTTGTACGTTCTCTGGCATGTAGGAGTTACTGCATTTTTTTTTTCAATAATGCTTTGTGTTTATCTCCATTTTACACCACATTTGCACTCAGTTTATTCATTTTCTTCAAAGAGGAATGCATGCAGATTTAAACCACGATAATTTAGTAATATCAAGAATCATGTGTAGAAAGAGACTATACAGCATCACTCACATGATTGCTCTGTATAAGAAAAACAGTACCTATTAATTGTGTCACCATATGTTGCTCTAATAAGTTGCTGAAGCAGATTTTTTATATTTCTTCTTAACCACTGATTTCTCTCCTTTAAATCAAAGACTTCATCCATAAGTAGGAGCATTACTCTCAGCGGAATATTGTCATCCACCTGACCACCAAGTAAAAGAATAAACAGTAAACTTTTATTTCAGTTCAAGAAAGCAACAGCTTTAGAAGCTACTTTATGTGTCAAATACTTCAGTATAAGCACAACAATGACAAACACTTTACTCTGTATTTTACTGTAATATGAAATCTTCTCTAAATCTTCTATAACACCATTAGTAGCAAAGAAGGACTGAAAATTAAATTTAAAACCAGATACACTGAATTTTTAAAATATGACAAGAAGAAGCAGCTATTTAAAAAGACAACAGTTATTACAGAAATTGAATAAAATTAATACATGTAAATATGTCCTAAAGACATACCTCATCCCTGACCTCTCCCTTGGTTGCTGTGTTTCCAACTGCCTTACACAAAAACTTGGGAAGGAGCGTTTCTTGGGCACCATTTTCTTATGGACATTAAAAACAGTGACATTTCACTGTAATGAACTGCTCTTTATTTAGTCATCATTGCAACCTGCATGACTATCTAGTGCTTTTATGCTTGAAGATTAAGAAAAGGATCATAATTTTACTTTTATAGTAGAACATGTTACACAGATTGGCCTACAAAAAACATGTTGGAGGGAGAAGAGAAAAAACCAAAAAAATGAAACCCCCAGCCATAAAACACAGAAACAGTAGTACATGCACTCTTCACAGTACTCCAATGTTGTGCCAAACCATTTCAGTGCTAGCAAAAATGTTAATTTTAAAAGGAAGTACGCAAATTTCTTTTAAAAAAGCTTAGAACTGTTTTGAAGTGCCTGATATACTGTCAGAAAACAATAAAAGTATAGCTGAATGCAAAACAAGTAACTAATTTGTTTGGTTTCAGAGGTGGCAGTTTTCAAAGGACAAATGTCAGACTCACGTTGTCATCAATTGGTGCTGCAACACGGCAATGGTCAGGATCTGAATAGGTTTTCTGCATCAGAGGTGGCACCTACAATAAAAAAGGCTATGTTAAAGATGGAAAAAATACTTTAGAGTGTGAATAACTCAGAAAAAAAAATCATAAGAAGTTTGGTTATGAAAATATAAACCAATGACATTTGGTCAAAAGTAACTGCAAACTAATGCAGATAAATATACATCAGGTCTTTCACCTTCAAAATCAAAATCAAGTCTGCATACATTTCTGTATAGCTACCAAAATTACCAACACCTTTAAGACAATCCACATCTAATCTATCAAGTGCCTAATGCTTCAACTGAAAAACACTTAAAAACTCTTATAAGACTGACTTTTCTTTTTGGTATTTCTTCCTGATCTGAACTCCTGCCTAGTCCCTGGCTTCCCAGTGAGTACAACTGCAAATATATTGTTAGTCATACACCAGGGAAGTTACTAGCAATGAGAAAGTCCAAAGATAGTTATTTTACCCTGCAAGTAATTAAAAAACTCACATATCCCCCCAGGCCCCAATTTATTATTCCCTTTCATGATTTAAGGGTTAATTCACCCATCTCAGTTGCTGCTCTACATCTGCCATATATAACTGCTTTGGTAGCACAAAATGGAACAATCCTAACCACAGACCTTACAGCTACACACAGAAAGAGGAAGACCAGAGAAATAAAGGGAAGATGAACATGTCCTGAGGATAACTATTTTCATAGGACTTCCAGATTGCATGTCACGCTACCATTCCTCACCTCTAAAGTATTATATTTGATGAATGTAAGAGATGAGGGAGGACGGTATGAAAGACAGAAAAAAAAAATTAATTTAAACAAGAATTCAGCAAGGAATAAGCAGAAAAGAGGCTATCTCCTTATTCTGAGTTTCAAAATATATGTTTTTTTCCCCTAATGAAAACAGCAGATGCAGGAAATTAGCTGATTGAGAATGGTTTGTTAAAAAATAAGAAAAGCCATGAATCTCATGTTCTTCTCAAGTTAGTTCATTGAATTAAGTGAAGGAGAACCGTAACAGTCTGTAGATGCCATCTTAAGATGCCATATGTTACTTAATAGCAAAGACCTCAATTTTTGTAGTAAAATGCCTCCTGAACCTTATTAAAAGTTGCAGGTACAAAAGAGATTGATATTCTTTTTAATGACTTGACTCTTCTATATAACATTAGTTTAAGTGAGTCAATAGTGACTGTTAATTTACTAGTATGTATTAACCACCAGTATTTTCTTACCTTGAAAAATGATTGCTTTATGTCTTGTCCCAGTCTCTCTGACATTTTACCCATGTTGTCTGACATCTTAGTCATTCCCTCTGCCAGGCTGTCAGGGATAGACTTGACTGCATTTGATACGTTTCTCATAGAGTTACGCAGTGGATTTACAAATGTGTCCATCTGAAGGGGAAGATGTTTAACCAGAATTGTATGATCTATGAGGACACCAGCATATTAATACACTATGAGAAGTATGGCTCTGTTCCAGAGAACAACAAAATAGAAGAACAACTCAAATTACTTAATTCATTACAGAATGCAGAATACAGTTTTAATTTTACTTCCATTTATATTTCTCATTTGTTACAGCCCTACTGCAGCTATTTACATCTCTCAACAGATGTTTTCCTGAGTCATTTCCATTTCCCATCCCTTGGTTTTTCTTAGCTTAATTTTAGTTTCCTTTTCTTCTCCATTCAATATCATCTCTCCCTTCCAAGCTTTCTACTTCCAGATGTTTCAATTCTGCTTTCAACTCTTCATCTTTGCAACATGCCTCTTCTAAACAGCACTGGAATAGTATGTATCATGATAAGTATAAATTAAAAACATGCAGTAGTTCCACAGACACTGTTACAATTTTTCTTTCAGTATATACTCTAAATCCAGTCCAAACAGAGGCACAAATACCAGAGTGATGCCTTTTAAGAAGTTATGCTTATAAAGAATTTTGTAAGCTGGAAAATACATGTTAGTAATTGTATAAACCTTGATAAATATTTAACTATTTCACTGTTAATTATTTAAGGAATATAGGCAGGACAGTAACTTGAGGTGACAACGGAGTTGCTTTTTATATCTAAATCACTTCAACTTTAGAAATGGCTACATTTGCAAAGTAGATGGTCAAACAAACCGGTCAACTGAACAGAGAACCACTTGTCTGAAGGCAGCTCTGGTGACTTAACAAAAAGGATGCAGAGCCCAGAGCTCTGAATTTGACCAATGACTCTGGATGGTTACATCTAAATACATAACAGGTGCTTTTGAAGGGAAATGCATATCGTGTTTTGGGCTGAAGAGTGGAAAGCATGGTAGCAGCAAATACAGCGTAAAGAACTGAAAAGAGAAATCAGAAGGAATAAGACTATGAAAAAAAAAAATCACATATGTCTGACAGAAAGCAACTTGCAACAAACACACTTTTAGAGTAGTAGAGTAGTCTCAGTGCAATTCACTGTGTCCAATTTCAAAATTTTATTTTCTTGTCATACAAACAGATTTACCTATTATAAAAATAGTAATTTTTTGGTTCTGTATGACCTCAGATACTTTGCCACTGAAAGCTTTAAAGCAACTCACCTGCAAGCTGCTTTCAAAGTGCTATATAGCTCTTTAATATTAGTTCAACATCTCTGTTTAATGCAATCATTGCATAAATGAACTCGCTAAAGTTCCCTTGACCGTATATATATTCTTACCTTCCGTGCAAAATCTCCCTTCCCTTTGCTGTAGGCTTTATTCTCCAGGAAATCATACACATAATGGGCTAAAGCTGGAGAAGCTTTCATCATTTCAGGATTTAACAAGAGCTGAGTAAAATAATTTTTTAAAGTTATTTTAGTACATAATGAACATGATACAATCAAAGGCATCACATCTAGCAATGTATTTTTTCATTCCTGAATTTTATTCCTACATTATACTAGTCTCAAGATGGAAACAGTAGGCTTCTTAGTAATTACCATGATTTTAAGCACTACGGTCATCATAGCATCTCAAAGAAAAATACACAGCTTTATCATCAAACTGTCATTTCACAGTGTTTTACTCATCTTCATTATTTACTGTTTACATGTCCATTGACTTGGTCAACATATTTTAGTGTTATGTGACCAGAAAGTCCCTATGAAGGAAGACAATGGAATTTTTTGGGGGGGCTGATACAGGCCTTATCTGAACAAAGGAACTGTGTGGTTTGCTACACAGCTGGAGTGGGTGCCATGGACATCTTTACGCAGTAGCACAAGAGAAAGTGACCACAAAGATGTCAGCAGGAGAAGGTCAAAGGCATAAAGCTCAAAACCAACAAACCTGGAACCTCATCAGCTCAGCAAAGCTGTGACAGAACTGGCTGAGAATTAACCAAAACACCAAAGAAAATGCAAACTTATAGTATCAATTTTTTATGGTATATTATTAGTTTTGTGTAACAACTACAACAGGCTTTTTTTTTTTCTTTTACAAAAGAAGAAACCACAAGGGAAAGCTACCTCCAAAAAATAATTCCAAGCACAGAGCTAAAAAAATACAATAGCAGCTTACCTGCAAATAAGCATTTAAATCTTTTTTCCTCTTTTCCAAAAACTCTCTGTCCATATTGTTAAATGTTTTTTTGCCAGGAAGTTTTAGTATATTTGCAAGGTTTTCAAACTAGAAAAAAAAGAGAAGTTTTTTTGTTCTGTTTTCAAGAGTTTCAAGTCTTCATATAAGGACATTTTATTCAGCTCTTCTTACATATCATCTAACACCTGACAGACAGAATACTGCATCATTCCTGGAACTCAGAATCCTCAGAGAAGCCAAAGTGAGAGGTATGTTGCCAAGACCAAATGCATGAAAATTCCCAGGAGGTGAGAGATCAAGGGTAAAATTTAATTTCTTGTGAAATTCTTTTTTGAAATACACTTTTGAAATACAAACCAATAGAGTGTGCATAAGGCTTAGGCTCAAAATTTATCATTATTATTTAGAATGAAATTGCTAGGATTATGAGACTACATATAAAGATTTTCAAGAGAACTTGTAAATCTTTCTAAAATCCCTTTCCTTTCCTATCTTGATCAAGCCTATTAAGGAAATAATTAAGTTTTTCTCCCTAGAGAGATGGCAGCACCCAGTTTACACACAGGTTATCACAACATGCTCTATATGTCACAATCTTTGCCTTTTCTCCAGGTAATTACAGTGATTGGCATTAGTTGACATGTATTCTGATCTAGTTTTTCAGGAAGAATGGCAGTCCCAGGGAAGCAGAAGGGAAAGAAGAGGCCCTAACACTTATTAAGGCTGAATATATTAGGTAAAATGCACAAAAAATTAAAAAGTAACAAGAACAGAACTTGAAGAATCAGGACTATCCCCATACAGAATCCAGACCTCCTGTAAATAATATCCTTAAGGCGGTAAAGAGAGAAATACACAGTATTCCAGGCTTTAAGAAACAATCTGGAATCAGGCTGTATCCTTTTCCTCTAGAAAAGACCACAACATTACAGATTTTAAGACATGTTTTCCATTCAGTCCTTGCAAGATCTCTTGCTGCATCATGAACCTTTGGAAGGCCACAAAGCTCATATAAAATTTATGGTTTGTAGGAAGCACCAAAGAATAGCTCTTTACAAATTCCATTCCCTTGCAAGTAGGTCATATGGGAAAATAACTGAACAGAAGATGGTCTAGTTTTCATTTGGACCCTTATATCTAAGCAGAAGCAATGTAAGCAACTAACAGCCACTATTTTAAATATAGGTATCTACTTCAAATGGTATTTATTACAGGATTGACTAAAGGAACTGCTGTGAATCTATTCAGTGCTCTAAGGAAAAAAACTCAGACACTTTCAACAGCTAACTTAAATTCCGTTTTGGATCATCTACCTATTTTCTCTGAAAAACAGTCCCTGCCCTTCTTATTAATTTTGAATCAATGATTCTAACTTTTACCCTTAACATGTCAGTAAAAATGTTTAAGATAAGCACACAAGATAGTAAGAATGTCTGTTTTATTGTCAAGACAAAGCAAAACTGTTGGGAACATCTGAGATGCCACAGCGAATCACAGAAATCTGCCTACTTTTTGCAGTCTTAGTGCTCTAGGGTAACACTTCTAGTCTCTGTAAGTTCAATCAGACTTAACAACAAGAAATGTTGAGCTTTCATATTTTGAACATCTCCGCTTTTGCCATTCATTTCTACTCATTTAAAGTTATGTTAGTTTTAAATGACTGCCCCATATCAGCAGAATGTTAATCCACTCTAAGATTCAGGATTCTTCAAAACACTGAATTAATTTTAAAAAATCAATTTGAAGGAGTGCAAAAGGTGGTATATCAAATCTATTGACAGCACACTAAGATCATCAGAAATTCAAAGGAAAGTTGGCCTTCATTTATAATTAATCCAAATATTCAATGTTCACTTTTTTAGTAAAGCTTTTTTAATTTTTATTACTGCTGTAACTTTAAAATGCTAACTTAACTGCACAGAATTTGTTCTCTATAACTCTCAATAACAGAATAAAGGGATATAAACGAACACTTCTGACTAGTTCAAAGGTTATGCAGTCAAATCTGACTTCTCCAAAGGTTTGGTTTAAAAGCACTTCAGCCCCTTTTTAAAAGAAGTGTTTTTGTCCTTTTTTCATCTAGGCTCCACTTAGTACAAGCTGGTGAATTACAACTCTCTATTTCTTCCTTCTTTCATTTTAAGAGGCTTAAGAGTCTGAGAATACAAGTATAGCAGTAAAAGGTAGACTGCTAGTACTATAGTGAAGTGCAACCAGCTCTCCCTTTTGGGACCCTGCCAATTCTTAACATTCACTTTAAACCTGAATACCTATTTCCCAACCTCAGCTTTTGTTTCTTAATCTTTGTGACAAATATAACTAACTCTCTCTGAGACAAACAGCACTTCCATACAAAGATTTAAAGCAAAATGAAGCAGCATGGGAAGAGGGGGGGTTTCTAACTTCCATTTCTTTTCCATAGAGCAATCATGCAATCATTGGTTATTAAACCACAGACATGTGCACCTACAGAGGTTTTCATGAGGTCGGTTACCTGCTCAGTGATCCTCATGTGGAAGTCATGGAAGTCACTGTAGCGCCGATACGTCTTCCACATCTCCTCGCTGTTTGCGTTGCGCCGGTGGACGGTGATGGCGTACAGGGCATATGTCTTGCCGTGGTCATTACACACTCCTGCCACAGCATATGGGTCAGAGTCAGCATAGACTAGTGGTTTTCAAAGCAAAAATAAAAAAGGAACAAACAGAAAGAAGGAAGACGAAAGGACACAAATGTGAAGTGAAGAAATGTCTGGAATGACAGGCTTGAAAGACAAAAATGGACATGCAAGCAGAAGACTAAACTATCCCTTTAACTTAAACCCTGTATGATACCCTCCAAAACCTACTACATAAACTTAAATAGAGATTAAGCAGCTTTAAAGCTAGACAGTTTTCAATGCCATGCAAAATATAAACAAACAGAAAATTTTTAAACTTTTAAATAGCAAATAGATCTTTTAAAAAAAATATTTAAACTTAAAGAACACAAGATGGGGGTGAAAGACAACTGTGAAACCAGAAGAAATTCCAGTCTGCAAAGTAGTCTAATCACATTGCAAAAGTCTGCCCATCAAAAAAGCCTATAAATACAAGACAGTGATTGCAAGCTGCAAGCATTCAGTTTTGTTATTGGCATCAGCAGTTTGTCATTAACTCAGCAGTTTGCTATTAACACTCAGATTAACAAAACTCCCCATGCTGTTTTAGTCAACTATATATACAGACGTGTGTACATATATATAATGCATTCTCTGCATGGGCACATACACCTTGTATGGAAAAGTCAATTCAAAAATGAAAAGAATATAGCTCTCTGAAATAGAAGCAAACATCTTTTTGATCTCTGTTAAATATCTCATGTAATAAAGAAAAACAATTTCTTTCTTGGTAAAGTTTTCAAAAGATAACCAAAAATGCTACCACAATAAGGACATAAGTCACTTCCTTAAACTAAGTCAGTAAGAAAGTAGAAGGAAAAAGGGAAAAATATTATACTAAGAGAATGAAACAGTCAAGAATTATAATTCTGTGACTAGAAAGAGAGATGGATTTCAGAATTTCTTTAAATAATAGCTAATAGTAAATAATTAATAATTATTTACTATTATTTATTTAGTAAATAAATAATTACTCAATAGTAAGTATAATGAATGATTCTCCAGAGACAAAAATAATAATAATAATAATACCATAAATAATAAAAATCCAATCACTTTTTAAGAACAGATATATAATCTGTGACCTATAGAACAAATACTGTAAAGATTTCCAGAAGGACTTAATGGAAAATATGAATTCAGATGTTTTATGAGGCCAAAAAATGAAAAAAATCAGGATTTCAAGGGCCTGTAATATTACACAACTCAAAATAAATGGTGGGAAAAAAGTAAGCAAACATCATAAAAAATTCACTTACCAGTATCTGAGATGTATGCATGGAGCTGAACTGTCTCATCAGAAGGGACATTTGAAAGGTCATCTAAGGACTGCAGGGTGGGGAAGGAAGGGGTGTAGGAGAAAAAGCGGGAAAAAATAATAAGATCAGAAATCTATTGTATTTGAGATGTGTTTTGATTAATCTATTTAATTCTCAAACTTTCAGTTCAGTATACTAAAAGCTTAGTGCACTGTAACAACGCAGGTGCTTGTACTACCTCGTTACCAAAGCTGTTCTTTTGCACAGTATAGGAGCTTTCATCTCCTTCATCACTTCACAAATAGTTCTGTTGACCACTCATATTTGATCTAACATATTTGCCACTTCAATCTGATATCTCAACTCTAATGGAAATATAGCTAAAAATGGTCTTTTACTGAGCACTGGAAAAAAAAAAAAACAAAACCAAAAAAATCTCTCAAACATCTGGGGAGATACAGATATTGTGTAACAGGTCTTTTGGCTTTTACCTTCATAGCATTCTGTTTTCTTTCAAATGCCTTTACACATGACACAAATGTTACGCAGAAGTAGAAACTGGAAGGTTTTCTGCTTTATGTTAAAAAAAAACAAACCCAGCCAACATTTTTCTCAGAAATATTTTTCTGTCATAAAAAAATGAACAGGTACATCCTCAGCTGAGACATGGTCTGTCTCCATATCTAATAATTAATGGGATCAAAAGAAGCCTAATGGGTTTAGAGATGCTTTGTTTTTAGTTAAAATTAATATATCTGATTACTAAGATTTAACACAATAAAGGTCTTCAAGACTGTTGAAAGACTTGCATATGCAACTGAAAGAAATAGAGGATGGGCCACTATGCATCCTAATCTTAAATTATCAGGTTAAAAAAAAATAGAATTGGAGCTACCTAAGTAGAATTCACTGACACTGGGATCCCAGTTACTTTATATGTTTTACCCCAGAATTCTAAAATTCTCCAAAAGAAACACTTTCAGAATGAATACAGCTATCTGCTATCTTTTATAATTTAACCAAGCCAATTTAATAGTGACTTATCACACAAAGTTACCTACAATGATGAGGTAACTTGTTGGCAGTGTCATGCCCATATCAGAAACTCTACCTACATCAATTCACTTTCTAAATCTGTTTCCTTAAACATAAAACAATTAATCAAAAGATAGGGTGGACTTAAACACGAATTATTTAAAGACTCTGCTATTGCCTCTTCTTCATCTGAATATCAACTCCACAATATCCCAACATAATCCTCCATCTCTTCCTCCTCTAGCTCTCTAAAAGAAATGGCTCTTTTCTGCCCCAACCACCTCAATCAGTCTCTGCCTAAATGTCTACTACTGAAGGTAAGGGAAATAACATTTCTGTTATTGCAGTAGGGAGTCTCCTGAATGATACACTTGTAGACTTACAGCACTAAGGTCCCAGACTGAGAAAAGGCAGAAAAAAGAAAAGCCTTTCTGGGGAAATCTGTTTTGCCACTACATGCTATAGTGCTAGAAGTTTATGTCTGTTGAATGGTAGAACAGATGAATTTATGCAAAAATATTTTGACAGCAGACATCATCTTTACCTCAAGAATCTATAAGTTACTGGATGCTGGAAAGTTATTCTGGTAAAGTATCACCATAAGTGGGCTGTTCCTTTAATCTTTATGCTTGTTCTCAGTCATTGCTGGACACAGCACTCGGACTTAGTCCACTCTTGAGCAAGTCCCTTGGACAGCCATGACCCTGTCAGATGTGCTGCTCTATACTGCAGTGTTCAATTTAGAAGCAGAGCATCACCTGAGAATGGCTAACAGAAGACATTTGTTGAAGCTTGAATAAAGTGCTTCATGTTCTGAAAGCTCTAGGATTTGATTATCAATAAGATGGAAGGGATGTGACGTTAGAAGACAACTGTCAACTGCTCAAATGTTTTGTCTGCTACAAAACACTGACATTAAGGTACTGTTAAACTTTTTTAAAGGCATAATTCTTTCTTTTTTTCCTGCTTCCCTTCACTGTCACTCAAGTTCAGATTTCTCTGCGATACTGAGTGGGGGTTCAAGCTGACACATGCGAATGACTGCCAAAGTTCAACCCAGCCACTTCTGCTGCCCGTCAAGGTCTTGGAACACCTGTGTAACTCCTCCTATTTACTCAATGCAAAGCTCTCATTATGGATCCTTTAGAGGAAATCTGCAAGAGTCTATAAATATTAACAGTGATTTTATACTCCCCGAATGTGAACCACTGGTTTAATATAGTAGATTAATGTATCAAATAAAAAGGCAGAAATTAAGATATTTTTGTAAAACAACTTTTCCTCAAAACAGTTTTGAGCCTCTCTTACAAATTCTTCCAGTGAAAGTATGAACTGCAGACAATTTATTTTATAATAGAAACTTTAGGAAACACTCAGCTGCTGTGGTAAGGCACTATACAGTAACTATTAATACAAGTAAATTAAAAGGCTGAAACCTGAACAGATAACACAACAGACAGACATTTAATATGAGCTAATATCCCTGCCATTAGATATATTCACAGGAACACAATTAAGTTAATTAAAAACCTAAAAATATCACATCACAACCCAACCTCATTTAATACATTGTCATTAGCTGCAAGTACAGAAATTCCCTGACCTTTGAAGTAACCTTTCCAAGGTCTATTTTTCTTATGTAACAGACTAACACAAGGGAGCTAAACTATGTGTACAGAAATTTACTCTTGACATGGAATTCAGCCAGCAAAAACTAATCTACCAGTATTCAAACACCTGTAAAAGCACTGAACATCCTGAACAATATGGACTACAGAAAAGTACAAGTAGCTCTGCATAAAGAGAAATTTACTTATGTATTTCTCCTAGAATGTTCCTAACTCTTTATAATAAATGTAGTACCCTATAAATACCCTTGTCACAACAAAAACAAAAATCAAGTCTTTGAAGGCTCCCATGCAAATACCTATTTGCACTGCAACAGTGCTTGGTAAAGGCTTTAGAACTTTCTAACTTAGCTTGGAAAGTCACTTGAAACTAAGCAGCAGATAACCACTAGCCAGATAAGCCACCACAATGACAAATCCTCATCCAAAAACATAACCCTGGTATCTCACAACATTAGAAAGAGTACTTAAAAGACATTTGAAAGATCTTTTAAAGAGATTAGTCAGTTAAAAGGCTCTTGTGAAAAAATATGGCTAAATTAAGTTTTTCTTCTGCATCTACCAGGTGCTTGCATAAGTTGCTAAACACCTCCCCTTTTCTGTACGTTTCAAAATGTCAACAACACGAAAATAACAGGAAAGAAAAATCCAGTTTAAGTTAAAAAACCATCCAAAACCTACAAAAAACCAAACCTCATAAACAACCAACCCCCCACTGAAACTCATTTACATTAATATTACTTGTATTCCTTCAGAAAATACTCATTCCTTTGCATGCAAGCATGACCAGCACCTTCCAAGAACAAACTAGAAGGGCCCAGGCACCACATAATCCAGGAAATTGCATGCAGATTGTAAATCTCTATGTAAATCTTCATGAAATTAAAAGGTTTGGAAACATAGTCTCATATGCCCAACTGAATCTTGCATACTTTGTGGCTCACTGTCTGCAGAAAGATGGGGAGGATACATATCAAACTTTTAATGATTTTCCCTTTTTAAATAACTGTATTTGCATCTTTGGTTTAGGTACACTGATTTAACAAAGAAAAGGCTTTGACAAACTGACACAGGTCAAGAATCACTTAAAAAAATAAAATTGAACTTCCATTGAAATCGCAGGATTTCATTCCCTTTCCTGAAAGGAAATTCTTCCTTTCAGG
>JAOTQP010001286.1:29720635-29748646 GCA_026413545.1 Cichladusa arquata
TTTAAATTGGCCAGATTAAAAAAAGAAAGACTCGGGGCTGGAATAAACTCCAGATACTTTAATGCTTCCAAATCAAGTCCTAATGAAAAAAAAAAAAAAAAATCAACCAACAAAAATGTAATTAAATGCCTCATTTTACAGTCTACTTGAAATTAATCCTTTGAAATTTCTGTTTCAAAGGATTTATTTTCACCTATTATTATGTAACTCCAGATTTATATCTATTTAAGACAAATAAATAGGGATAAGAAATTATGCTTTCCATAAATTAACTGCTTCTGTGAGAAACAATGCAAGATTTCAATAAACATGGGAAAATACAAAAAGTTTTATCTTATAGAGTAATTAATAATTTGTGTATTTCAATTTGATTCAAAAACTTTTTCAGAAATTCAACTGCAGTAAAGTTAAAACCTGTAATGTACATTAAGTTAAACTATCTTATCACACTTTCCCTACTGTTAAGAACAAAAAAGAATTGAAAAAATCCAAGCACTTACCAAATTTATGCTGCCAGTAGGAGACCCATTAAAAGATTCTGGGAGCAGTGAGAAAAAGGAAGGGAAAAAACAGGTTAGAAGATTTTTCCCCATTGTAGGGCCACACATAAATAAAAATGCATCCACAAAACATTATGGAAAATGAAGGAGAAGCGCGGCGCTGGGAAAAATACTGCATGCAACATGCAAATGCTTCAAACTTCCAGTAAAGACATTCAAAGAAATGTAAGTTTATAAAGATTCTAAATAAATACTTCAAATAACATTTTTTTAAGTTTATATCCCCACATTGTACTGCTTTGCTAAGGAGCTGGCTTAACAGTGAAAACAATTTCCACTGGATTTGTACTTCAGTTAACAAGCTCAATGATTTTATTTGCTTTAAAAAACCACATCTCCTATGTACTTTCAATTTCTATTTCCAGAGAGGAGTATAGTCATGTATTAAAAAACCCAACATATTGAAGAGTTTTAAATATTTTCAAGAAAAAAGTAGAATGGAAGAATCGCATATTTATTTTAGTGACAAACTAGTTACCAAGATCTGACAAGAATTTATGTAAAATTAATAAACTTACTAAAGTGAAAACCCTATGTGAGTCCCAAAACAATTTACACACAAAAGCACAAGGAGGAAAATTAACTTAAATATCAGAGACACGACAGGAGGATTCAATTTCCTAAAAAACAATGTCGATAATTTTTTAATTTTCATTTTAAAGCAGAGAAAAGAATGGCCCCAGGAAATACCCCTTAGAGATACAGAGCTCACCTCCTTCACCATCATCTGATCCTCTGAAACTGGGATCCTTCAGCATGTCCAGCTCAGCTAACATACGCACATACAACACATTCTGCTTGAACGACGGGTAGAACCTCTCATCTCGCAGCATCAACTCATACACCTTGTTGAAACGAAAATGCCAACTTCAGAAATACTTATTGCATTTTTTAACTAATCAGACTAGTGCTCATAAATTCTACTTGAACAAGAAGTACCTGTGCATATGTGTCTCTGACTTACTCTTAATGGAAAAGTTATCAGAAAATATCTAACTAGTCAGATGTGCACAATAGCTGTAAGTGCTTCTGTCCTCCACTCTTAACCCTTCCAATTGCAGTATAAACCTATTTGGTCTTTATCCATTTCATAAAAGATTATCTCAGTCCCTCCTTGTGGATAAACTATAAATATAGACCTGCAAACACTTAGGGCAAGAGGTGAGAAGACAGAAAAAAGGGGAAGAAAGACACCGTATGTGACCTTTCTGACAACTCCTAGTTTAGCCAACACAATATAGTCATATCTCACAAAGATTTAACCACACTACCTCAAACAATTTACCTTCACAACCTATACAGTATATATACATATACACACAAGTATCCATACACAGCAGGAATTAATTAATAATGTTTGGATACTTATGTAAACTCTAGAACATTTTAATGATTCTTCCCCACGGACCACTGTTCAAGCCCTATCATCTAGTAAGAATAGAAAAAAACTCAATCCATCCAGGTTTGAGGAAGCTCAATTCTTTTGTAACATATGGGAAATTTATGTTCAGCAGAATTCACAAGCAAGGCCCAGATTTCACGAGGTCCTTAATTAAATGGAAGTCCCAAGTACAATAGCGTGATTCTAAACTCTACAGCTCATATCACTGATTTGTAGCATGAATGAGAACATTGAACAATCTAAAATAAAAACATTTCAGACTGGGTAAGTTATTGCCAGAATATTAATAATTCACTTTTCCTTTTTAAATACATATATTAGACTTGAGTGATAGAGTCTACATATGCAGGCAGTAAATACATGTTTTTTTTCTTCAGTACTTGCTGCTTCTGAGTGCTTCACTACAGAAATCGATCAAACTAATTTATATAGGATTTAACATGGGACCATTACATTCACCCTTGAAAAAGAGAAGTAAAACTGAACAAAAACTGTATGTATCAGTCTACTCATGACATTTTTCTTAAATTGGTGCATTAAAACAAATAAAAACATGATAATCCTAAACTGTGTTTCATATTTAGATTCATACAAGAAGGACACCTACTCCTTCTGTCTACTGCTTTGAAATCCATGGGCTAACAAATGGCAAAGAAAAAAGCTGACAATTTTAGACAAGTTTTAGGGTTTAGATATTCAACTTCCTTCTTTTTTAGCATCTGTAATTATGCTTTATACTCTATAGCATTAACAGTTCTTATGAAATAAAGGACAAATAGAGTATACCTTTCTCTGAATGTCATCAAAGATTTCAGGTGTTGGATCCTCATGGTTCAGTGTTTCTGCAAGTTTTGCTACTAAGTTGTCATCAATATTAACTCTTGGAGATGCCTGTCATAGAAATCTAAATCAACTTTTGCAGCATAAAAATAAAAAAGTTCTACCTTAACAAATAAAATCCAATGCAATGCTGCAACTCTCTAAGTAAACTGAATTTCTTCCTCATAAATATCTCTGCAACTGTCTAGAACATATAACAGGAGTCGGATGCCCTCCACCCCCAAAATTAAGTTCAGAGTTTGTATTAAAACTTGGAAGTTTCAGTATTGAACACTAGGAATTGCATCAAAAACAATTTATACATACATTTTGAAGCAGTACCTAGATCAGACGTACTCAGACTTATAAACAGTTTCTATTTATGTATGAAAAATATTTAGATTCATAAATCAAGAACAAGCCAATAAAAAAGTAATAGGATGAAGTCCTGAAACATCTGAGGAAAGGCTAACAGACTGTCAACTACCCATTTCCGAGTGAGTGGTTACTTTTATGCACACACAAATTCAGAACAAAGATGCTTGTCAATACAACTTGATGAGGGGTTTCTACCACAGAGGAATCCTTGCTGCCTATTGAAAGATACCCAATGGTGATACTGGAGCAATTTACACAGACAATTGTAGAGAGGCATAGGCATCTATTTCATTTGAGACCAAATCTTAATCCAAGTTTGGACAAATACTCAGTTCCATCTTTTTAATAACACTTCTAAAGGGGCAGGCAAGGGTGGAGGGCAGAATAAAAGGAAAGAAAAGGATAGCATAGGCAGAGAGACATTTTTTGATTCTGTCTTTACATTGTCTCTAGTTTGTCTATTCTAGAAAGTCAGCTTCTTAGGAACACATTCAGTGATTCTGACAGGGCAGTGAGTGGCAATATGAGCCTTTTTAAATGAGGGGGAACACGAAAGAGGAAGACTTCCTTACTGCTTGACATGAGAGAGAGAAGATACAAAAGCAGTAGCTTAAATGTCAACATGTAAGCAATGTGAGCTACATAAAAACCACTTCATATTAACTTAGCCATAACTACATCCAAGCAGTATCAGTACAAAGAATAAACACCAAATTGCAGAAGTTATTCCTACCTTTTCTGATAAATATTGCTCATAAACTCCAAACGCAGCTGCTCTTAATAGACCCTTGGTCTGATTAGTCTGATGCTTTCCATCTTTCTGCCGGCTTTGAAGTACCTCCAGCTGTTGCTGTGCTGTAACCCTGTATCCTTCCACTGTCATCCAGAAAAACAGATGTGCTTGGCCACCAGTTTGCTGCATGTAATCTACAGAAAACAGATCTTAGTTACTGTTTGCGTCTTGGAATAAGAATTCTCTATGATGTTGACTGCATATGGAACACCAGATCTGGTTATACATCTAGAATGCTTACCATATAGAGTCAATCAAAAAAAACCCCATATACACATCATGATATGTAAGTGTATATATGTATACATATATACATATTGGTGATAATCAGTAAAAAAAACCTGAGAGCAAAGTCTAGGAATTAAGCACTGAATCCTCAAATGTACATGTAAAAAGTGAATCCATCATTACTGTGTGAATGGGCTTGTACAGCATGACACAAATGGAGACAAACTTCAAACCGAATTTCTAAAACACAGATTCATAGAATCTTATGAACATTTAGATTGGAAAAGATATTCAAGACTGCCAGTCTAACACTTTCAAGTCCACCACTAAACCAGGTTCCTAAGCACCACATCTAAATGCCTTTTAAACACCTCAAGGTATGGTAACTCAACCAATTCCCTGGGCAGCCAATGCTTCACCCTTCTGGTGAAGAAATATTGCCTAATACCCAATGTAAACCTCATCTGGCACATCTTGAGGCAATTTCCTTCTTCTTAGGAGAAGAGAGCAGCCCTCACCACACTACAGCCTCCTTTCAGGTAGTTGTAGGAAGTGATGAGGTCCCCCCAGAGCATCCTTTTCTCCAGCCTAAGCAACTCCAGTTCCCTGGACCACTCCATATAAAACTTGTGCTCCAGACCTCTCCTCAGCTTCAGTACCGTTCTCTGGACATGTTCCAGCATCTCAGTGTCTTTCTTGCAGTGAAGGTCCCAAAAATTCAACAAAGGATTTGAGGTGTGGCCTCATCAGTGCTGAGTACAGGAGGTTAATCACTGCCCTAATCCTGCTGGCCACACTATTGCTGATCCAAACCAGGATATCACTGGCCTTCTTGGTCATCTGGACTCGCTCCTGGCTCATGCCCAGCTGCTGTCAATCAGCACCCCCAGGTGCTTTTCTGCCAGGCCGTTTTCCAGCCACTCTGCCCCCAGCCTGCAGCACTGCCTGAGGTTGACACAAGTGCAGGACCTGGCACTTGGCTTCATTGAATCTCATACAAATGATCTTGGACCATAAATCCTGCCTTCTTCCCTCTAGAGAGCCTTCCTGCCCTCCAGCAGATGAACACTCCTGCCCAACTGAAATGTCATCTGCAAACTGACTGAGGGTGTTCATTTTATGCCCAAGATAGCCTCCAAATATCACATCACCCTATCTGCAAACAACAGGTTCAGACAAGTGCCTTTCTAGGTTGGCTGCCTCACCAACTGTGTCAGGAAGCACCTCCCATGCACTCCAGGAACTTCCTGGACTGTTTCCATCTACTGCATTAAAAGGATTATAACCACCAACAAAACTGATGGATATTCCTAGTACTGACATTTAGCAATTCCAGTCCTGTGAGTTAGCATATTCTTTACAAATAAAACAGATTAGACAAATTATCACTTACCCATAAAAAACTGTAGTGCAACATTGTCTACCAGAATATGGTCCAGAGGGACTGTGCAAAGTTTTCCAAAGTTTGCTGCCAGTTTCACAGTATCTATTTCCTGTAAGACACAGCCCAGTGTGTTCACAGGCACTTTTTTAAAATTAACTTTTAAAACTTCTACTTACCACAAAGCATATAGATTTGAAAAAATTACATTACATATAATAAAGCAGAATCTCAATTATTAGCTATTTTCATGATCACTAGTAAATAAAAGCCTCAATTAGAAGGTCATGTTTTCTTAATTATTTGCCTTCAAAACAGGTTGCAGCTATTCTACTACATGATAAGCTGGATTTTAATACTGCTGTTCATGTAATATTCCACAGGTCAAATTAACCCCAAATACCTCATCCACAGTGACAGTAGCAGAAAATTAATTAACAAGAATTAATTTCAGCATTTGATGGGCTGCAGGTCATCACAACTTAAATTCATCTCTGTCACATTTTCTTCTGCCTATAAGACATTTCTTGCTATTACAGCAATGCCTTCAGGTCCAGCTATAGAATGCTTAATCATTTTAATAGTCAATACATGCAGAATATTACATTATCTTGAAACCACATCTAGGCCAAATTTAATAGAGTCAAGAAGCTAAGTAAAGCCAAACATACCAACTCTATCATTCTTTAATTATAAAAAAAGCAAAATGAACAACTAATTAGTCATTTGCAACCTCATTCTTTTGAAACTAAAAAAAAAATTAAAACACTTACTTTTCCTGACTGCAACCTCTGAATTCTTGAATCACATACTTTAATAACATATAATAAACTGTTTATTTGATTTTTTATAGTGTTGATATCTGCAAGCAAAAACAAAGACAATTAAGCAATGTAGATGACTAAATTAAGTCTTGGGTTATTTTTCAATTTAAATACCTTGCTAATGAAAGTGAACAAGAAGAAATATTTTTCTCTTCCCTTTTTCAGATTAATGGTTAACTGACTACCATTATTACCTTAAATATTACTGAAACTCAGAACCACCAGCCAGGTAGTTTTGATTCAACAGAAATACACTTAGCTAACGAAATTCTCTATACTTATGAAGAGGAACCAACCACACACCAACCAATAAAACACCTATGAAAATTAAAACACAAGCTTTATCACTTCTTATGCAACTTTTTTTTTTTTTAAATGAATTACTTTATATTATGCTGCATCAGAGCTTTTATTTTTTAATTAACATTCAACAGAGATCATACTGGGAAATGCATTTCATATTTTGCAAAACAATGCAGCACTAACCATCTCCTGCTGTATCTAGAGATCGAAGATATTGCAATTCTTCACTTGCTTTATCTTTCACTGCTTCCAACTCTCCTATATTATCACTTAATTTAATAATATTCATAAAGGCCTCATAGTTACAGTTGGAATCACGAATCTGAAACACAAAGTTTTACAGTGTAAGTAATGCAAAACAGCTAGAAATACAAGACATTTTTCTTTAAGTGAATTAGTTTGATACAGCACTGCAAAGTGGCATTTTGAAAATTCTTTGACACTTTTAAATCTTCCTTTTGTTTCTGAAATTTTATACGGACTAAGACAGAAAAAGCATGCATAGTTAAAACCTATCTCACACCATCACTTTCTGTTTTCAAGAAGTACAACAGAGACACATGGAAAGTCCATCAACCTGAAGATTTCTAAAATCCATTCCACCTTCTTCTGCTATTATCTCCTTAGCTAAGTAGGCAGAAAATGGTGAGATCACTGAAAAGGTTCAGCTTTATCAAGATTCCCTGCAAGTACACACACGCTCTGAGAGTAATGGCTCCTTAAGAGACAGAATTACAAAAAGAATTAAAACATTGTACATGTATTCATAACCTACTGAGGGGAAAAAAAAAAGCACATGACTCCTCTCTGGAACCCTAATTAAGATACCGTGGCAAATACAATTAGGCTATTTAAATACATACTATTTTACCAGTATTGGCATAGAGTGAACCTGCTCTAGGGACTCAAAGGAATTTGTGCAAGTGAAGGAAGCATGCTGTGCTGCCAAGATCACTGGAAACTGTGCTGTGAATGCAGCAAGGAGATCAGGGAAAGGCTGGCAGCTTTACAACACGTGCACACAGGTGCTGAGGGTTGAGTTCTAATGCTGTCTTTACCATCTGAAGCTAAAAAAGTCACTTCACCCATATCTCTTATAAATGCCCACTTTGATATGAAAATGTAATATTTGGTCTGTAGGCGAAGTGCACTGAAGAAGTGCATTGACATGAGCTGCACGAAGCAGAAAGAATGAAAACTGGATAGCATCAAAGTTAATAGAAAAATCTCCCTAGAAATCTGCTTTTAAAAGTAACAGTACAAGAAATACTTGAACTTAAAATATTTTGTAAATTTGTGCATTTCACAGTGAAGAGAGTTTGAATTAACTTCTAATTTTATATTGAAGCTTTGCATTTTATTGCAACAGTATCGGACTGTGGTATGCCTAGAAACCTGGAATTAAACTTCTCTTTTCCAGAAACTGATCTTTTCATTCAAGTCTGACTTTATGTCAAAGGTTCCAAAAGCAGACAGGATTTATTTCAGTCATCTCTACTTCTGACTTTAATTTCTGCAACAATCTCCATTTCATAAGACTTGTATACAATGTTTTCCTTATCTTTTGCCTTGCACATTTGCTTCTTCATCTCAGAAAGCAATTTTGAAAATTAGTTATTTGGGACATCACTATCATAACAGAAAGCTTTATAAAAAACTCAGAATCCTATCTCTGGATGCAGCCAGGGGCAGTGCTCAGTAAATAAAGAATGAGGCCAAGTCACAAATAAAGAACACACGTAGGAGGAAAGGGGAATTGAAAATTGAAAATTCTGGTCCAGATGAGCAATATCTTTTGTTACTAAAGCTAGGTTCCTGTAGAATGTGTGCAAACTTTTATATGAAATGGAGGAGGCTGGAGTGAAGGAAACATTGCACACATACACTTGAAGCCATTCCATAACTCCATACATAATAAGAACTTTGAAATGCAAGGGTGTTTTCAGCATACAATTTGAATGTACACTATAAGACTAAAATATATGAATAAAAAGAGAGAAGTTGGGGGGAAAAAATTAAACTTGATTCATGAACTATAAGAGATAATAACATATAAGAGTAAGTTTTAACTTGCTTTGCAAAGAACCAGTAATGTTAATTAAAGCACAAATATTCTATTTATATTAGCTTTACTATATAATACTACATCAAAAAGTTTGAGAGCTCTTCTTGCAGGTGCATTAGAGAGTTATCAAAGTAAAAAAATTGTTTCTGCCCATTCAGTTGAATTATTTAGGGTTAACACAAACAGTTCTAAAACAAGTGCCCTGAAACTCTTTAGCAGAAAGTAGAAGTTCCTTAGTTTTCATTCTTGAGGCCTCATAAGCTTAAAAGGCCAAACTGTAAACAGAGTCAGGGGAAAACACCTCCACAGTTACTGCCATACTTCCCAAACAGCTAAGCAGAACAGTCAGAGGAGTGAACTTTACATTTTGTGATACATTTGTCCTCAGTCAGGCAACTTTTGCTGAACAGCCAAAATGAAGAGTGAAGATTTTTAGACTCTCTTTCTGTGTGTGTATAAAATAATGTGTGTATAATATAGCAGCCCTAAGTTCACTAACTCTGCCAACATATCCATTGGTAACGTTTATACCAGACACCTATCCATAGTGATTATAGAGAACATCTGTTAAGCTTTATATGAAAATGTTCTGGAAATACAAATAATTTCAAACATTTTAAATCTTACCATCCATATGACATACTGATTAATATAATCAGGATCACTGAGCTGGTTTATTAATGGAAGAAGAATTCCTCGGGAGAGGATTTCCTGAAAAACAAAGGATAATAGGTAATTTTATTTATTCATAAAGCTACTAAAACTGCAACAATTTAAACATCACTGAGTAGAGCTTAAAACACAAAAGTGTAATTACAGAAAACATTTAATAGCCACTACCACATTCTCTTCCAATTAACACTACAAATGAAAATGTGTAATTGCAAGAAATTACAAGAAAAACAACTCAAGAAAAAACAACTTCAAGAAAAACAACATCCACTTTCTCATGCTTTTGTTAAGATAGAGCTAAAAGAACCTTCAAAAACATTTCAGACAAACTGTTCATTGCTATTAAATCAAGACTCCACTGCTCTGAAAATACTCTACTATTAAATTAGATCAATTTTAGAAAATAAGACCAGCAGTTTAGATATAATTTTTTTTTTTTTATGACACAAAAACTAGGAATAGCTTTTAGAGTCTGTACTTACCCTGACAAAGTATCGCATGATCTTGTTCTGGAAGTCTCCAGGAGGTAGCAATATATACAGTAAAACCTCACACAGATCCCTTAGGAATCCTAGAGAAGGAAAACAAAAACCCCTCAGCATAATTTCATATTATGTTACTTCACATCTTACCTCATATCACCAAATCCCATAGATAAATCTTTAATTCTGAGTTCAAACATATAATAATGTATCTCTTACAAGCATTACAGTAACACCTTTCACTGATGAAAAAGATCAGCCTCAAATGCAAGACAACAAAAGCCAAAATGCAAGATTTGAAAAAAAATCCCCAACAATCTAACTCTAATTCATTTTTCTTACTTAACATATACAGTTTTTTTTCCCTCCTTCAATACTTTGCCTAAAAATATAGTGTTTTTTGAAGGAATACTAGAGAATTGTGATAAGGAAGGTACATCCAACGAAAAGCTTCTTCCCAGGAAAAAATATTTTTATTTTAAAATTCTTCCAGTGAAAGGAAGAAGACTTACATATGTACATGCTTCATTTTAGCTATAGCATTAATATGTACAAACCAGAGGAAATATACACATATGGCAGATAACCACACTTTGAAAATCAAATGCTAAGATTTTCATGCATTTCACCTTGTGAACATAATTGTTAGTATTTTAATCTAGTCTCCTGCACTAAAATATTTACTCAGAAGAAAATATTGAGAAACCTTCTTCATCTTTGGGAGAAGTGCAGACTAGATCACGACAGACTTCTTTTTCCATTTCAACTTCAACCTCAAAGAATGTATCTACAAGTTCCTCAGCTTGATCTGTGCAAATAAAAATAAAAAAAAACCCTGGTTTTTTCAAGATTAGAAATTTGAGAGCGGTCTTGAATTATAAAATAAAGCTAACTGTATTTTACACATATAAGATACCAGCCTACTCAGACTCAATAAAAAATACTTCATATTACCTTTCATCTGATTGCCCTTCTCTGCTATTCTTTGCTGAGCTTTTCTGAAAACTCGAAGATGAGTGCCAAAGTCATCAACAAGTCGTGTAGTGAAATAAGGCTGCCAGTCTGTTTCCTTTGACCTATAAGTAAAGGACATCCATGGAAACTAATTCTTTTATTGTGAACACAAAGAACAATAATAAATTCCTACTTTTCCTTCCTTCCTGCCAAGAACCACACTGATAGTAAACATGGAAATGCAAAGTAATAAATCAGTCTCCTAATTGCCTATCCACTGAAAACCCAAATATTGTAAAATACCACTCTTGCACGACATTAATATTTATGTTTGATTTAGCTGAAAGTCAGCATTTGCATCTAGAATAGTGTTCTCATTTGTGACACTGTCAAATATCTGTGAGAAGTCCTGATATAAACAGTTCACAACATAAAACTAAAATACTCTCTGTGTCTTTTTCAGGCATACTTTTTACCACTTTGGAAGATATCGAATCAAAATAATTTTCTTCTGAATTTGCAGAATATGCACCAGTGAGAAAACACACATTTCACTTGAAACTAAACACAATAGAATATTCTCAACAATTGATTCCACAGCTTATATGAGGTTATATACTTATCATACTCTTCCAACAACACACATAAGTTTAGATCAGAAAATAGTCACTGTTAGATTTACATTTTACATTTACTTCCTTAGTGGTGCGAAAAGGACAGAGGTATTTTTATGATATCTGTGCCTTACTAGGCAAGCTAAAAATATGATTGCACATTATAGGTTTAATGAACCTTCATGCTAGTAATAGCTCTTACACCACACTAAGTTTTTTATTACCTGAACTTTCTCAAGATGCCCACTTTGTTATAGCAGAAATCCTTCTACAACACTTTCTTTTTTTTGTGTTTGTTCCCTTACCAGCTCTTTCTTTTCTCAAGGAGAGAGAAAGAGATAGCGAACTCTGGAAGAAAGGGAAGGCTACTGCAAAATCTAGATGTGTAAATAAGAAGCAGAGCTGTCTGAAAGGGCCATTGATCAAACAATCCAGATCTCCCATCTGCACAAGACAGAACCCCACAAAACCTCTGGGTGGCAGCCTTACCCCAGGCTCCCAAAGCTGCAGCTCTCAGGGAATACAAAATTCCCACTGTACTCATTCTCTCCAGAAGCTGGCAGGCTGTATGAAACTATAGGTGATGGTACTAACCTAAACTACTTCAGCTATATTCAACTACAGGCATTATAAATACACTACATCATTTTCTTCTGCAGAAGAACTGCTGCAGGCCTGTGAAATTGATTTGCTTTCTACAGCAGAACAGAACTGCACAGGACCAGTGCCTATTTTTGAAGAGCTATACTACTGTAGGAAAGAAAAATAAACTTGCAAGAATTTGACCTACTTTGACACAAACTCAGTGCTCAACACCTTCCAATGAAGTAACTCTACCACAGACAAAAACACTGAAGCTGGGTAGCCAGGTCCGTTTCATGCAGCCATAAGTTTAGTTGCTGTAACAGTTTATTTAGCATAGTTTTCACCATTTCAATACTGTTTCCTATGATTTTCATTATTGTACTATATTATATGATATATTGTATATTATATTTATAATTAATATTATATTGTAATTAATTTTTTCTAGTATTAAACCCAGCTCTCCATCTTTGACCCTCATTGTCAGAAAAGCACACTAACCAACATTTTCAAGTCAACAGAGGGAGGGGACAACACTTTAAAATTGCTAAGAAGTTACTTATATTTAGGTGACCCACAAACTCTTCTGCAGAGAAAGCAAGTAACAATAAGCAGAGTGGGACGAATACCTGAAATAGAAACCTAATAAACAAGTATATGAATATAAAGGCACCTGGTACCTGGGCTGAGAAATCAGCCATTCTAAAGAAGTGAATTTCCCAGACAGGTTGCTTAATCAAGTAGCAGAAAGTCAGGGAACAGCAGTAGAAATAAGGGGTAATTAACAAACTACCCTTTTGTCCTTAATCGATTCTGTTTTTAAAAAAAAAGGTTTGCATATGTGACATTCTATTTCATTCCCCTGACTACTATTCTTTATAAAATATCCATTGTTCTTTCATATGGAAGAGCCATACCACTTCTAAAAATCATCTATGGTGATACATATGTTGAATGCAGACTTTTGGTCTGAATTTAGACTTACCTCAGGAGTGGCCCTACTCTTTACATGAAAACGACCTGAATACAAAGAGGTAATGGTTCACAAACTTAATGTTTAAGTTGTTTAAAAAACAAAGCAAAACAAAACAAAACAAAAAAAACCACAACAACCAAACCGCAAAATAGTTCAGTGATTTTAGACATTAATCTAAACTTTGAAATGGCCATTTTCCAAAAGATCATGACGTCAAACATCATCATCACCATTATTTCCCTAGGGGATCAGCAAAAGATTGTATTTCTTATATTATAATCTTAAATTTTTATATGTTCTTTCTGTAAAATGCACTGAACTCTGCTAGTACGTAAACTTAATCACTTATCTACCACCATACAACCAAGATGATGTATTGATGTAAACAAAAACAAATCTTACCTGGCAGAAAACTGAACAAGTGCATACTGAAGAGCCTGCCTAATTTCCAGAAGAAAGGATTCATCATCACTTAGTGTATAATACCAATACTGCACATAGTCTCTCAGGGAAAACTGGATTACCTGAAATTGGAAAGAAAAGAAAAGAAGAAAAGAACTAATGAAAAAGGACAAAAAAAAATACAGCAGTTTTTTGTGCCTGATAACACAATAGCAGTTGTCCTAAAAGGTTACCAGAGTGAATGATACTCCTCTGCCATTATGAAACTGGGAGCGAAACAATAAAATTCCCTCACTGAAACTTCTTTTTCAGACTGGTTTGCACACATTGTTTTTATCACCACTACACTGAGAAAATAAAATATAATGAAAACATACTCAAATATTGCCCAATATCCTGGCCCATCTCCCATGTTTTTTTCATTTTTCACTTTAATATATGGTAAAACTTTGAAATTCTATTTGTCACTCAACTACTACTTTATCACATAGTCAATACTTGCAAAAAAATAAAAGTAGGTTAAATAGTCCTGGTTAGAACTTACCTGTTGCAAAGGCTCATCAATTATGTTTGCACCTGTCAGTCTTCTATCAATCTTAATAGGTCTGGTTTCACGTTTCATTTCTTCTATGCACTTGAAAAAGATTGGGAAATGTAACTTTGCAGGGTTTAGCTCTAATTAAAAAACAGCTCTACTGCTTATGATATACATGTACACTTCCAGTAATGACTTTATAGATTTTCTATATTATTATATTTTCTATATTATTGTAATTTATAATAGCATAAATTATAAGTGGAGAGAAGAATAAGCTGAGAGAAGATATAATCAAAGAATCACAGAACTATTTGTGTTGGAAGGTCTAGTTCAACCCCCTTGCACTGAGCAGGGACATCTTGAGCTACATCAGGTTGCTCAGAGCCCTATTCAACCTGATCTGGAATGTTTCCAGGGGTGGGGCATCTACCACATCTCTGGACAACAATACTTTCTGTAATTTTCTATATACTACATAATGATGAGGAACTCCTGGAAACCTACCTCTCGCTTAATATAAAGGAGCAAGTGTTTGCTAAACTACTAAATCAGAAGCCAATAAAACTCAAATAGTTAGAAAAGGAGGGAAGGGGGAGACACAACAACAGCAAAAGGTAGTTTTTGTGCAAGACTCCAGGTCCCCTTTTGTTTGTGAACTTGACTGTGCAATCTCAGGCTGGTAATTCTCAGTTGGGTTATTGGTTTCTTTATCCATCTCAGTTTATTCTATAGGCTAGAAGATAAATTACTTTTTTGTACCATTGCTACTCAATGGATGAGCCTCTGGAAAGCAGCTGATGAGGAAGGAAAGAAATTACTTTATAGAAGGATTTGCAACTCAAAGTAGTTAACTCCAAGAATGACCTCATCAGAGCTGACTTTTGGCAAGTGACATACTGAAAAAGAACGCCCTTTATCAGTCCTTCTCTCAAGTGGGCTAATGCAGAGTCTTTCTAGAAAATTTCGATGAAATTGGCAATAAACTCCTCTATTTTCACTGAAATAACAACCCAACAACTTACACTATTGCTCAAATAAACCAGTAATCTCTCTGATCTAGAGAGAAAAAGAACTGCCAAAACCATAAATGAAGGAATTATAAACCATATATCCAAGGTTTTTATTCTATGTGACTCGCCCAAAGTATCTCACACTCAAATCAGTTAACAGTGAATGGCAGTAAAATACTTGAGGTGAGAAAAAAAAATCATCCTCTCATTTAAGCAATTCTGTATCACAACACAGAAATATTTTGTTGCAAAATTCTGTATAGTTCTTAACATTCAAGACAAGGGAGCCTACAATGCTACTTTAATACAAATAAGACTGGGTCACATTGAAACAATTAGTATATTCCACCTATAGACTAATGAATTTGCAAGTATTTCTGTGTTGATTGTGTTAAAAACAGCAAAATTATACAGAACTGAATAACTAAATGTTTTCACTAAGCACAGCAAAGTAAAAATTACCAGACAAAACTGTCAAAATAATTTTGAAGGACTGCATTCATAAAACCACATTTGGAAAACAGAGAGGAAAATGCAAAGAAAATGCAGAGAGCAAAAAAAGCAGCAGACACAAGAAAGAAAGGGAAACAGAGAATATGCTAAATTGCTTGGTAAATATTTGAATGTTCTTGTGCTCACAGGATCCAGGTTTTGACCTGGATTGCTGGAATTAATCTTGTCCAACCTTCTGCTCAAAGCAGAGCTAACTACAAGGTTAGACCATTTATTCTTATTATCTCCAGTGAAATCTTTATGTGCCTGCAGTATAATTTAATTTGCTTTTGATATGTCTGAAGACATCTCAAATTTAGAATATGTGCTTTTATTCCATTATAGGTACAACAGCTGCCTGTAGTCTCACTTGGAAAGCATTGTTGGTTTTATTTCTGTCTTCCAGACACTGACACAGAAGACAGACTTAAAGGAAGGACCCAACTCACATGACAACTATCCCATTTGACTGTCACTTCACTCCCAATTAGTCTGATGCACTCTATTATTAAATCATTGGTTAGGAAATATGGGCATTGCTTGTTATTACTACATTTGGTATCTCCTTGCTTCATTGTAAGCAAGGAGGAAGCACCTGGGAGGAATGCAAGACACAGACTCCACCAAGTGAGATGCAGCAGAAACAAATCCAGGCTCTGTAAGCATCTAACTGCACTGAGTAAGTAATTTCAGACCTTTGTTCCACTGCACTAATGGGTATTTTTGAAGTCCTCTCTTGAAACTGTTAGGTAACTGTCAAATATGAAATATGCCTCACTTAGACTGTGCTACTATTTCCTCAATTGTAGTCACAGGGTTTCATGAGTGGACAAGACACAGGGTATTTACACATCTGCCTCAAATCCGTGACATAGGATATGACCCACTGACTTAAAGAGACTCAGAGACTATTCAGGGATGCAATATGCAACTACTGCTTGTAAGTAGTTATCACTGTTTTCTTACTGTACTTTGGCAATATTGTACCCAGCCTGCAGAAACTCTTTGTCTTCTGGGTGAAGCTTAGAGACATAAACTATCATAAACAAACATTTCACACTTCTGTTCAAGTTCGAGTGAAACTGTAATTCTAACTGAAAGTAGCATTTAAGTTAACAGTTCAGAATTAATTCAGAATCTAAAATTATCTTTCATTCAACATTGTTTTATCTCAAGCCTCCCTGTGTGTATGTAAAGAAACAAACAAACAAAAACTGTAGAAAGGTATACAATCTTCCATCAAAGGTACCTTAAGTATTCTCCTTCATGTGAGGTATTCACTATATATTTGCTAATAAGTATAATCTGCAGCAATCAAGGACACGTATCAGCACCAAATCTGGTGTTGTAATGTACAGTACATTCTACACATTACATCCAGCCACAACTTTGATGCTCTGTATTATAACTGATTTCTGTAAAATCAAGTATTTGAACATTTATCTTAGCCTAAAGAAAATCTCTAAGTTCCAAAAATACCCCAAAACTATCAATAAAACTCTGATGAAAAGTGCATCTTACGAAGAACCAATATAACTAGATTACTCTTCAGACTACCACAAAATAATTTAATGCTCAGGTGGTTTCACCTTATACTTGGTTCATGGAAGAAGTATAATCCATGCACATGAGCCACTAGAAAGAATATCCATTGTTCAAGACTACAGAGCCAAAATTATTTTAAACACGAAAAAAATTTCAAGTTAAAAATATTATCTTCCATACAAGTCAGCAGAAATTTATTACAGAAATAGCAAATAGGAATCACAAGCAAACACGTTTGGTTTTAGTTGGGACTCATCTCTACTTGCACTGCTACTGAAAGACTCACCTACACTTGTTAACACTACTTTAATGCAGTAGCAAAAGAGAAAACACTGTTGTAGAAGACAAACAGATTTTATCTGGTGAACAGCTTCAAATAGCATTTCATAAGTCAGCTAAAAACAAATACCTTCATATTACAAAACTTAAATCCAGAGATTAGTCGAGACGGATCAGTTGAGGAAAGTGCTGTGTCAATAGTCCATACTCAAATCTACTGATCTAAAGATGTCAAACTACTGAATTTGCAAAGATTACACAAAAAACTCCACAAGATTTTATTCTTTTATAAAGCAACCAGAGCACACATGCACACTGAATCCAAAAAAGTAACATTAACATTAGAAAAGTTTCAGCACATAGAGTAAATTTAAAAAACAGAAAAACTTCTCTAAATCTGCTCTCAAAACACAGGACATTAAAGAACACTCCACAACCTATATAACAGAAGCACTGAAGTCTATACAGCATCAAGCATCTTAGCCATCCAAAATGAGGTTTCATTAACAGAACAGAAACATTAGCTGACTGCTGTCTTTTCCTTTTTCAGCCTTAACTTTTGTACTTTTCATCTGGAGTAGTGACCTTACTTTACAATTTGGGGGATACTTTCAGATTTATTTTAAAATATTCAGACTTAAGTGAACAGGTCACTTAGCAAACAAGTGATGAACCAGTCACAGAAAAAAATTCTCTGACTAGAAAACATACTGCTGAATCACAAGGTAAATTTCTATGTGCTACTGATAATGCTGAACATTCACCCCCTTTGATAGACAACATGAAGTGTAGTGAACTGACAGCTAAGAAAAAACAGGATGCTTCAGTTATTAAATTAAACATAATTAGCAATCTTTGGGTTGAAGTGTTTATTTTGATGAGCGCAAATAGATGAGGCCAAGATATATCTAAATTCTAACATCTAACAAGATGCACTGGCTCAGGAATTTCTAGAAATTCTTCTACCTCTTGGCTATTAACAACTTTTTCTGTACTAAACAGATGCAGATTTAGCCAGTTAGGAACCCTGAACTTAAGTCCATTAACAAAAATTATGTGTCTGTTAGGTATTCAGAAAAGAAAAGAGCTGAAAAGTGGATTCCACTGCTGCTCTGTATTCTTCTATGCATTTCCAGAATTTTTGCTCTGTCTTGAAGAGAGCCAAAGATAACCACTACATCCTTGAAGTACTGCAAATCTAGACTTTTGAACAGTTTGACTTTATTAGTTAGGCAGGCAACTTTTTGACCACAATCAAAAGTGGAGAGACTACAGATCCAGTGATGGAAGACACCTAAATAGTTGTGACAATCCGGCACATAAAAGCAAGAAAGAGCTATCCCCCCAAACATACTAAGACACACAAGTAATCTAGAAAGGAATGGTTTAGTAATTTTCTCACAGATATCAGCTGGTCATATCATGCTCATTTCTCACAATGAAGAAATAATGCTTTAAACAAACTTTCCATAACCTATTAAAAAATTTGTATTTCATAAAGGAAAAATATTGTATTTCCCTTACACATTGCAGCTGATGCAAAAGATAAAAGCAGGCTCTTTTACCTTTAGAAATGGGCACAATTCTTACATTAAAACTGATTATTTCTAACCAAGTTATAAAATCTGATCTAGAAGTTAAGACCAGAAAACTTTCCTTACCTTAGGGATCCCAACCGACGTACAAGGGAGAAACGAATGTTCACACTGCTCAAGATATTTTTCTGAATTGCTTTTTCCAAATAAAAGAGTAACCACAAAACCCCTGAAACGGAAAAAGAAATACCACGTACAACAACAGCCACATTTTATCACCTCTAGAAAATATTTAACAGCAAGTTATAAAATGACAATACATGACATGTTTACTCTTACAATACATGTTTACTCTTGTGCTTTTTCACATTGTAACATGCTGCTCAAAATAACTGACACAACCCTAAGTATGAAGTTTCCCAGTCTTGTATTGTCTGTCTTGATATATTCTTATCACACAGATCTACATAGCATTGTCTATGCTACAGTGTGCCTGCTGTGATGGCACATTGCCTGTGCTCACAAATATCAGCACTTGGGAAGAGGGGTACATACAGAAGTTGCTTTGGTTGCATTTATATGGAGAGTCTCTAACACTATGAAGAAATAATCTCTGCAGGCTGCTCCACTGTAGTGTAAGCCACAAAATCACAGTCCAGGAATAAACTGATGCAGCAAGCATAACTAACTGCATATGTTTAGACATTGTGCTTACCCTTGCTAGAACAGCAAGAATTTATTTACACTAATTTATGACACTAGGGCACAAAAACACATGAACATCTAGCAGGTTTTACTAAGAAATAGATGAAAACTTAGAGTCTGCTCCAACTCTAGCATAAGCAGAGCATGTGGCCTTTGAAATATTGAGCAAAGACAAAAAGAAAATAGATTAGCCTTGGGATGGCTAAACACACACAGCTTTTTACACAAATTTCAAAGCATTCAATTTAAAGGCCAGCTGACCAGCATTTGTGACCACAGGAACTCACAAAGCTATTCCAGGCCTGAAATGTGCTGAAGTAGTATGTTCTTTTAATATAGATAGCTGTTGACACATGATACTCTCATTTATAAGATTAGAGAAAAAAAATCCTATCCAAGCTAAAATATGTCATTTAAAGGTTTTAATTCCCAAAATTAAAAAATTTCTTCTAAAGAACCCCAGAGGCCTAGTAATTCAGAAGCTGTGAAGTTAATTCCATGAAAGAGGGGAGAAATTCAGAAGCTATGAAGTTAATTCCATGAAAGAGGGGAGGAAAAAAACCAAAAAAAAATTACACAAATTATTATCAGTAACTTGACATTGCATAAGAGGAGTTCACCAGATACTCTATTACAGCCATCTTTATCTGCATATGACAGTAAGAAACAAAAACAGGTTTAATTGCCCTCCTGCTACCTTTAAGATCACCAGTGAGAGCTCACAGACAAGAACTTGCTTAGAAAAATCTCAATATTAGTTTCACTAATGTTTTGGTTAATTTTTAATTATTTAAGTTTGGAAATTTTTTTTGCTTATCTATGACTTTTCTATTAGAAGACTTAGTTGCCTTTTAAAGAACACAGTATACTCAAGTTTGGCCTAAAATCAACTTTAACTTCGAAGATTATCAGCCAGTTGCTTCTCTTCTTTTATTCAAAAGGACTGAAGCCTTGGAAATAACTACCTGTAGATTATATCTCCATTTTCTCTTAAATATTTTGATACTTTTAAAGTTTATGATTCATTCAAAAATAATATTACTAATATTACCAATATGCTTTAAAAAAATGCTAACCTTTTTAGATGCCTTGAAGTATTTTCAGTTTTATGCTAGAAATGCTAGGAGCTGCTTCTTCTCTGGCAGAAACTAACACATTTTATTCTCTAACTTAAAATCTTGTGAGCATTAGAAAAGGATACATAGTCTGACCATTCAGGGTATCTGTTTGCTAACCTGAATCTTCTAGTGTAAATGCTTATTTAATTCATCAAGAGGATTTTCAACACATGAATGAGAAATCATATTAGCCTTCCCTAAATTAATAGAGCATAAAAAGGATAAGATTGTATTTTGCTTCACTTTTCAAAAATTCTTCCAAAGATTACTGGATGACCAGCTTTTTTTCAAGTGTAGATTAACAACAGAACAAAGGTAAAAGACAGAAAAATGAAGACCACAGATTTATCACTTTCCCCTGAAGTCTGAAATGTAACAGTCTCTGCTGAATACGCTATGAAAGTCAAAAAGCAGCTACAGAACCATTCCTGATGTGGTCAGCAGTTACAATCATTAATGGAGCCTGACAGCCACATACATATGGATGTGATTGAGTATCAATAATTATGGGATTTGATGACAGAAGAAATTCTTTTAAACAGCAAATCAACCGATGATCCAAGAAATTTCCATTTTTCTATTTGGCAAAAGCATGATTCACACCATTTTTATTTCACTTTCTTAGGACTGAAAGAGGGAAGGAAAGAGAATAAGATAAGAAACACTCTTAGTAGAATGGTAAGATACAGGTTCAGCACTCAGGTAAAGGGGTCTACACCAGTACTTGAAGGAGAGGAAAAAAGAAGAATAGCACCCTGTAATATTCTACACAGGTTAAGTAAACAGTATCTATCTTTAGCCTCTTGCTTTTGAGCTCTGTTCCCTAAGCTACCAGACGTTATGAGTTACCAGATGAATGAGTTACGAGATCCTGAAAGGAAAAAGGCTAACATTTTATAAATCAGTCTTGAAACAAAACAAAATGAAATAGAGAAACTGTGATTTCAAACTTTTATTCATATATACAAACGCTTTCAGTATTCTTCCATGTACACCAAAAACAATAGTACATTTACTACAACCATCTGTGCAATCACAGAGTTGAGTGCAAATCAAAAAGAAATAATTAGCACATAATTGGAGTTAAACAGTATAAACAGATTGATTACATTGACACAGATATGGCATCACCATTGTCTTCCTGCATAGCTCACTGATGTATTATCTAAATGCTTAGGTCAATACTAAGAGTGTAACCAGCTGTGATTCAGCATTTTCTTTTGTTAAAACTGCAAAATGGGACAGAAATTGGACTTTTGGCTAGTGGAAGTCAGAAACCTTTGACACGGGGCACTTCTTTTTTGAAAAAAATATAAAGACCTAGAAAACTGTGTGACAAATTGGGTAAGAACACCAAGTTTCAACAAAAAATTCAACCACAAAAATCCATGTCCAAAATTGCTATTTTGGTCCAGAGAAGAGCACAGTAAGTGTTACGGACACCACTAATATCATGAGCCAAAACTAAATTTTTGTTTTCTAAATTTATATATATGATGTTATGACATATAATTGCTAATCATAAGTGCAAAAATTACTTCCTAACAATTTCTGTTTGTTTCTAACAGAAGCATGACCAAGCATTCTGTGAAACTCCAAGGGAATTAATTAAAAAAAAAAAAAAAGGAGGCAAGAATAATTTAGATATAAACCCATTTGGCCTAGTTAGCATTCACAGTTCTGCATACTGAATGTTAAAGTAAGTGTGTCACTCTGAAAAAGATTAACAGGGTAAAAAAAGGGCCAGATCACAACCATAGCCAAGATATATATGTTAAAGCAATGAAGTGATGACATTCTACTGCAAGGGCTGAGACTTCACATCTATATATGTAAGTAAACACTCTGCTCTAACAGATACACTACCACTAGATGAATTTATCCTTAACAAGATCAATGTTTACTGACTAGCTACAGAAATAACTAAAGCAGCACAACAACCACAGCAAAGAGATATGAGTGCTGACTTGAGAATGAATGAGCTCAGGCACCACATGCAGTTTAATGGTGCCAAACTGTAGCTGACTTCAGACATGCTCTGAGACCCTGCTTCGATTGTTAGCTTTGAAAAACCAAACAACTGAAACTGTGCAAGAATGAAGGATAAGGTCTTAAGAAATTATTATGTCCCATATTATTTTCCATATTATTTTCCATACTGCAAGTAGTAAGGAAGTGGTAAGATAGAACAGCAAGCAGATGTACTCTTGCCCTTTGGTTGAACTCTGACTTTTGCCCTGGACAAACAGCCAAATATGCCAAGCACACCTGTATCAAGACTTAACATGACAAAAGCATTTACTTCAAGTTAGTTTTACATTAATTTAATCCCTTTTCTAACAGACTGATTATTCTAATTTCTCAGAGATGAAATACCAAGTTTAATACAGTTGAAACCCAAGCTTGTCAGCTCTAATTCTAGCTACTAAACTCTACTACATTTTTGATGAGATATACAGGAATATACATATATTCTGTATGGTATCAAATAAAGAGGTAAAAAGAATATCCCACTAAGACATTCTAACTTGCCATTGAAAATGTTTTAATGGTTACAAGGCAAACATCATAATGTACAATGTAATAATGGTGCTAAACTTCACCTGTTTGCTCCCTTCCTGCCTATATAGATATAACGTATGAAAAGTCTACAGCTGCTGAACTGATGTATTTGTTCAAAGTGTAGCATTATTTCCACACGCCCAGGACAGCATCCACTCCCATGAATCAAGTGCCTTAGACAGGAAAATGAGATTGTAATAGAAAAGGAAATGCAAGCACTTAGAAGTACCAGGAAACAAATTGACACTAATAAAAAGTATGAACTGAAATTACCACTGTTTTTATGTGAGCATTTACGTGAGTCCTCTAACATCCACTAAAAACAGCTAAATTGAGATTTCAGTTACAAAAATTTTGCTCATAAAGAGGTGCTTAAATGTGGAAATATTAATTACATAAAGCCACTTCAGATTTTCAGAGCAAGCTCTTTGCTAATATACCCATTAAAATTTTACTTTCACAGCAAGTTAAACACAACAGTAATATACTTACCCACCCACAAAGCAGAGGATATAAAATGCAAAGTAAAATATAGCGAAGGGTCCAAAAGTTGCTAGAAAAAGCACAAGACTTCCCCATCCCCATATGGAAAGACTGGTCTGTAAACAAGAACATATGGAAAAGGAATAATTAATATTATATTCATACAACTTTAAGTCTCCAGAGCAATACTTGTAGTTTCTATACTGTTTGATACATTTTAACCAGATATAAGTTCTGCTTGATGAAATAAAAATTACCTTTTTTTTTAAGAGTATACTGCTATCAAATACATCCCCCATTATATTGTGGGCCAGTGACCCAGTTTAGCCAACATTAGAGCATTTTTCTTTCAAATACTGTTCCTCATCTCTCACTTCAGATAAAACTATCATCCTTTACAGTGCCACTTTTTTCTTTCTTATTCTTCTTTAGTGCACTTTTGTTTCTTGAGGTCTCTCCCTCACCTCTTCCCCCATCCTCACCCTGTGAAAAGTCCTCCACCATCTCCTAGGAAAAAGCAGGCTTCGTGATAGAACAGGAAGAGACAATACAGCCTTGTTTTACACATCTAAACATGTTATTTTCTACAACCAAGCAATGCTGTTTACTCCCAAGATCAAAGGAGGTGCAAGACTAAAAAGGCATCCCTTTCTCCAGCCAAGTCACAGGTGGGTCAACAGGTGCACCAAATAATTGGCACAAGTATACTTTGACTCCTCCACATAAATAAAAGGGAGGGAAACTTCAGAAACTCGTACTTGGGCAGTGGCAAGGGTTGTTTGAAAAGCCCATAATGAAGTTAAAGTTGGTCACAAGAGCATATGTGAGGCTGGTGGGATTTTGGGGGTTGATGTCTGGCATAAATGCAGCCAGCGAAACTCCACCTGCACTGGCAGCCACCAGGAGTACAAAAAAAGCAGCAAGATACACACTTGATCTATCTATCTATATAGGCAGATGTGTGCCTGCACATACCTGCACATACATGCACGGCAATCTAAAAAAGCAAGGCAGGGAAGACCTGACTGATCTGAGCTACAATAGATTTTAGTCCATCACAATGCTGCAATGCAGTCAACAAAGCTTATATAAATTTGATTCAATCCAGTCTCTAGTTCAATATGGAAAGTTTGTTTCAGCCAAGTCCCAAGAGTGTGAAACACAATGATGACAAGTATTTATAGGCCACCCAAACTGTTCCAGCTCTAAGGTTCTCAATTTTTTTTTTTTTTTTGCTTGCTGTTGTTGTCTAATTTACGCCTTTCCTAACAGTGATCAAATGACACCCTGATGGGAACTCAGACAACTGTGTCAACAAGTAACACTAGGAAAGTATTTAAATAAACTCGTCTTGCAGTTTGACATTTAGAAAACAAACAGAGATTGAACACCAGATTTGCAGAGAGCCCTTTTTTAGCTTTTAATATGAAGGAGCTACAGCTCATTTCTCTCAAGGAACTATTTGGATTTCATCTTTTCATCTTAGGCATAGGATTAAAAATAGTCAACTTTTTCAAAAAAAGTTTTAAAAATCCTATAGTCAAGGAAAAATAATATAAACTACAACTCTCATATAAAGCAGCTATGGTTATTTTCTGAGAGCAAGATCAAAAAGCAAAAGCACAGCTCTCAAGAGAGACTGTTTCACAGATCTAAACTGCAATAATCAGAATAGTTTAATTCTTCCTAGTTAAAAGTTTAATGGAACATTGAGATGAAATTATATTCTCTTCATAGTTGAACCTTCTTTGCCCAAGATACAAGTTGCACTGGCTTTGTTCTTAGTGTTTGAGGCTGGGAAAAATTAAACATACAAGTATGTAGATGAGCGTAATTAAAGTGCCACAATTAAAAAAAATGCATTGCAAGTTATTCAATTCTCTTTAAGCTGAGGAATTGCTTTAATAGATAATATAAACCACAAAATCCACACAACTAAAATGCTGAATTGGCACTAATAAAATCACAACAGAGTAGAAGATCCTGTTGTTTTGTTGACTCATAATAAGTAAATGCAGTAGATAATTGTGGTGTTCCAGTACATGAAGAAAGCCCACAAGAAAGATAGAAACTATTCACAAGGGCATGCAGTGACAGAACAAGGGGGAATGGCTTCAAACAGAGACTAAGTTTAGATTAGATAAAAGGTGAGAGGGGGTGAGGCAGTGGAACAGGCTGCCCAGGGAAACTGTGGATGCCTCAACCCTGGCAGTGTTCAAGGCCAGGCTGATTGGGGCTTTGAGCAACCTGGTCTAGCAGAAAGTGTTCCTGCCCACGGCAGGGGGGTTGAAACTAGATGATCTTCAAGGTCCCTTCCAACCCAAACCATTCTAGGATTCTATCATAAACTCTTCGGAACATGGAAAGGAGAGACACATCAGTAGAAAAAAAGAAACAAAAAAGCCCTGGCAAATGCGACAATTAACTAAAACATGAGATCCCATTTACACACATTTCAATAAAACAAAAGAAGATTCAGCATATTCATACCCTCAGAAATACATTTTAAAACTTCAGCAGAGCACTACAAGCATGATGAGGAAGATATGCACACAGAAGATAGCATTTAATGATGGTCTTTTTATGTCAAAAACTCATTATGCTTAATCACATCATTCAAAAAACTTTTAAGTTCTAAATATGGGATAAGCACTCTAAATGACTTAATTAAACTAGATGGATGTATAGCCAGAGTTGGATGAATGCATAATTAACAAAGAAAGCTCTATAACTCTAATAAATAAAACAGTGACCTTTTGTCCTATGCTCCAGTTTTGCAATTTAGCATACGGGTACAGAGATTCAAATCTCATTTGGTATTTTAATAGGATTTCTTAAAAATTGTACAACTTGGTACACTGCAGGAAACATAACAGATATTGGCCCAATTCTTGATTATTCTAAATGAGTGGTTTATAGTCTTACGGATTTTGAGACATTCAACTAGATTAAATAATCAGGATGGTACCCTTTCTGCTGACTGCAAACAAAACTTTCCCTAACTCCACACTTCTTGAAGGGACTTCAGCAGCAAAACTCGTAGAGAAAAAGAATGAAAACTTAAAGTTCTTTATACATAAAAACCAGCTATTTTTGAATAGAATGTCCGAACAAACACAAATATGACTATGACTAGTATGAAAACAGGTCAGGTATTTAAATTCAAGTCTCACAGCTTATTTCCAAATTTTATTTATAATGTTAATTTTTTTAGAATATTTACATATTTAGTGAAGCTCTGTTAGTCTTACTAAAGTTAGCTGCAGGGTGAATGTTTACCACTCTTAACACAAAGAACAAACCGGTCTCCTGAAGAAATGGTGTAATTGCTGGTGTTTAAGTCACAGCTATCCAGACCCTTTAAAAGAAGTTGACCTGCCCTATATTGGCAGGGCAAACTTCCAAGCTGACCTGGCATAGGGCTGCCCACCGACTTTCAAGGAATTAGGGACAGTTACCTAAAACCTAAAGAGATACACAGGCCTTAGTGGGCATGGTTGGGTATATACTGTGTGCATACACATGAATAAAGGATGTTTATTCCATGCCAGCAGCTGTTCCACTTCACCAGTTTTCAGCCACTTTTGCTTACCATCACTTACAGACACTCTGTGTTTGTCACACCATCACTACTTATTAGTTTTCAAGTCTAAGATTTTGCAAAGACTTCGCAGTATATTACTAAGGTCATGTATATATATATAATGGGTTCATGCAGCATTGTAGTCACACATGGTAATTTTCTTTCCACAGCTGGAGTTGCTTCAGCAAAATAAACTGCAGTTGAAGTACAGGGGTGTCTGTAAGGTCCATCAGCACACTGCAGAGGCTCATGAGGTGTGAGAAGACGCAAAACGGTGAATATTCATATGTGCTCGATTCAGCTTTTAAAGATAACAAAACTGTAATCTCAATGACACCTGTTTGGCTTTTTTTTTTTTACTAAGTTTTATCCATTTTTCACACTGAATGCTTTTTCCACAGTATATAGCCAAGTATTAAAAATATTAAAAGTAGAATTTGCTTTTTGTTCTGGTTTAGGGCAAATTTGGGAAGAAAAGCTCTGAAAGGGGCCCTCAACTCGTTCAGGGAGAAATATTTTGTCAGAGAAAAGTGGGAAAAAAACTGTTTAACAGACAAAAAATTTCCCAGCACAAAAATGAACAATACCAAACAGTAAAAACTCTCGCCACTCTGACGAGATAACAAACTCAGCAGAGTCCCTTCCATGGGTCACAGCCCAGCTCACTCAGGCTGTTCTCAGTCCCCTCTGTGGGTCACAGCCCAGCTCACTCAGGCTGTTCTC
>JAOTQP010001286.1:29751175-29763078 GCA_026413545.1 Cichladusa arquata
GAGAAGAGTCTGACCCCCCACTCCAAAGAAAGCTTAAAATTCTAAAACATATAAATATACACTAAAAATCTTTTAAATAAATAAAGAAGGTAATGTTAACTAATGTTAAGAGTTAAGAAGTTTGGCCCATGAAGTTTCTTCTAGGTAAGTGTAATATTCCCGCTGATCCCTCCTGGTTACAGAGGCTGGAAACTGCTGCAAGCAGGAGTCCATCTGTCTCCTCTCTACCTCACCTCCTCTTCTTCTGCTAATGCACTTTGCATGTCAAATGGCTTAATTACTTAACAGTTGCCTTAATTTAAACACAATCATGTCTAACTGTTCTGAGTTTGGGTTTTCCTGCTGTTCCTCACACTGCATGAAGCAGCAAAGCTTTTGGGATCATTTTCCCCTACAGCTATGCAAGGCAGTCTAACGGACTAGCCTCTAATGGATAGCTGACAATTTTTCATCCATATTCACTATTACTGTGGTTTTGACTATTCCTGAAACTCACTTTAAGAGGTGCAAACATTTAAATGAAAATACATGCTAACATTTTTCTCAAAATATGCAACATTATAGTGTGTAACTAGAAAGATTAAAAGTTATTGTGCACATTATTTTGATTTTAGCATTTATCCAGAGAACAACAAATTCCCATACTAAAACTTTACTGTTTGCAATAATCAGGATATTACTATACAACTTGCAATATAATTAAAAAAAAAAAAGTTATGTTCCATATTTTGACACAACCGGGTTTTTGCAAGAAAAAAAAAAAAAACAATTTTCTGATTAATACTTACAATTCTATAAGAAATGGCAAATATTTTCAGCATCAAACTTTCTTCTCAAGTGAACAGTCACAAGCCAAGATTATTTTTTCTTCCTCTCTCACACCTGGCTTTGCCACCATTGCTGATCATTACACAAAATTAGGAAGTGAAATGTTTAATTTTAAACTGACCTTCATTTTACTAACCTTTATTTCCTGTGTTTACAGCTACTTTATTATATAGAAGAAGTATCAGCAAGGGACAGTAAAGTTTCATTCCATGTAACCTTTACTTGAGTGGCCAAGTACTTAACTTGCTGTGAAAAACAAAGAGGCAACCTTCACAGATGCACACCTTCTGACAACATGCTTGCATTAAAACCCAGTCTGAATCATATTCTAGTTAAAGGATATGGAATTTTGGTCAAATTAAAAAGAAGCACTTGAGCATCTTGGATAGCAATGGGAAATAAGAGATGCAAGCCCCACTTTCTGCTACTTTCTTGAATATAAAAGTGACATATTCAAATTCATCTTTAATACAAATTCCAATTAAGTGATCCTTTTCCTTTGTAACAATCCATATAGACCTGTATCCAAGCTAATTTATTTGTTTGGATAGAAACCAAGACAAAAAGATAAAAGCATTTTGGATCACCTTAGGTGATTGAAAGAGAGCCAGGCTTGACAGGATTGCTTAAGGTGATCTAGAGTGAGAGAATAAAGTAATCCCTCTAACTCTATCTTGAATTCAAGCCAATGAGATAATCTAGACTGTTCTACATTCAGCCTCTGGATAAACAGATTACATCTATTTCAGGTTTTTCTGGTGCAAAATAGTGGCAAAGGAGAGAGAGGGGGGAATCCTCCAGAATCTTTAGCAGGTGAAAAAGTAGAAGTCTGTTCTCCTATATGGCTCCAATTAATGAGATCACATGTGCCAAGTCAATAAACTGTTACTGTGTATTTCATTTGTGACTATTGTTCAAGCAGCATCTTCAGCTTTTTACTTGCCTGCTGCAAGGGGTTAGCTAAAAGTTCTTGTCACCATCTTTTTCTTTTTTTCCCTGCTAAAGAAACCTGATTCCACTGAATGAACTTCAAGAATCATGAACTTTGCTTCGAGAACAATTTCTACCACTCCAGCTCCTAATATTTATATGTATAGAAATTTACTGTATGCATTGAATAAGTCTCTCTCTCCACAAGAATGAGTCTCTCTCTCCACAAGAATCAGATCTAATGGTCATCTCTTTATGTTTCTAATAAAAACATGCAGGCAGAGCTCATGGATACTACAGAAACTGTTGCAGGGGACACATTTTTAAAAAGATTTCTTCATCCCTTAAGAGCTATGCTTTTTAGAAGGCAAAGAAGAAATCTCTTTAGTTCTAAGCTGTTCTTCTGTGGTAGTGGTAATTTCAGCTCAGAATCTCTTCTGCCAAGCAATAGGCATCTGCCTACTCCTGGAACTTTTTTTTTTCTCCATTACACCTGCCCAAGTTATACCATTACTAAAAAAATTATATAAAGATTATTTATATAAACACTATTTTGTACTTGTGTTCAAAGGCAATGCACTATTGTCTATGATCTTTACAGGGAGGAAAAAGTGGAAAAAGATGGGTTATAAGAGGTCTGATGAACAATGATTAATTTTCTTAAAATAAATCCTTTTTTTTTTTTCTGTGGAGAGACCACAGAATTTCATAGCAGTGGCTGTGTGCAAAATAGTTTGTGCAATCTTGAATTGATAGAACCAGCTTTAAAAAAGAATAAATACAAAAAAGATGCACAATGATACACTATCTGCTTTGGAAAATCTCGCTACCTTCAAAAAACAACCCCACAACAACAAAAAGTGAAATTAAGTGAAGGCACACCGTTTTTGCAAATACAGAAGTGTCAAAGATACGAAGCTACAAAATAAGACAAATTATATAAAATTTGGAACATTTTGGAACTGCACACTGCAGCAGCAGTCATTGAGCTTTATTGCTTTACTTTTTTCTAAACAACTCAACACAGGTAAACAGCAGACAACACCTTCAAATTTTATACTGATAAAAATACTAAGATTTTTGTTTCTATCACTTCATGACTTGTTTGAAAGCAGCAATAAACAAATAATTGTCCAAGCAAATTCCTTAAGATCACTAGTTTCTTCTAAACAGATTAATAAACTATACATTTCCATATATATCTGCAGGAAGTGTGATTTTTTTTTTTTTTTTACTGAGAGTTAAAAGTATTATATGTGTTTATACATACTTCACGGACACATAAATATTATATATACACACACAAAATCCAGAACTTAAGTTTATTGAGTGAGATTTAGTCATTAACTTCTGATCAACCTTTTAGTACTCTGGCTTCCCCTATAAAATTAGCCATGGAAGAGTTTTGTTTAATTCTTTAATCCACTGGTAATATTGTGTTGCTATTTTCTACTTGCAGCAAAATATTCAGCATTATTCCACTAAAGTTAAGATGCAACTGCTTTGGACAGTATTCTTTGAATAGTATATACCCCAATCTCATATATCCCAAAAAAGCAACATTCCTCATCCAAATGAAATACTTACTTTAAAAATACTAAGCTAAAAACACAGCTTTAGAATATTTTTATCAAGGACTGTACTAAATATAAAGATTGACTCTACTTCCCTTATTAGGTTATGTTACAAATCTGAAAGAATGTAAGTGAAGAAGACAATTCACATTATCTATCATAATTGCCAGGAGTCCTCCAATAACAGACATACTCAACAATTCTAGAAATTGATTTCCACATTGTCCCTAGTGATAAAGGCTGTTGTCTCAAAATACAGTCAGTCATGCTACCTACCCTTGTAGAATTTTTTTGGCAAATGAAATAATGCTGTTAAAACATCCCTATCCTTTTTACTATCCCTAAAAAAAAAGGGTTTTTTGTTTTTTTAGTTTTTTTTTTAATGTAGTAAAAAGGAAGAGAAAAGCTGTAAGCAATAATGTTGTCTTCATAACGGAAAACCACATTGAATTTCTCACCTGTAGTGTAAAATGTCACCTTAATTAAAGACAGTATTGTGATTGCTATCCTGGAATCCAAAAAAAAAAGCTTAACAGAAAGCCACCATAAATGATTTCTCAGACTGTATTGGCAGCAGAAGGCCATCAGCAAGAAAGAAGGCCCAGGCCAGGGAGGAAGGAAAAATATATGCCAGTCAGCATCACCTCAGTCCCCAAGAAGGTTGTGAGCAACCAAGAGAGATTTACCAAGTGCAAATCATGTCTGACCAACCCAATTGCTTTCTATGACGAGGTGAGTGACACTGAGAACAAGGGCAGGGCCTTAGATGACGTGCACTTTGCCTTTAGGACAATATCCCACAGCTTCCTTATCACTAAATTGGTGAGGAACAGGCTGGATGAGCAGATTAAATGGTAAATAAAAAATGCTGGATGCAAAGATATGATCAGTGGTAGAGTTCAGCGTGCAGCCAGTGACTAGGCAGGAACCTTCACGGATCAATATGGGACTGATGATGCCTGAGCAATGTGGGTGATGTGACACAGTGAGTTCTCAGTAAAAGGGAATCCTAAAGTGGGGTGAGCACTCATTACACTGGAGGGTTCTGATGTGTGTCAACAGCCTGGAGAAAGGGGCCTCATCAAGTTCAACAAAAACAAGCACAGGTTTGCTCTGGGGTGGACTAACCCTGAGCCACAATACAGTCTGCAGCTCACTCTGCAAAGCAGCTCTGCAGAAGGAGACCCTCAGGTGGGCTCTAAGGTGAAAACAGTATTCTACCCTCTATCAGCAGAAGTGTTGCCGGCAGAGACAGTAAAGTGAACCTTCCTCTCCATTTGGACATCCCTGGATTCCTACATCCAGTTCTGGTCTTCCTGTTACAATACAAATCCATCTGGAAACCAACATCAACCAAAATATCCAATCCCACCACAAAGGATTTTGTGCTAGAATAAAATATATCCATGTTATGAAGCCACACACTGGCTACACCTGCCACCAAGAGAAGGGTAGATTTATAAAGATTGGTGGTGCTCCCAATTAACATTCTGACCCACTTTTATGTGACTGAGAAGTAACACAGTTTTTAAAGTATTACCCCCTTCCTCCTCTCCCCGGTGGTCACCTTCATCTTCAAAAATAAACAACGGTAGCAGTTTCTACACTCTTAACACCAAAGTAATAAAGGGCATCTACTGCCTGAACACTGGATTCTGAAAAAACAGCTATTAATACTGTATTCACTGATTTTACTATTTTGGCAGATTTGTTTTGTTCTTTTAATTCCAAGATCTCAATCAGTGCTAGCGTCATGAACTAGTTTCAGTTTGGACTCCTGCTTGCAATGATCATCCCTTCACTATATCTGATTTCTTGTCAAAAATCTACTGATAGTTCCATAACAGTTCTTAAAACTATGTAGTGCTTTTTAATCAGCATCATAATTTATAAACTGGAAAATGAAATTGATATTAAAAATAGAACTCCAAAGATCAGAGTATGCTCCGCAAAGAATTTCTTGTCAGTACACAAATAAAAAGTAGTATCCCAAGCTGCAAATACGTTTTTAAGAAACTTAAAACACTGATAGAATACCAGCAGCTTTCTCTGGAGATTGTGATGTTACTCCACTATTTTCTTCAAAAGTTTAAATTTTATGCTGTTCTCTGAGTGCCACAGGTTTTCTCCAGTTACAAAATACAGAAACTGATACAACCACTATTTCACTACAAATTCCCAGTGGTCTCTGAGTACATCTGAACTCCTACAGGGCCAAATTTCGTATGAAGCATGCTTACTGGATGAAGACAAAATAACCATGGAAACAGCTGTTATACAAAGTGACACAAACCTCTACAAAGCTAGAGTAAGCCTGAAAACTTCCTGTTCTTCTCAACTGTTTTTCTGGACAGAATATCATCCAGTTGCACAAAGTAAAGCAAGGAAGTTCAGTGTCAGCAAGTTTTTCAATAGTCCACAATATACAAAAAATCTGCAACCTTTTTAATAGGCAGCTGATGCCTAACTCTTCACAGAATGGAGAGTGCCAACACAGAAAATCAGCACTCTGATTTTGCTTTGAATCAGCAAAAAAAGCCCTTACTTAAGGGAGGGAGAAATTGTTTAAATATTATTGTCTTTTTCCAATGGGACAACTGTAATGGGAATGTAACAGAAACAAATAAAACCTTTCTCCTTCATGTACTTAATACCCCTCTTTTCCAATATGTCCTACAGTCCTTACTGCTTGTGTGCTCTACCTGCTTGCTTTCCAGAGATGTTTGGCTGCCCATCCCTTTTGGGAAGGCTTGCTCGCTCTGTGCATCTCTTTCACAGCCCTCTCTGCACTTCTGCCTCTTCTTTAACACCATTGCTGAGAAAAGAGAAAACTGTCTGCTGCCTGCACAACCCTGCACAAGCCACTCGAGTTTTACTGAGTGGTTTGCTACAGAACACTGCTGACAGCACTGCAGGTAACTGTAAGTAGAGTGGAGTCGCCTACAACTTCTTCCAAGACTCTGCTCCATGACCTCTGTCCATCTGGCCTCTCTATGGAAGCAAAGAGCCTGCTGAGTATCCTAAATGAATCTTTTAGCCTCAAGTACTCATCTTCCTCCTTGTACAAAATCTGTGCCCAGAATTAGCATGTCAACTATTTCCTGGATATCTCCCAGGTTCTCATACTGCCTCTCCCACAAAGACTCAGAGGAGGGAAAACAAGTGTGAATACCCACAAATAACATTTACATAAAGGGACAGTTCTTTGAACTTACTGGAATACTTCATTCTCATACATAAGGGCATGGAATATTTCCAACAAATTTAAATGAATTCGGAGAGGAAGGAAACCACAGAAATGGTGCATCAGCTCTTGCCACTTCAAGATTATAGACTGAAACTAATTGAGTCATTTGACTATCCAGCTCCCAGGGCAAGTTTAGCGAAGATATCTAAAAACTTCAATCATTGCCACATGGCCAAGAACAAAAAAAGAAACCTAATTGGAACTACCAAACTTGTATTTGTAATTTTTTTCAGGAGGCAGAGATACATTCAGAAGTCACAGGAGGAACAGTGACACTCCCTGTTTTCAAAAGTACAGGAATTATTTTGGATATCAACTCATTTCAGATATACACAGAAGGAAATGCACACTAACACTATGCACTTCCCTAGTGCCTAACCATGCAGCTGTTGATTTGGCAACTTATTCTGTGTTCCCACCCTCTTATCCCTCCACAAGACTGGTTTACCAAGGCAAAAGAATTCTTCATGCAGTTGTTACTTAGCTGCTAGACCTGAAACAAGAAGCTGTCAGACCAGCTTGTGTCTGGTGGAGGGGAGAAAACAACTTTAGTAGCAGCCAAACTAGATCCAGTGAAGTCAAACATGAAATGCACTCCTAGTATCTTAAATGCCTTTATGCATGGATGGCATCTAAAGAAAAAAATATGGCCACCCCAGCGACAGCAGCAAGCAAACAAAAATATATAAAGAAAATAATAAAGAAGAGGGCAATACACGAGAGAAACAAAGAATGAACAAAAGAAGAACCACACAGACAACAAGGTGGAAGCATTCACAGACCAATCCAGGTCCACAACTCTACACAGAAACAATGCAGCTACTTTTATCACTGGAAAACAAACAAACAAAAAAAAACATTTGGCATAATGCATCAAAAAATAGAAAATAAGGGAAATAAGAGTTATAGGCAATTCTCTAGAAATCTAGAGGGAAAAAATAAGAAGACTGCAAGTATCATGTTATATTGAGATTGTTAAAATAAAAAAAATATTTCAAACAAAAAAGATGCCAGTATAATAAAGCACAATTAAAAGAAACAGTGATTGGCAAGAGCCAACCATCATTAATTGGAGAATTCAATAAAGGAAAATATCCAATAAAGAAATGGAATAGCTTAGAAACATTCATAGACATATTGCTTGCTGTTGGTATCACTATTGCTAATTCATAATCTTCATAAGAATTTTTAAGAAGCTGCAGTAGGGTAACTGCCAACTGACAGACAGAAGACCAGTACCATTTAAAGTCCAGACTTTAAAAACAACATAAAGAAATAAACACAAAATTTATTTTAAAGTTTTAAGTACACATGCAAGTCAAGCAAGAAGCACTAAGGAAGAAATGAAGCACATAGTTGTAAGGCCATAAAGCAAGGTACCAGTATTAAGTGCTTGTATACACAAAGTAAGGACAATTTAACACACCTACTGCACATTATTCAATTTAGAAAAAATGCTATGAAGAGAAAAACATTGGTAAGTGTGAAAATTTAAAAAAAAAAAACTTATTCTTCTAGCCCAATGTTATAAATAGATAACTTCTTATCAAAACAATAAAAATTGTATTCACAGAAACCAATTTGTTCTCCACAAAAAAATTAAATTTTATAGAAAAAATAAACAAGCATTAAAAGTAATTTCCATTTCATTACATGTACCATCAAATTAAATCTGTAATTCAAGCATTAAAGCACAAGACTTAAGACTTCCATAGCACATGATTTTACTTTACAAAGTCAATGACATTTCCATTTGTCAGCACTGTGATCAAAAATACTAATTTGAGTATATAAACTATAAAATAAAGTATTTTTCTTCCAGGTATGTTAAAAGAGGCTGGATACTTCAATTCCCAATAGGTTTCATTAAAAATGAAGATATTTTTCAGTAACATACACACCAAGGTATACTGGGAGAGAGGAAAACGGAACCAGAACCACTTGAATAGATTTTTAGAAAAAAAATAAAAATCACACAAATACAGACAAATACAGATGTGATTTCAAGCACAAAGAATTCCTTCAGTGAATAAGGAATACATATATAATCTCTACTGATGCCATTATTTTCAAGATATCACAAAAAATCGTTACATAGGCTTCAGAAAAGTAAGCTGATACAAAAGTATGAAACACCACAACCTTTGGGGAAACCCAACCTAAACAAAGTTCTGATTTATTACAATGGACATAGAATGTACAGTTTTAAGTGGGCCTCACACAGGAGAAAAGACCCAAGTCTCAGAGATATCTCAGCTGCATCTGCCATTGTTAGAATAGCAGCAGGGCAACAAGCAAGGCTCCCTCACCTCTCCAAGTCAGGCATTTCCAACACCGCGCTGACAATCAGCAAGACTTCAAACCAATCACTCTCTCTGCAGTAACACAGGTTGGACACTTGTTTCCCCAAGGCACGTACATCACCAGATTTTCAGCTCATCTGCACAGTCTGGAATGCCAAATCCTGAGTAAGGGGTGACTGGAAAGACCATGCACATTTGTTCCCCACTGCTTTTAATATCACTTAAGAGGTATGTGAGAAACCATCCCAAGTCTGAGGCACTGTTTCATAATCAGCTAGACAACTGCTGCAAAAATTTTGCTATTCTAGATTAATTTTTTACTTGGCCTTGTACAACAGCACTGACTGGAAGAGTGGAAATGCAGGGTGCCCTACAGGATATGTAGCAATTCAAACTTCCTGCTCGAGTTCATTCCCTTACATCACAAGAGATAGCCTAACCTGCACTGCCTTAAAGGCACCAGCAGAAGTGCTGAGTAGTCATTCCCTAAAACTGCAAAAATATACTGATAAACAAGAATACATGATCTTACAACAGTAACATTTCTGAAATCAAAACATTCTGACAGAAACTGATTTGATTAAAATAGAGCCAGGATCACTCCCTTCCACCAAGAAGCATGAGATTAAGGGAAGAACTGAAAAGGAACAGACATAAAAGATTTTAAAAAATAACATTGTAACAAAAGCCCAACCACATTTGAGCCATTAATACTCTTCAAAGAATGTTCCCAAACTTATGAACATTCTTGGAAAGAAAATGTGTGCAAAGCTCATCCTCCTACTCAGAACTCCAACCACAATGGGATACTGAATTATGCATTTCAGACATCAATGGTACCTGTGAACTTTTAATTAGGGCATATGAGCCCTCACATGAACAAACAGTGCTATTTCCACCTGTGAAATAAAAAAAATGTTATTGAAATTTCGTATTTCTGATTATCAAAAAATCCTTCCAAGTGAAGTTGAAGAAAGGACATCATACAAGCCATGTGATGCATGAAGGGGTTTAATAGGATTCAAGCCAGCAGAGATGATTTTATCTCCATCTCCTGCTGGCAACTAGTGGACTGACAAACTGGTGAGGTTCAAATCAAATTAGTACTGTGCTCACTGTCTGAGAAAATAGGCAAAACAGCAGGACTGAAAAGATTTCAGTGCCACTGGTAAAACAGCTTCAAAATAAACTCCTGTACTAACCACTGTGGTCAAATTCCATACTCCATACTAGGAAATCCCTGATTTTTCATTAAAAAAAATAGTTAAAATTTGTGGGACTTTTTTAAGTGTTTGTAAAATGTCAGTGTTAGAATACAGCCATAAATTTGGCTCATACTATTTTAACTGCAACACTGAGATCACATCGCATTCTACACAGAACACAAAGTCAATCAACATTGCAACTTCTTCAGAATTCCATCTCCACTCTCTCAAGATTTTACAGCTGCTCCTGTTTCAGAGCAATAATAATCTTTAATAGGTCCTCCAAACTGTGACAGTTTAGGAATTGACCTCTTGTCCAAAACAAATGGCAGTTATAAAAGGAGTCCCCTTGGCTGAACAAAGCAATCATCTAAGCTTCCTCACAGTACAAATAAAACACCCATTGCACCTCAAACTTGTAAATCACAATCATGCCATCATCATTTGGAGGTGTGATTCCACAGAAATTATGTAAACATGCTTAGAATGCTCTTGTTCAAACTTGTCAACATGCTCACATCATGAAATAATGCCTTGTTTTATTAATCCAGAAATCAGACATTACATGGTGGGGACATAAGAACAAGCATCAGGCCCAAGCTTACAATGCCTTGTACTTCCTGAAGCCTCTTGCTCACATAACTGCAAGTGCCAACTTCAATTGATTTTGCTATCATTCCAGCCTTGGTATTCTCAACCAAGCAATGGGGGAAATTGCTAGTGAGACTTCTACTGTTGCAAATAACTTTGATACAATATCAATGACTTCTCTTTTCTAATAATAGCAGTTCTCCCAACGATAGCTCAAAGAAAATATGCTTTGTCATCTTTGTAAGGGCGAGGAGAAGATGACAAACATATTTAAAAGAGAGATAATTCCCTAGAGTGCAACCAGACAGAGGAAATAATCATTTGGAGCTCCTTCAGCTATCTAACCAGACAAGCTATTACTATTTTTGTTGAAGAAAGGAACTTCATATTTTTCTTCTTCCACGCCGTTTTGGGGAATGGTCCAGACTGACATTTTAGAGTTGTTGCTGAACTCTGCATTCAGTCTCAGTAGTTTAGGCCCCACTGTACACTCTAAGAATAGTCCTGAGTGTTCAGACACTATCTTTTACTAGTAGCCAGCAAAACACTTAAAAACAAGTACTTAAGAATATACAGTGTTGTCTCCAAAAGTTAGTTTTCCTTAATTTCAGCATTTCTCACACACTTTCAACTGACATTTCATAAACTATGGAGTTATTAAAAGAGCAGTAATAGGAACAATTAGGGACACAACACAGACCAGCGGTAGGGGAAACCTCATTGACAGAAAATACTGAAGGAGAAAGAGGCTTTTTACCTCCCAAGGGCTTGCAACTATTGCTCCAGCTAGATCTCATCTAGAAAAACACTGGCACTAAAGAAAGCCACAGCACACAAGTTTCACCAAAGGACAGGAAACTTATTTATTTCAGCCCCTGGTAAAAGACTACACATTTGAAAATGGCTCTACCAGCAGAACATAGTTCAGACACATAAAGCACAGAGCAATCTGCCACTGACGTATCACGGAACAGGAAAAGTTAATGCTACAGTACATCAAGCAGTTAACTGTGTTTTGCATCTTTCAGAGCTGTACTTACACTTTACAATGTGCTACTGTTGCAGAAAGCTTAATCCACTATTATTCTAAAGCAAGTTAAGCTGCTGAGTCAACCTTTATTCTTAAAAATCAGGCTAATTTGATTGGTTTTGCTCAGAAACAGTTCTCAATGGCTAGTATTTACCAAAATTTAACAAAAAAAAAAAAAAAAAAAAAAAAAAGTTG
>JAOTQP010001286.1:29772776-29818792 GCA_026413545.1 Cichladusa arquata
CTTCCTTAAAATGCTTCTTCCACCACTGGGGAAGTGAAAATCTCATGCACCGGCACCGGCACCTGCACCGGCATCCGCACCCGCACCGGCGGCCCTTGGCGGGGTCCGGCGCACGGCACGGAGCTCGAAACCGCGGGGGGTGTTTATTGCCCTATCTCCCTTGGTGTGACCTGTCTCTTCGGTGTCAGGCAGCTGTGCTGCGGACGCTAATCGAAATATTTTGTTAAATTTCAGAGCAAGCAGCACATCTCTCATCCGCCAGTGACGCGCGCAGCGCTGCGCGTCTTTCCCTGCTCTAGGTGCTAAGGAAGAGCGCGTGTCCTGTCTGGAGCACAGGTCCTGTGAGGAGCGGCTGAGCGAGGCGGGTCTTTAGCCCGGACAAAAGGAGATTCGGGCATGACCTTATCCCTCTCTCCAGGTGCCTGAAAGGAGCGGGCAGCCAGGCGGGGATCGGTCTCTTCTCCCAGGGAACCAGCGGCAGGACGGGAGGACACAACCTTAAACTGCACCAGGGGAGGTTTAGGTTGGGTATTAGGAAGAATTTCTTCACGAAAATGTGTTTAGACATTGCAGTGGGCCGCACAGGGAGATGGCCGAGTCACTGTCCCTAGAGGTGACACTGGATGTGGCACTTCGTGTCATGGACGCGGTGGTGATCAGTCGTTGTCTGGACTCAGCGATCTCAGGTCCTTTCCAAACTCACTGATTCTCTGAAAGAAACTTCTATAAGCCTGTCACCTACAGTATTGTTAAGTAATGGCATAAAGTATGCTGTCTCCTCAGAAACAGAGCCATGTCTGCCCAGCCCAGAGAGCCCTGGGGTGATGTGCCCCCACAACTTTGTATTTGAATACACGGAAAGATTCCTGTCTGAAACTTGCTCTTCCTTTAAGCCCTGTTCTGTGGGCTTTTACTTGTGTGCTTGCTTTTTCACTAGACTTTGTTACACAGTTAACCTTAAGTGCATAAGGAACAAGATGGTTTTTTTTCCCCGCATTGCCAGTAGCACAACATGCACACCAAAGAAATAGAAATGGTTTGCAGGAAAGATGGAAGAAAAACAGCACTACTATTTTAACGTGAAGAAAACCAACTTTCTTCAATTACAGTGTTTTTTCTCCCTCCATGAAAGCAGAATCTGTTTTCTTGCAGAAATGTGAGGGACATTAAGCAGTTCTTAAGGCTGATGGGTTTTGTAGTTCTGTAATTGTCCCAGGGATTGTTAAGTACTTTACATTTCAAGGTTGACCACTTCTTAGTTTTATTTGTGGGTATTACTGAGTTTCAGTTTTACTCATACAACTATTTTTCCCCTGTCAGAGACCCAGCTGTTAGTCATGTGAAGCAAAAAGAGCAAACCCTTGATAGTCAGAATTTTTTATTTGCCTTTCATAAATAATAAAAAAATACTAATTTTTCCAAGTGTCTAATATGCTTTTTACTTCTTAGGCTATAATTTTGAATGTTTCATGTTAGCTGTACTCTTTCCCCCTTGCTGATCCCTCAGGAAAAATCCAAATCTTACAGCACACACAACTCGACTTTAAACAATAGGCTGGGCAATAAAGTGCTATGCAGAGGTCTTGCACATGGTATTTCACCACCTTGATAAATTATAAATTGTTCAAAGCCATTGAGAAATAGGAGTTATGAAATACCAATTCCATGGTATTGCTTTGGTCCCCTAAAATTTTGTAGGTGCTAATTTGGCAGACGTATAAGCACACAGCTAGGACCTGTATTTGTGGCTTTCTCTCTGCTTCAAGTCGAGCAAATAATGTCCTGTGCTCAGATCTGTGTTACAGGAAATACTGAAGGCACATAAAATAGCTGATGTAAATGATCAGTAGTGTGTAATTATGAAAAAACTTCAACACATACTTAGGTACATAGGAAAGAAGCAAAATATTTAAAGCACCTACTGCTTGACACATAATTGAATCAAAAACGCACAGTGTCATGAACAGATAAATTAATATTTCATAAAATGTAAGGGCTAAGCAGGAGGTAAGAAATCTCATTATATTTATGATTATATGTAAATAATAGTAATTGAACCAACGTAATAGCCCAGAAAAACAAACTTTCTAGGCACTGTATCTCTTTACCTTGTATGTTTATCTATAGCAGCTAAGGTTTTCAAAAGAAATAATCCCTTTTGACAACTTATTGCAAAGATGTATATATCTTAAGTGTGCTAGATGTAAAAGAAGAGCAAATCTTAAACAAATCTCCCAGCAAAATGAAGTCACAATTAATAATTTTTACTTGAATTTGCCCCTACCTCTGCTTGGGATTTGACAGCCCAACAGCATAAAAGTCTGGGAAGTACCTTCTGTTCTTGTACTGCTGGAATAAACCTACCAGTACTTCTGCTAAAAACTCCTCTGTTTTGCGGCAATCAGCAGAGCCTTAATAGTGTTTCAAATTGTTACTAATGCTAGAATCCATTGTTCTTATTTTTGGTCAATATCATCTCAACTTCAAAAGGAAAAACAGTGTAATTGCAACAGCAAGGAGTGAGGCTGTGAGGAAGGACTGAACCACATAGATTCAAGGTAGAAGCCTCATAAAGGAGAGGTGAGAAGGGGCGGCAGCTTGGGAAGAGGATTATATCAGGGAATTCTTGAAAAACTGCTGGGAGGAAGAGAAAACAAATCAGCAGTTATGTTGCCAGTTGCCATTCTTATAATAAACTGAAAAAAATGTACAACTTTTTTTTTTCTAGGAAGGAGGATATTTCTAAATTAGTGTGAACGGTTCTGGAATTGAGGCTTCAATAGAGACTGAAAGAATTATTAATGGTAGGCCAGAAGCACTAGAACACTTGCTTCCCTGAGCCCATCTTCAAGTGACAATAATTCCATTAGACTTGATGAGTCATCCATAAGAGAGTTTTATCCATGTCATCCTTTTGCATTCATTACATACCGCTCGGGACAGGCACTGCAACAAGCCAGCATATTAAGAGCAGCAGGGCAGCCACTTTAGCACCACACTCACCCAGGCAGAGCAGCACATGCCTTATTTTTCATGTCACTTCCACAAGCCCACAAGCACGGTGTGAAGTTCTGTGTTAGGGCAAGTATTTATATCTGCAGTCAAAGGCAAACCTGGCAGAAAGTGTTTGCACTCAGTCCTTAAAATACTCACAGAATTTTTTTCTCTTAGGCCTGGACAAATGCTTAGTTCATCTAGATGGAGTATCTGAAAGCTGATAGCTGCAAATACCTTCATAGTTATAAAATAACTCCAACCTGTTGCCAAATATCTTAATGTTCTTTGCAGTCATTACAGTTTTCACTATAAGCTCAAGGAGTGGTCTGATGGGCTAGATCCACATTTTGAAATCCCACAGGGGACACTGGGAGCCATGGGGCTGTCTGCTGAAATAATGGATGAATGCAGCATTAAAATCTGAAATACAGCAGGAGGAGACAGAGATAGCGCCATCAGGCTCTACATCCAGAAGTTTATGAGGTTTTGTAAAGTAAAGCATAGGAAGTGCACTAAGTTAAGAGACAAAAATATAGCCATGAGGGGGAGGACACAACACACACAGAAGCAGGGGCACAAGCAGGATTTAGTAATAAAAGAGCAACTGTGCCAACTTGCAGCGAAGCACAAAGGAGCGCAAATTATTTTCCAGCCCTGAAAGGAGGGCAGTTCCACAACCTAAATAACTGTTAGCTCAACAGCTTATGAAAAATGAAATTGGTGACCTAATTGCCATCACAATAATCTCTGAAAGAGCAGTAGCCTGTATTTGGGGAGAAAAGGATACGCTCTCGTAGCCTGTACAAGAAAACAAGTGAAGACTAAGGAGTGGGGAAACTACAGGCAAGGTTGGGGGAGGGGCTGACTGAAAGAACAACAGACCGATTTTGTTTTACAAAGCATTTTCATGGGAGTGGCTACAAAACTGTTCCTAACATTAGCCAGCCTGAACTCCTGTACTTTCTTTACAATCTAGAAATATCTTTTACAGAATTTTTTATGAATGCTATAACTGGTTCTGATTGTCCATAACAACTGATGCAAACCAAAGTGTGACTTCTGTTCCCTTGTTTAAGTTGCTCATTGCTCCAGCACGTGTTTATTCTATTCAGTTAATTATTAAAATGCTTTGTTACTATGTACCCCTATGTTTTCCTCGGTTCGTCCCCAGGCTGTATCCGCCCCTGAAGTTACCCTGTTTGGTATTCCCTGCCCCTTGTTCCAGTCCCTTCCCTGTCCATTATTGTAACCCCACCCCTTGTTCCAGTATCTTCCTTGTCAGTCCCACCCTGAGCCAATCCCTAATTGCTCAGCCACCTTGGAAAACCCCTGTTACTCGAGGCCCCATTGGCTCTTTCTCCTTCCCCTGCCTCCCTCATTGATTTCTACGCTGTAAGACCCTGGCCTCCACTCTTCCCCTAAGGATCCCTTATTGGTTAATTGTTTGTACCCACCCCCCAATTTGCCCTGTATTTAATTCTAGGCACAGCAGTGGTTGGGGCTCTTTGCTTCCAAATCCTTCAACTCTGATAAACCATGCTAGAACCTCAGCAGCTGAGAGCTTCCCTCGCCTCCTCTGCCCAACCCTGTGCATCGACCACACTGTGGAGCAATTAGCTCAAAGGTTCTGCCTCCAGGGGATCCTATACTGGGGCAGCTCCCCACACCTGGCACAGTGCTGGTGTGTCCCCAGTGTGCTGGCCCAGGCTCTGGTGACCGCATCACTGGTGACGAGCTCCAGTGAGCTCATAGCTCAGGCTATGGCAGTATGGTTAGAGTTTGCATAGGGTTGTTCAGTTTGGGACTCACTCCTTTTGTTGGGGGAGAAGCTGAGGTGGAGAAGATCTATAGAATTTGTAGAAATTAAGTATTTTGAGTTTTAAGTGTTTAGGAGCAATTCTCTGTGATTGCATTCCACTCTATTTCAAATAACATCACACGACCAAAAAGTCTACAAAGCAACTTGATTGAAAGGGGAACTCAAAATATCTTTTACATGTGAAATTTGAATATCCTGTTATTTCAGGGTGCTGCCAATTTTAGCTCTTTGGTCTGAGTAGCCTGATCAGAAGCTTTGTTTCTGGTCAGGATGACGACTATATAATTTCCAATGAAATATCTCATTCACTTTAAGCATCATTTACCTGAGATGCAGCGCAGACAGAAGATGCAAGGATGTATGTGAGAGGACCACTTGAAGCAATATGATGTGGATGTTGGGCATTAGATAAATAATTACTGAAGAAGTATCAGCTTTAATTCCTGCATCATCCTTTGCAGTAGGGATGCAATGTCTCCCCAATGTTCTCAGAATTGTTTACGGGAGGCTGAAATTTCTTTTAAAGCTTTTGCCAGCGTGCATCTTGAACATTTTGTATTCAAACAGCTGTCTGCAGCTAGACAGCCTACACAGACACTGTTTGCATTAGCAGCTTAATCCTAGTTGTCTAAGTAAGTATTAGAATAAAGATTAGCTGTATTTTTAATAAGAAGAGAACTTTCAAAATTATGGTGTCTTTTTCGGAAGTCTATCAGAAGTCTATCACAGTAAGAGTCATATCAGAATTGTAACACAGATGTTAGTCATTAGCTGCTTAGCTTCTGGCTGGAGATTTTCTGTGAAAATACTGCACACAAACAGAACTTTGTACAGTGCTGATACAAATGCAAGCAAGGTACAATGCAACAAACTGTTTAGAAAAGTCACCTTAATTCTTAAAATTCCTTTGGAAACAACCAGTGCAATTCTTTATCTGAATGACACGGTAATTTGTAGATAAAACTGTTAAATGGAATTTTTATTCTATGTTGCAGTAAATGATCCCACTCCTTTCAAGTGGGTCAAGAGTCATGAAAGCATGTCTGTGATTTAAAGATATTTCTATTGCTCTTCAGACTATTTGCTGTTACCTGAGCTTGGTATCCACAATTACCCATTGCAAAAGGGTTTGGATTTTTTTTGGAATTCTGAGATCTGAACCCCTGAGTGTGTCTGGCAGGTAGATCAGCCTATGAGACGGGCCCATCGGTCTAAAAAGTATCAAAAGGATACTTCAAGGGATTCTTTCAGTATTCTCTCATGTATACATACGTGCAATATCAGAGTGTACTGCAAACAATTTGTGTACATGGGTTTTAGTTTTGTTCAGTGATGATGTCACAGAAGGCAGTTTGCTTTTCTGGTAAGAAGGATTTGCTTGCATCATTATATCATAGTTATCCTTCCTTAGGTGTAGGTCCCCAGCAGGAGTTAGGGCCTGAACTTTCAGGTTTTCAGGTTACAAATCACTACAGTAGTGATTACAGTAATACTGGCACTGTGATTGTTACAACAATACAGCATTTTGCCAGTGATTTGTGAACAAAATTCCAATGTTCAATGGCACAGAGAACACAAAATAAATTATATATAAAACGTTTTGGGAGGAAATATCCACTAATAAGACTAACAACTATTTAAAAAAAAAAAAAAAAAAAAAAAGACAAATAAGCAGTGTTATTCATTATGCATTAAAAAAATTGGCATCGTTTGCTGCATCAATATTCTGTAAAATTGATATCTTTTGTGTCCTCTTTACATAAATCCATATGAAGACATCATACTTAAAAGTCTAAGAAGCCTGACTAACTGTTCTGCAGTTAACACATGGTACAAAAGGTTCTTGGTTAGGAAATGAATTAAAAAAAAAAAAAATAATCTGAGCAGTATTAGAAGTGATTGTAAAACTTTTTTTTTTTTTGTTTTCTCCATTAAGCGATGTTTTCCACTGAATCATAAAGGCCTAATCCATAATCAACAAAATTTCTAGGACAGTTAATCTGCTTATAGGGAATGGATGTGGGGGAGAAAATGAAAATAATGGAACAGCTATAAGTAAAATAAATATTCTGTCTGCAGTATCAGCAACCTCAGGTGTTCAGAGCCATTAGCCCTAAGAATCATTACACTGGAACTGAAAGTTGTTTATATTTTCTGTGTCACCTGAAACTGTAAGAAATTGTTAAACCATATTTTCAGGCTTTGCTTTGCAATCATAAACACTACAAAATCTTTTAAAAGCTTATTTCCTCTGACAGTAAATGTCTTGGCTACAAAAACTGTAAGAAAGAAGCTAAATATTGTAAGTTATAGTAAACTTTTAGGACTTGGCAAAAACTGTGAGAGTATTGGAGAGCTTATTGTACTTTCCTTCCATCATTCGTCACTGACATTTGCATTTTGTCTATGTGTGAAGGACTTAATTAGTACTGTATGTGCCCTCAGAGTTGAAGCTTTGGACCTTTAAAACCACCTTGGGAATTGTCTGCATTCTTCTGCTGATTTGTTTTCCTGCCCACTTAGAGCAGTTTGTTCTTAAACACTGATGTAACTACAAAATGTAGATTTAATTTAACCACTGGATACAACCACAGTAAGTTCAAACACCTCAAACAAAATGCTGCTTGTAATGCATTAGGAAGAGGCAGCACAGAGGAGTACAACAATTTTTCCTTATTTGAATAACATTTCCTCTGGTTGTCTGGGACTCTCGCAATACTCTCCCCTGTGGACTTTACAACAGAAAGCAGTGTCTGCTCCCCTGAAGGAGCATTAAAAACTGGTCCTATGTCAATGCCAAATTGTTTTTCATGTATTACAAGGACTACCAAGTCCTTCCTTCACCAGAAAAACCTGTTCCTCAGGCACTCCTCTTCCTCATTTTTGGACACATAGTCAGAGAGGCCATTACGAAGAATTTCATTTGGGTGGATTTTATATACAAGTTGTGTCCCGGAATAGATTTGATCCTCTAAATGTTTCCATGGTTGGTTGACTTTAATTTTGACATTCTGTTTTTCTCCTTAAGTTTTTCAAAAGTTTGGTTTTCTGTTTTTGTTTTTGGTTTTTTTTTTCCTTAATGTTACAGTTTGAAAAAAAAAAAAAAATCTCTGATTGTGTGTGTTCTTCCTTCATTTTACCAGGAGGACTAGATGCCACTAGCCCTTTCTCATAATTTACATCCAGTTCCCAGAAAGACAGACCCATTTCTCCACAGATTATTGTGAAAGATTTGGAACCATCTATGCCACTACTGCTGACATAAGGACATCAGCAATACACTTAAGGTCACAAAGGATCAGCAAAGGCATAATCTGAGATAGGATTTTGCAGAGTGACTCACACCCCTGAGCATTAATCCTTGCAGCAAAGGCATATCCTAAAGTAGGGAGGTAAAATTTTCCATGATAAATACCATAATTTCCTGATAATTCCTATTCTTTCTTAAGATAGTTCCTCTGGAAATGCACACTTGAAAATAATTTATAAGCTTAAAATGCATGTTTAGTCTTTCCCTTTCTCCTTGATGTCAGTGGGTTTAACAACAGATATCACTCCTTCTTCAAGCTGAGAATGAAGTACTTCAGGCTTACCTATGTCCCATATTACAAGCAGTACAGATGCAGCAGTCAAAATATAGTCTCAAACCAAAGATATAATCACAGGGGTTTTATTTGAAAACACTGAATATAAGTATCACTTGACTCAGACTACTCTGGAGTCAAAGTTGAGATTGCAAAGTAAAAAACTAAGCTAAAATCTCTTTAACAGCTATGCACAGGAGTCTGCAATGCAGTTTTGAGTTGAAATTTGGATCTGCTTAGTCATCATAGTGATGGAGATTTTGGGTTTACACAGGTAACTGCCAGAAAAAGCCTGATTTACTCCAAATTCACCAGTGCTTTGGAGGTGAGAAAAGAGAAAATATGTATTCTGTCCAAGCCTCATATATGACTGCTCTGAGCAGGGTTATTTTGAATTTTTATCCACCTATTAAATTAAAAACTTGCCAGTTAGAAACAATTAGGTTCACCAAGTTCTTCCTCAATACATGATGCAATTAAAAACTTATGTAATGCATTCAGGTGTTGCCAGAGTTAAAAACCAAACAGCACCTCTAATTTAAGTTGCAAATTATCTGACAGAAAGAACAAGGCTGGAACAAATATTTTCCCGTTACAAAACATAAATCAGCTGCACTAGATCTTTTCTTGCCTCTTTCTGGAGCAGTCCAATGAGCACACAATGTACAGTTAGAAAGTATATCAGAGGAAAGTAAAGAAACAAAACTAAGTTAGAATAACATACTTGTTAAGAAAGTTTAAGATTTAAAAAAATAAAAATAGAATTACAATCCCATTTACATGCAGCTGTGGAAAATAAACATCTTCCTTGCAAAGTCTAGTGTTCATCCATCTCTACCTTCTCACTCTGTGCTATTTTTATATTTTTTTTTTCTTCACCCTGCAATATCTGGATGTAATATTTTCTTAATTCCATTCCTCCATTTTCAGAGGGGAAATATGCTTCCTTTCAGTTCCTAGGCCCCTGGTGTGGCAACAACTCCATATTCCTTTCAGAAATACCTCTCTTTCTCACAGCTCAGCATGAATATGTCTTTTGCTTGCCACGTGGGGAAAGCACCATCCCAGGGGAGTGAGCAAGCTGCCAGAATTCATGTGCCTTCTACCCCTCCCTTAAACCAAAGAGCTTCTATCTCTGAGAGGAAATGTGCCCTGGGATAAGGCTGATGGTAGCTACCAAAAGCGTTTCTGGATAGAATAGTCTCACTAATGGGGAAAGGATATGCTTTCTCTTTAACTTTAAACTGTATTCAATAAATATGAAACAGCTTTAGATGGATAAATCAAATAGAGTTCACTGTAGCAGGATCTGGAGTGGGTTTTGTTGCTCGACCTAAAGCCGCCATCTGTGAAGACATGTGCCTGAGCCATGTGATGATGGAAGACTGCTGTAGGCAAGCAAGTTTTTGTCCTTCTTCTTGGAACAGAAATGCTTACTTATGTGAATCCTAAAGTCTTAGAAAACTGGGTAAGTAGAAAAAAATGCATTTCTAGTTTTTGCTATGGGTACTGCTGGATTCAAACCCCTCCATCTTGGTTACTCCTAATGCTTTAAGCCCTCAAAAACTTTTGCATCTGTTAGCTTTACTACTGGAATAGCTTTTATAATCACTCAATGCACAGAACTTATACTTTAAATGAAATATATTAAAGTGTCTGTAGGATTGTGACCAGAGCACATTTAGATATCTTCTGCCACCTGCTACTGACTGGGTAGCTCTATTCCAAACAGTGTTCCACAAGCAGATTAATATTTAGAAAGATGTGATCAGTCTTCTTCTCCTAAATCTGGAGATTTCCAGGACACAGAAGACCTCTTTAGCAGTCCTTTATCTGAAAATAACTATAAAGAGACAGAGTTTTGTTCCACAAGGACATTTATTTCTGGGAGGATAAGGAAAAATACTTTCCTTACCTTAGGTGAGAGATGTGAATAGAATTGCATTTATTCATCAGAGTCCACATAGCTGGGACTAGGCTAGTTACACAGAAGTTGGCAATGCCTTTGCAAACTGTTTCTTAAATTTCACATTACATCTAGAGGAAGTTCCATGGTGGAATGAATTACAATGAATTGGAATGAATCTAGAATGAATTGGAGTCCTGCATTCAAGCTAAAGAAAGCAAAACTATTTATTTCCATAGAACCTTTTACTTTTTTTTTTCTTTGGAGTTAACACACTCATCATGTATGTAAAGTACACAGCTGCTGATTAAAAGATTGCAAAAGGGATGCAAAAAAAGATCTTTTTAAATATACAGAATGAAATAGTTTGAGTGGCATTTTGTGATTTGTTATCCAATTAGGAATGACATTTAATTTTAAGAGTTGAGCTGTTTTTAAGATAACATTTTGTTGGCTCAGGTGCATGTGCCTGCTAGTGTGATTACTGATTGGAACTCCCAGGGTTTTAGGCACAGATACGTGGTTCCTTACATCTTTTTCCAATAATCTCAGCTTTAATGTGTAGGACTGTACCTACTGTTGTGAATGACACAACCCCAAATTTATTTTTGCTTCCAGTTTTTATGTATTATATACATTTCTAGATTTTTAAGGAAGCAGTAGGTTTAAGATCTTCACTGACTTCACCAGTATTGGTGGTAGACCTTTCTCTTCAAGAACAAGGAAAAATGCAGCTTGTTATGCCGGCCACAGACTGTAATAAGAACAGTTTTGAGGTGTGTAGGCATTAACATTGATTTGACAGTTTTCACATTAAAATCCTATGGTCAAACTAATAAATAACTAATAATGTACTTCCTTCATAATAAATATTTTTAAGTAGTTTATCTAAAAATGGCAGCATTTACAAGGAAAATTCACTTTTTTATGGTACCCCAACTGTATGAGATGCTTCATAGAAATGAGCAAAACTACATCTATACTGATAACTTGCAAATGAGAGGATGCAGTGATGGCTCACACTCAAGTTAACCTGACATAAATAGACTCTGTCTCCTCATGTGCCCAGCTGCTCACTCCCAGCATCTTCCTTAGTGCTGCCGCAAGCAGGGAGGCTTTTGAGTGGGCACAGTCAGGCAAGTTATTAAAGAGCACATGCACCCATTTTTGCATGTAATCAGCAGGATTTAATCACATTAAACAGGCTGTATAATCATGACCTGATTCTGCAAAACTGTGAGTTTGAGTTTTGCATCTCAAATGACTGCACATTTTAATCATGTTATAGCTTATATGATACTAAGCACAAACCTGTGCTAAAGAAATCTATTTCCACTTCAATAGGATGCAGTTGACAGTAGTACTGGAGGAAAATTGTGATGAGGGAATTAGTAGGTTGGGTATGGGCTTTTTATGTAATATCAAAAATAGGTGTGCCACAAAATAAAAAGAGGAAGGACAGAGAACCAGATTATTTCCTGTTTTGCTTTTAGAAAATTGTTTTCTTTGAAATGCTTGCATGTCTTTAAAAAATGCTGTAAGTGAACTGCCTGGATTAAATCAAAACAATAATTATGATTTCATGAGTTATTCTGTATGTTTTATAACTGAGACTTTGATCTCTGACATCCTATATTATATTAGTATTTATTACAGACCACCATGCTGTTACTTGACAAATAGGGAATCTTTCATTATGCTGGGACTTACATATAGTTGAAGTATCTTGCTGGGAGTATAAAAATAATATATTTTCCTGTATAAACCTAATTCTATAGCTCAATTTTGGTTTTTATGAGCAATAGGGATATTTTCCAAACTAAATAAAGTGTCAGGTGTTCTTAATGTATTTGTTGTTGTATAATATGCAGATTACTGCTGAAGGGTGTGCTTTAAATTGTATTTTCAAATTGGTTTTTTTAAGATGATAAAAATGCCTGTGTGGGCTCAAATGTGTGTGTGTATTGAATGCATGCACACATGCATGTTCATCTCTCTGCTTTCCATTAATGCTTTTGAGCCCTTTGGCTAATTCCAACTAAATTAACTGAGGACCATAGTTCTAAAAATAAATATGTTCCTACAAGGCTTGGAAAACGGCCAAGTAAAATAAGGAAATCTTATCAGTGTTCTGGTTAAAGGAAAAGTTGTTGTGCAAGTGCATACATTATTAGACACTAGAGAAGCTACCTTGAGGCCACCCTGTATAACTATCTCAAACAAGGGACTTCTTGGCTGATACCTGAACTGGGTGATGCATGTTAAGATATTCAAGATGCATAGCTGTCCGGTTTTATGTCTTTTTTCTTTACCAATCTTGGGAGCATTTCCAAGTCCTCCATTTATATGCAGCCTTTGATGTTACAGCTGTTAAATCCCTGGAATACCCAGCTCCATGAAATTACTTGAAGAGTTTTAGAGGGTACCTGTTGCCTCCATCCAGCCTGTGCAGATGTTTGTTGCCTGCTGATAGCATCACCTAATAGGCAGTGTCCTTCAGGACCATGCATCCAGCCCTGCTACCCTGTCCTCCACCCTCTGGGATTCTCTGTAGTGCATGGCAGTCAGATAATTAACTGAAACATCCAAAGATAGATTTGCAGAAGCTTCTCAGCTCATTTTCACCTCTGAAGTCGTAGGCCAATCTCCGTGGACTAGCAGGGACTTGGTGCTGCCAGCCACCTTCAAAGGTCTCCAGAGCACTAGATCTAATAGCTTAAAGGAATCAAAAGTGCAAGAAACTCTGCAGGGTGTGCCCCATTTGATATTTTACAACTGTGTTGTTGTTGTTGGGTTTTTCCCCCATTTTTCTGATACTTCCAGTCCAAATACTGTATGGCAGAATAAAAGTTTCTCATTAGTATCACATGTGTCTATGGTACTTTTGTCAGATTTCTGGGGCTTATATTATCTTGATTTTCTTGAAACCTCCACACTTACATAAAGGAGTTTATTGGGTTGTGGTCAAAGAGAAAGCTTTAAGAAATGATGTAGTAACATAAAAGCAAATAAAAAAAGAAAAAAATGCAACTTCACACTTATAAAAATAATTTAGGATTTTTTTGTGATTTTGATTAACAAATTCATATGTCCATATATTGTCCTTCTATATTAATGGTGTGTCTTGACTAGATAAAGGTGTTAAGAAGGACATTCAGAACATCCATAGCAACAGCAGTACTACAGTCACATACTACTTTTAGATTTTTTTTTGTTTGCATAGAAAAGACGCTCTCCACTTGGCATAGGCTATAACTACTCTAAAAATGTGTTCTAAGTTGTAATTTGGTCTTTTCTGGTTATTCTGTATGCAAATATATGCAAAATGCTTGATGAAATACTAAAGCTTTCTTCTATGTGCAACTGCATTCGATACAGAAATTAAGAGAAGAAGAGATTGATTCATTGCTATACTTACTTGAATCGATGGACATTTCATTTTGCAATAGATTTTCCAAGTTCTAAAATACTAAGAAATATAAGGACAACTATTTACCTCTTTTAAAGTAATTATAGAGGACATTTGAGGAAGCCATCATCATCCATGCATGAAACTACTGCTTGAAGGCAAACATGAGCAGCTTTTTCATATAATGGTGCATATACGTAATAAGAATTTGGGATCTTTTATGAAGTTTGTGATCCTTTATGGAACTTTTGGGGAATGTTGGTATTTCTAAAATATTTTGCTATAGAAACTAGCATGGAAGACACTGATATAAAAACCAGAGTCTAATTAAAAACTTTAAATTGCTGTGGATGTATTCCATAGTTCAATCATAAAAACTTATTTATAACCAAACTGTTTTATAACTAAATATTTATTTACTTAGATATTAAAATCAAAACACACAATGGAGAAAAATTATCTTATTAAAGATACAGTTTCTTACTATTTGAGTTAAGGTATGAGATTTCAAAATAAAAGGGTGGAAGCACCTGTAATGTCTTCCTACAAGACCTAGAATGACAAAACAATATTCATGGTAATTTTAAGTTAAAAATTTACTTTCAAAGGCTGGTTATAAATCTTAAGGAGCAGAATAAGCTGTCTTAAAAACCATTAATATTAAAGTTTGGTTTTCTGTGGATTTATGATGTAGTCATGCACTCTTGCAATAATCTCATGTTGCCACAGGTCCATATAGCAGACCCGTTGCAGAACTCTGGTCTTCTCCAAGACCTTTATTGGCCTCATCCCTATGAGTACCTCCAATGTCCACCACAATTTGCAAATAGAACCCAAGTAGCCCAGCACTCAGCATATCCTAAATCTGCCTTAATTTTGCCTGCTGTCTTTTTGGTATGATTAGCTCAGTTACATCTGTGCTGGCTGGCTGGCCAGTGTAAATAGATCAGCCATGCACTTCTGTTAAATAGAATATAAATGTTTCCATTCTATCTGTCTTTCTTCTAATGAGCATTAGTAGCAGCTCTTTTCTCTCTATAGGTGTCATTTTCTTTGTCACTGAATGTGAGGACATATATCAACTGTGAAAGCTTAGTGCTTTTTGTGGTGAACGGTGCTACCAGCTTCCAAGTTACCAGGAAGGGAGCTTGCACAAGGAGAACCATTTCATAACTTCTAAGGGAAGTGCACAAAAAAAGAGCCAAATTCAATTTTTCAAAAATCACATTATCTTTTGCATTTTTTCATAGTGGCTTTAACATAAAACCTATGAACAATTGTATGGAAGGAATTCTGTTCATGATCTTTTTGAATCCCATGCATTCAGTCTGTCTAAAGTGATATTGGGTTAAGCATATGATTTTAAGCTGCTAAAAAGTGAGAAACAAACTAAAGCTGAAGAAGAATGAGCCTCTGAATCAATATACCTCATGTGAAGTCACATCATATTCCCTGGATATGTATTTAGGGGTGACCCTTTACTCTGTGGCTCAAGTGTGCAATAGTCTAGGTCTGCCACTGCCACAGTAGTTTTGCCATCCCTGGATTGAGAGTACAGAGTGTCACTGATGAGCATTTCACTTGTGAAGCTCGTTCTACACTGTCTGTCAATCCAATTATAATTATGTTTATTCATGAAAATCTGTAGTAGTTTCTGATGTTCTCCCAAGCTTCTAACATTAGTTCAGGAATACCGTAAGATTCTTTATTTTGCCAGCTTCATAACAATCTGCCTGATTTTCCTTTTAATCACGTTTCCTTCTTTCTTTTTTCCCATATAGGCCCCAGGAGACCTAATTGAGTGCATTGCATCTTCCATGATGATGGCTCTACATTTAAGCTTAAATGAAGAATTGAATCAAAATTAAAAATAAAAACCTCTCATATCAAAGGACAAAGTGTATACACTGATAGGTGTATAAATTCACAAAATTGTTTAAAAGTCAGAGCATATCTCTAATGCACTTGCTATCTGTCAGACAGCCATGTCAAAAAACACATTTCTTATAAAATTTGGGACAAACTGTTTTCAAAAATTACTGTATCTTATTCATCACAACAATTGCTTAGTACAAAGTCTCTTGAAGATTAAAATTTGCATTTTCTGATGCAATGCAGATTGTTACTAAAGAAAAATAAGTATTTTCCTGAGTCTTCATCCCAGTTGGTGTTCTAAAGGTATACCTATGTTCAATGACCTTTTTAGGATAATTCTCTTTCTGAGAGGATTTCAGAGACTATCTGGTTGTTTAATGATAACAGTTGAGCCACTCACAGCAAAATTTTTGAGTTAATTTTTTCATCAGGATGATTGTAATTCCAGAGGAATTCTCATAGTGAATGAAGACATATGGTTCATGTCAGGGCCCCAAGTGCACAGAGAGTCTGCAATTGCTGTGACAATCCTTACCTGAGACCTGGACCTACACAGCTTCTGCCCCTGGCCCAAGACCTCCAATTTAAGCCCTGTCTTGTCCTTTATTTGAAACTTAATTGTTAGTGGGTGCAGAACTATGCTAAAAGTCTTGTTTCCCCATGTGTTCTGCAAACCTATTCCTTCTCAAGCCCCCTTGCTCAACATCTCAGGGTTGAGTTAATAAAACACGTTCCCTGTCTAAAAGTCTGCAACTAATTTATTGCTTGATCTAAATTTTCACAGTAGCATCTGAGAAAAATAGAGGAAGGAGGGTGGGAAAGCACTAGGAGTGAAATAAGCAAGAATATGCTTTCCTAGGAGAATCAAAGATACTGGATGCTTCCTTATGTTTTAAAAGGTCTTGTGTGGTTTTCACACGTGCCAGGTGATGCTGGTTTTGTACTGGGGCTATGACTTTTATACTGGGATTATGAATTCTCTTGCTGATCTGTTTGCCATGCGTGATTCTGCAAGAAGTGTTGGAGAGCTTTAGAATGGTTTGGGCTGAAAGGGACCTTAGAGATGCCCTCCTGCAGCTCCCATCAGTGCTGTGGGCTCTGCCAATGCCCTGTGGTGGTTCTCTGGCAGGGCCAGTGACACCAGTGTGGCTGCAGGGTGGGAAATGGGATGTGACTCAGCCTGTTCCATCCTGTCCTCCTACCCCAATTCACTGCCTTTATCCAGACTAGTCATTAGTTCTACTTTCTGTTTGTCAGAAGATAGTGGTTCTTACTGAATAAACCCACCAGCCATTAACTGGTACTACTTTACTGATGGGTGCTTGAAGAAACAGGACTTAGCATGAGAAATTTAGATGAAAGAACTTCTTTCCTCAAGCAAGGACTTTTTCCAGACTAATCCTTCCTCTCTGTCAGTACTTGGTGTATACATTAATAGTATTAGAATTTCTGAAGAAAGTCTGTAAGGAAAATTTGGTATGTGTTTGGTTTCTGTGCTTCTTCACTGTGAACTTTATCTCTTAGCCTGTTCAGCGACAGCAGATGTCAGAGCAGGTTATTAACTGCTGCTTTTAGCTAAGCTCTGCAATTTGACTTCTAAATTGCTAAACACAGGGTTCTGCAGCCAGAGACATATTTAGAGTGTAGCAACAGGTCTCTTCAGTGCAGCACTATCTCCCGTGTCACTGACATGATTTCCATGGTCTTAAATGAAGTTGGCAAATCATGTGACTACTAAATCAACTCAACTGCAGCAAAGCAAATGTGTTAGGCAGGTAGAGACAGGGATATTTGACCCTTCTCTTGTCTTTCAGATGGGACTGAGATCCAAAATACCAGACTGTGGAGGTCATAGGTTGTGTTTGCTCACATTAGAATTGGGTCATTGCAGCTTATTTTTATACCTCCTTTTTCTTCTCTTGCCCATACTCAGACTGCTTATTGAACAAGGGCAGCCTGAGCAGAGTTAGAACCCAGCCTCTGCATAGATCTAATTTTAAAAAACCAAAAAAAAATGGATCAGCTAGAAACCTTTATTTTAAAGGAGTTGTCTGAATGAAAAAAATAAATGCTTTTTCAAATGCTTTTCATTGCTTTGATAGTTGTCTATCATTGAACTTAAGTACAGAGATGCACAAGTCCTTGAGGAAACCTGTATGTAAATACTACAGATGAAAGCACTTCTACACTAAAAAAAATAATTGTCCTGCTTCTAGGGAATAGTCATGCATTTATGGATAGTAGAGGTATTCACACTGCTTGTCCTAGGTGTCTGAGGTCTTCAAGACTGACAATCTACAAAGATAAATGTACTTTTAATGCAAAATATGTATTTTTAAATTTTTGAAAATATGTCATGTCCCTTTCAAACAATACTAAATGAGATTCTGATTCTGAACATCTCAGGTATGCTCAAAACAAAGAACAGGATCCTTTGCTACTGCACACAAGATATGCTCCTTATAATATTCCCTCTTTTTCTTCTAAAGGTTTTTAATGATAATGAAGCTAAACAAACATTTCCAAATGTGTGAAATGGGTTATCTGCCATTACTACATGTCAAAACCTTAGTTTCAAAGTTATCTTAACAAAATTAGGTGGATGAAAAAGAAGGGAATTGCTGTCCATGCAGGAGGCAGGAAAAACTTACAAGTAGAGCAGACTTACGAAGTAGGGAAATAGTAATTTATTACTTTGTATCTATGGCCTGATAAACAACCACTTGGCATGGACTGAACTGCACAGTTTCCCTGTGCTTTAAGGACTAAGTACTTCAATTGCAAGAATAGATGCAACTTTTTTAACATTTAAAGGCTTTGTGTAAACTTTTTCACTCTTTCAGTGTCTGTGATGTGAGAAATCTTCACAAACGATGATGATATAGCAACAGTAACAGCATGGCTTTTACAAATGCTTCTAAAGTGCTAGTGACAGACTTAATGCTGCATGACAGCTCTGAAACAGGGAGTAACATGGTTATGTCATTTACTGGTGGATTCTGTAAGCTGTTACAGAGAAGCAAGGCATCATGCTCCCAATATATAGTAACAGTACAGTGAATATGAGCAAACCACCTATGTTTTTCTTCCAAATAACCCTCTGAAGAGGCCTGAAAATCATTCTGTTTATTGGATTTGTTTCCTTCTCTCAGGATCCTGAATACAATGTCAAGTGGAGTCACTGCAGCCAAAGTTACCCTATGTATGTTCCTTATTTGCCCATGTTAGGGGGTGGCCACCAATGCCTTCCAGAAACATCCTGGATTGCTGGTGCTTTGCTCTGCTGTTTATCAGATAACTGGTGGTTCAAGTCATTCCTGATGAGTAATTGCAAATGTGAAGGCACTTCAGTTGTCTGAAGAGACCTCATTGATCAGAGGTCTGTAGGAGACACCCCTAAACATTGTCCATCCTGATCTCTCCTCTCATCCCAGTCCATAAGCTTTCAACTGCATCATGGCAGAGTTCTGGCCATCCCTGTTGCTCTTACACATGAGGGGCTGTTCCCTCTCCGTGTTGTCCTGAGTCTGTCCATCCTAAAAAACCTACACCCACTCATGACAGCTCTCCCATCATGTGAGCTATCCTACCATTCTCCTTCCCCCTGCCCATTCCCTGTGCTGTGGATGTCAGTTCAGGAAGTGAAGAGGTACTCAGCTCTGCTGATTTAAAAGAAAAGGTATAAAATCAATCCCTGCCTGTCATATTTTCCCTCTCCTCAGTTCCTTCTTTCCCCTCTCTGCCTTGTTTTGGAGATCTGCCTTATCCCTCTCTTTAAGCAATTTTTGCTTACCAAACCTGTTCTACTACTTCACTCACAAGTTGATCAGTTGGTTGCAAAAGGAGAGGAGAGGGAGAGGTAAAATGGCTTGGTCTTGTTGGCCATTCCTTTATAGGTGGCTACTAATTTAGGTTTATCCTCTCTACTCAATCATAGATTTCTTCACAGTTTGTAGAATTTGAAATCTTACTTCCAGTTTGATTTTTAGGGAACAATGCATTAAAATCATACTGGGAACAGGCTTCCAGACTTGTGAACATATGGCATGATTTGGTCAACCATGTTGTATCAGAATACTAGCACAAAAAGAGTATGTAATAAGTTTGTTTTGCATTAAAGGACTGACAGGTGTTAGTGCAAGGGAAGGTATTAAAGGGGTCCAACTTCCACCTCCCTTTCTGCCATAGACTGCAGGATATGCATCTTTTATGTACTCCTTTTTGTATCTCTAACAGGGAGATTTTTTAAAAATACAATAGCTGTGTAAACTGCTCTAGGAAATCTAGGAAACAGAGTCTGGAGAAGATAATTATTCCAAGGACTGGTCAGTGACCACCTGCAGTATTCACTGCTGTCCTCAGCTGTCACAGCTCCCTTGTTGCAGAGATTGCTTTTCTACAGGGCAGCAGAGGACTTGTCAGCATTTTCAAGTTACTTGTTGGGATGGAATGAACTTTCCCCATAGCAGCACTGTAGTGCTGAGGCTCGTCTGTGTAGCCCAAGCAGTGCTGATAACTCAGCAGTGTTTTGGCTATTGCAGAGCAGTGCTTGCACAGCATCAAGGCTGTCTCTTCATCCTCCCCTGCCAAAGGCCAGCAGCCTGGGGGTTGGGAGGCTGGGAGAGCTGTCCCACACTCACCACAGGGATTTGCCATGCTATGTGATAACTTGCATGTGATAACATGTTCAGCAATAAAAGGTAAGGGGCAGGTGGGAATGGGCAACTTTTTTTTAAAGTATTTGTCTTCTGAAGTGACTGCACTAAGTACTGAGGCTCTTCCTCCCAGAAAATGTCTGGACAATGCCTGCTGATAAAAAGTAGAGAATAAATCTTCCTCTTTCTTTTGGTTTTTATTTTTCCTCTATGTACAGCCTTTGCTTCTTTCATTAAAGTGCCTTTATGGTGACCCATGAGCTTTTAATCTTCTTTTCTGCCTGCCTTGATGAGGAGGGGAGTTGAGAGAGCAGCTTGGTGGGCACCTGGCAGTCAGAGAAGGTCAACTCACCACACTTACTTAACATAGTTAATAATAATTTAAATACAAATAAAAAAAACGAAATTCAGAATTCTTGCAGCAGGTATAGGGGGCAGTAGATATTTATTTGCTTTAAAATGCATCTAAGATGAAATCACCAGCTAATGAATTTGTTGAGACTTGCTAATACACAGGCAGTCCCAATGGACTGAAAGTGTCTGCCAAATGAAAAATTGGCACCCTGGTTTCAATAATACTTGCTCAGACTATTGATCACCATTATCAGGATGAGAATAACATATGCCAGTAATGATCTATAGCTCCTTGCTGATTTTTAAATGGATTTATATCAGTCAAGAAATTAGGCACATCATCAGATTCCATTTATAATCTATATCAAATGTTTACTTCCTTTGCCAGTGTTGAGAGGTTATGCTGACTTCTGGTACCTGGGTCCTGAATATTGTAATAGTAAAGCTATCTATCTTGAATATAAGTGGAACCAATATTAACATCAAGGATTTAACTCTAGGTGGCAGTTTAATCCATATTTTTTTTTCAATGCAGTCTTAGCAGAAGCATAGTGATGAGCACCCTTTTGTAAATGCAATATTATAAATGCTGAGAGAGAAAGCAAATAAAGCTGTGGTGACAGTTATTCTGATTTTTTAAATATATTTCTTCCTATAGCCATGTCACTGACCAAATGGATTTTAGAGGATATGACTAGAATTTTAATTTCCTGAATTATTAGTCCTTTCTATAATTCTGACATGGTCAGGAAGAGCCTGGTACTGACTCTAAAACACTTCTGCAATGCTTTTTTTACCATATTTTTGGCTAAACCAGTCAGTAACTACTAAATGAATAATCTCTAGTAGTCTTGCTACTGCTTTTTCAAGTATTTGATGTTGGTTGCTGCTCCTGAGAAGCCTGCACCCTTTTTGTCAGCCCCTGGCTGCATTATTTAGTGTTGAAGGTTCTGATGTTCAGGATATGCAGGACCATAAAATAATTCAGGCTGGAAAGGAAAAGCGCTGGAGGGTTCTAGTCCTACCTTCTGCTCAAGGCAAGGTCAGCTGGGAGCCAGGCCAGGTTACTCTGCAGAGAAGTTAATTTTGCAGACTGATGGCTTTGGTGTTCAGTTACACATGCTAAGAAAGCCAAGGGAAGGGAATGTTCATCCTTCATTTTAATAGGAAGTAATTACTGAGGCTCTCATAACTGAGAGACTCAGTGGATATTACTGAGTGTTATGTGTTAGGAAAACTGAACAGATTTCCTTTTCAGCCTACATAGACCTGAGCTATATGAAGAATTTTAATAGTGGTCTCAAATGACATACCATGAAATTTCAGGCATATATTTAAAATGCAGCAATGATCAAGGACTGTGATTTTCAGTTGGAAAAATGTAAAATTTAAAATTCGAGCAGTTATGGCTGATGGACTAAACTCTGGTTTAGTAAATAGGAAGGCAAGAAGTACAATTAAAAGAAAATGTTCAAAGTTAGGTAGAAGAGTATTAATTTGGTATATTTTGAAAGTAGAAACAAGAGAAGGAAGTAAAATTATCAAGAAAGAAACTGATGAATAGACTTTTCTTTTTTTTTCTTTTTCTTCCTTTTTTTTTTTTTTTTAATTGATTCAATAGCAAACAATCCCATCCTTCTGTAACCAATGCCAGTGAAAAAACATTCTGTGACTTCAGTTGTGGCCACATCAGACTCACTAACTGCAACACCATTAACTGAGGTGGGAACAGTATTCTCTACCCAACCGAGGTGCAGGGGTTACCATAGGTCAGCTGCTTGGCTTAAACTGGGAAAAGTCTCCAGCTTAGCCTGAAATGACATATTTTTTGTTGAAATGATTTTTTTTTTTTTTTTTTTTTTTTTTTTTTTGTAAAATCCCTGTGGAACAGTAATTCAGACTTAATATACTTTGGGTGATGTTGAGTATTCCTAAAATTAGCTACATATTCCAAAGCTAAATATCGCCTTCAAAAGCAACTAAATATTTAGGGGAGAGTCTAAGGAACTATGTCACTGTATGCATTGCAGCTGATCCAAGCCTGTTATGTAACATGGGTCTTGCTGACAAGACTGAGAGTTTCTAATTTTTAATTTAAATAGATTTTTAAAGGTAATTTGAGGTTTTGGGTCTCTGTATCTATTTCAAAATGCATTGCTGCATATTCGTAGATATCCAATCCCAAGCTTGTCTCTAATTGAGATGAGTGTGATTAGTAAGGAGTATAATGGATTGCTGCAAATGATTATGGGAAGTTGTCCCAACAATTTACTTCATTATAAGAGGCAGAAACTCCCTGTGGATGACCATTGTAATCCTTGCAGGCAGTCTAAGTTCTCTGAATGGAGTAAGGGAATTTTAATTTTTCACAGTAATATAAGTTTTCATTTTAAGTATTACTCTATTTGAAGGCATATTAGACTGTACACAATCTAGCTGGAACAGAGAGACATGGGCATCAAACTGGCATGTGGGGCTCCTAAAATATAACCTAATTTCTAATGTTTATGTAACTCTTGGTAAGATGCCAAAAACAAGCTCTAACCAGCCTAAAACAACCTTTCATAGATTTTTTTTTTTTTCTCACTGATGACAATTAAGTTAAGGCAAGATCCCTAATCTACTTCAATCACCTCTCTTTTCAAAATCCCCATTCTCTTTCTGCTCTTGTGCCTACTGGGCCCTGACAACACCACTAGCTCTTGAATTGGTGTCATTAAAAGAGGTTGGCAGTTTGGTTTTAATTCTACTAAAATTTTCCGTATGGTGCAGGAATCTCTTGAGGTTCAGCTTTTTGGTTTTATTTTGATTGGGAAAATATAAAAATCCTGATCTCTTAGGCTTCCGGCTTGCAAGGACTTCATTACCAGGATTTCTTCTGTCTCTGTTTCCAGATTCAGAAACTAAGTTAAGTCCTTTTGATGAGTACTTTCTTGCATGGGTAGACATACTGTCACTAAGTTTTTTCCTCAAACATACATACTACAGAAAAAAAATGATGGGCCAGTTTAGATTGTTGAGTATAAGCTCTAGATGGTACTTCTTTCAGTTTTGGAAGTTTTTGTCTGCATGGGAATGAGTTAGAAATGTCACCACCTCCATAATAGAAAGCACAATGGTAAAACATGATTTAACATGGGCTGGATTTTCCTGAAATTATGTTTGTAGAGAAGTTAAGACATCCAGAGCTGGTTTTGTTTAAGGCACTGTCACTTTAAAACATTGAGTTATAGGTCAAAACCACTCTAAGCATTAATATTATTTAAAATTATCTTGATTTATCATTACTACAACTCATCAAAACAATGTCAAACTCTTTTGATCTAACTGCTGAAATTGCAGTATTTCTATTGCTACATGAAGAACAGAGTGAAATTATCTTTTAAAAGAGGCTAGCTAGGAAAGGTACAAATTTCCATTTGTACAAATTGCTTTAAAGTAACTCGGTAGTTAATTTTATGCTATTCTACAGTTTAAACTGTCATGCTTATTCCCTACATCTCATATTCTGTTAAATCCCTGAACTGACACTACTACTGAAGCACGTTAGAAACTTGTCATTGATAACCAGAAATATAAGTCAGAAAGGTACCAAACTCAAGACAACAGAACAAGTATCCATCTTTCTCTCATCCTCCCCTTGTGCTAAACACATTCGTTACAGCTTCACTGTACCTTTTCCAGTGCTGCAGAACTCCTCCAGAGGTGCACATCTTCAAGTAGATTTCCAAATGTGCTAATAGGAAGCCTCATTCTTGGAGTAGATTCATTTTCCATGTCTCTGAATGAAATTCAGAAAAAAAAATTAACCTGTATTCTAAATAAACAAATTAGATTTATAACCTGAAGCAGCTTCCTCTGCTCTCCTTTTAATATCAGTATAGAAACACTATACTGTGTTATCTTCTGTACAGATCACTGCACTTAGCATTAGGCTATCCATTGCATGTAGTGCTGTGTTCTCTGTAATGAAAACAAGAAATTGTAATAGACTTTTCCTGCCTGCCAGTTGAAATTATGGCAGGTTTTATTTTGACAGAATAGTTTTGTGGATTGATTCTCCATTTTTTCGGTTGTTTCTCTGACTGATGAATAATTTGCATTTATATAAATACAAATTGCACAAATACAATGAAATGTATGAAAATACATTTGTGAAATGTGACTATTTTTCATTAAAAGTTTAAGCTCTTAACAAGTCCCAGGGCTATTTTAATGATATGAAAGTTTCTTATTCATGAAAATACAAAGATCTTTTGAAAAACAGATTTGATTCCAAAATATTCCTTTTGAACAATAAAAATTATTTGAAAAATGAGAGAATTCAGCTGTTTCAATAAAGATGGACCTAAGCATTTCTTGGTTTAGATACAGAATACAAAGGAAGGTACACTGAAGCAGTGGGAGTTATTAGAGAAACACAGGCCTGAAAATAAAAAAAATCCCGATCAAAATGCAGTTGTTATTACCCTTACAGAAAAGCAAAAGTGGATTCCTAAAAAAGAGAAATCTGTGATGTAAATTGGGCTGCAGCAAATAGACAAATAGAGTTAATTAATGAAAAAATGATATTTTTTTATTTTATATAATTTATTTTATTTCAAGTATTTAATTTCAAGTATTATTTATGAGAACAATTAGACTCACTTTAAAAAGTGACTAATCTTTTCTCTGGAATTATACATGTGCTGATGTTCTCTAATATTTCAGGAACTGCTCAATTGCTATCAGCATCCAAACCTTTCTGAAGTCTGTAGCAGTTGGCTACTTAGGTTTTCTGAACATTTCAACCTCAAATCAACATCTCAAGGATTTAAATGAAAGTTATTTTTCTGAAATAAAGCAAGTATTGTAGCAGTGCTTCTGGCAGCATTATAAAGAGGAATAGATGCAACCTTGGGTGGTGATCTAATCAATCCATCTGAACAGAACAGGAATATTTGCCAGGTCTCCTGCAGTCTCTATTGTTGTTAATTGATTCTAGTGTGATGTTCAGCTTTTTCATAGCAGCATGAAACTGCTAGCTCATGCTCACTTCCAAATAGGATATAACTCTTTGCTCTTGTTTCAAATTACCTTAACTGAAATACCATATTTTTGCACTCTCCTTGCCCAAGCATGGTATTTTTACTTTTGTCATTGTATTTCATCTGTTTTTCATGTTTCTCTGCTAATCTCCCAACAGGAACTTGAGCTCTGAACTTCTGCTTCAGCATACCTATGGTTCCTTTTAGGTCTGTTTTTTTTTCCTCAGATAAAATAACTCCGTTCCCTCAGGTCCTGTCACTGGTCCCCACAGAGATCAGTGCCTGTCCTTCCTCAGTGAGGAAGTTCTTACTGCAATGAAGTCTCTCCTCAGCCTCCCTTCCTGCAGGCTGAGCAGTCCAAATGGCCTCAGCTGCTCCTTGCATGCTTTCCCCTCAAGTCTCTTCACCATTTTCATTGCCCTCCTTTGGACATTAACAGTTTAATGTCTTTTTCATATTGTGGCTCCCAAACCCACCCCCAGCACTCGAGGTGAGGCTGCCCCAGCTCAGAGCAGAGCAGGACAATCCCCTCCCTTGCCCGGCTGTGATGCTCTGCCTGATGCCCCCAGGACAGGGCTGACCCTCTTGGCTGCCAGGGCTCTGCTGGCTCATGTTCCCCTTGCCACTGATGATGATCCCCAGATCCCATTCTGCAGAGCTGCTCTGCAGCATCCTGTTCCCCAAACTGTCTGCACATCCAGAGCTGCCCTGTCCCAGCTGCAGAATCTGGCACTTGTCCCTGTTTAGCTTCATATGGTTGGTATGAAGCATTCCCCACCCAATCCAATTTGCTTATTTAAAAAGCCTTAGCCACAAGAACCGAACTGCTTGCTTATTCCTTGCTGCATCACTTATTCATGTGTGTGAAATACAATCTTTAGACAGATCTAATGTCTGGTGGAAAATGCACATTGGATTACTGTGCAGTGTTGCTACACTCGTGTAGTATTCATTTCAGAAAATGTGTTTTACTTTAGGTAAACTTGCCTATCTGAGTTATTTTGTTCATGGAGCTGAACATTATAGAAGAAGCCTCCTGAGAAAGCAACAATGAACAGTACAATTTAGGCAAATGGTTAATTTAGTCTTTGTTTTGCCAAGTCACAATTCATTGTCCATCTTGATGGTGTGAAACTAATTGGCTTTTATCACAGTTACTTTACCTCCAAAGGCACATAAAATTAATGCAAAATAAACATCACCATGATCAAAGATGGACTGAATAAAAAGGAAATAGATTCACATGAAGTTGAAACCTACAACAGGCTGTCTCAGAATTATAAATCAAAAAGCTTTTCAGGTTATAAGCTATGGCTCCGGTATATTATTTTACATTTGTTTTAACCTTGGAGCACACTTAATGCATCTACTCTGCAGCGATTAATACGACTGATGAAAATAAACTATGGAAGAGCAATGTTATATTGCATGACTAATTATCAGTTGTTATATTGCATGACTAATTACTTGTTTACAGCTTTTAAAATATTTTTTGTTCATATAAATAAGGCAAAGTCTGTTGAGCTTTGTGTTGTATAAGAAATATGATCATATTTGACTGTGATACTTCCAGGGGGAGTCTGTCACTTCCAAGAAATTATACTTTGAACTGCAAAATCTCCAGCCTTTTATTTTCCTCCATTCAGTGCCTCTTATATTTCCTGTTTGAAGGAAGATCCTGTTTGAATATGTGAGGAATGTAATCTCTCTCCTCAGAGTTCACATTGGACAAATTTGTATATTAAATTCCTTCTAAAAAATCTCAAATAACTTTGGCAGTTGCTACTGAGTCTGAATGAAAGAAGGCTTATTGGGCATGACCACTGAGGAGTCAGGATCGTCATTTGATTTTTTAAATTTAAAAATGAAAATGCCAGTGACTTAATGTAATCTCAGTCTTCAAAGAAGAGTGCAAAAACACTATTGTAAAAACAGACATTTCAACTTGAAGGAAATAAGTTATATTTAATCAAATGTGGCCGTTAGTTTTATGTGAAGCTAGTAAAATTCTAGAAAGTTGAAGAAAGATATATATTTACATGGGATTTGTATTTGAAGACTTGACAGTTACTCTGTACAGGATAATTGATTTCAGAGAATATGATTCTTAATTAAATTGAATGGCTTAGACACTGTTATTGGAGGAAATATCTAAGAGTTGTTGGATAAGTTCATAAATCATTGTCGTCTACAAATTCATATGCTGACACTTAACCAGACAAATATATATAAGACTACAGTAAAGAGGAAAGAAATTAATTATTCCTCACATGCACTGGTGATTGTATAAGGAGTCTGGAACTTAAACTGTGAGAGAGGGAGCTCATATGAATGCACTCATTCCTTGAGAACAGCGGAAAGAGAAGTTTCTCTTCAAATTATTTCTGGAGAAAGAAAAGCCTTTCTCTTTCTTATGACCCTCATCACAGAGGATCCAAAAAAGACGTGTTGATATCCAGTAAAGATTATATTGGAGATAACAGGCTTAATTAGATGAATATATATTTAATTTTTTCGATAGTATTTAATATGTGTGATATTAAATACCTCAAAGAGAATGTGTTAGGGCATTGATGTGGGTGCCTGAGTGAATCCAAAACTTTAGGCAAAATGGGGATTCAGAGCCTCCATTATATGTGTGACTGTAGGGAGCAGTGGGGAGGAAGACAGAATCTGGGGAATGAAGAAGTTACACAGGGAATTCAAATACCCATTTGCAATTTTCCAGAAGAACAGCCTGCAATTATTTTAGGTGAATTTTTTTTATTTTATATGCAGTTTTTAATTTCCAGTGCTTCAAATCACAACTGAGGTATGCAGTTTTTTATGTTTTACTAACAGCTTTGTCTATTTTCATATAACAGGGTGGGTGGGTTCTGTTGCCACCAGTAAACCAATTGTGTTCTGTACTGTCAAAGACAGAATTAATACATAAATTATGTGCAGGCAATCTGGACACAACTAAATTGTAGAGGTTATGATTTCTGAGCTGATGGTCTGCACAGCATTCACTGCTGGTTACCAGAAACTCCAGCCTCAGCATAGAGGCTACAAGGTCAAATGGTGGCTTTGAGGTTTGGAATTTTTAGGGGTTTTTTTTTGCTAGGCAAAAAGAATTGCTCCTTTTGTAGGTAACAATGAGTCACTGAACTGCCTCAACCCTTCTGCAAAGCAGCAACAGTGAAAGTTTAAATTAGACAAGGCCACTCTTGTGGTAAGGATTACTAAGCACTAAAATAGATGTCATGGGAGGTTGTGTAATCATCTCCTTTAGAGGTTTTTGAGAACAATGATAAAGCAAAATCTCTCTCAAGTCTGACAAGGCAACACTTATCTATTTTTCTGTGATACTTATTTTGTTTTCTAAAAGCCAGCATGTATAGCATCTTATAGAAAATAAAATGCATTATATTTAACATTGGTGACAGGGGGCATTCAAAATACTTCCAGTTTATTGCCTTTCCCATAAAACCCTGAGCATGTGATAAAGATGAACTGAACTCTTGTACCCATTTAACTATTTTTCAAATAAATAGTTTAATCTTAGAGAGAAAAATTGCAGAACAGAATTAATTTGTTGCCTCTATCTTTTTATAGTCACAGAACATGAACATCACTGTCTTTAAGAACAATAAACAACCACAGCTGCATTCCCTGCAGTTGAATTAGTAAACAGAAGGTAAAACTTCTCTCAAACATCATCTAAGACATCCTGCAATGAGGGAAATAATGTGGAACAAACATAATTGAGAAACATAGTCATTTGAGAGAAATATGTTTTCATCTAAGTGCTTGTTAATCTATTATTGGCCCATTCAGAATCTGAAAATATTACTGTTGTCTTTTTGACTTATTTCCCAGTTCCTTTGGTCTTCTACAGCACATTTGTAAGGATTACAAATGCAAGCCTTTTGCTCCCTTTCCATCAAGATCAGCTCTTTATCTCACGTAGAGAAGCTTTCTTGCAAGGACATTCAGCTGAAGCCTCTGACAAGCACCAAAACAGACCTTCCTAAGAGATAGCCAGGTCCTCTGTGCTCCTCTCGTGGCCATTAGCCTGCTGACACCATTTCACTTAAAGTTAGCATCTTTGTATCATAGCAACACAAGAGAATGCAAAGCAGGAATAATACAGAGGTGTTTTGTCACAAAGGACAATTGGAGAATTCCTGAATTGACTCTTATGTTTGAATGATTTTTATGTACAAATTCGTGAAGCAAGTTTCCCATCAGATACATCAATAATGGCATTCCAGCATTGAGCCAGCTTGTAGATGAGAAAAACGGCCTCTTTTTTCTTGAAATGTATGGCTATGTCCCCTGCTCTTCAGTCACTCAAGGAGAAACAAGTTCCACAATGTTATTGTGATGAGGGCAGGTCAGCTGGTTATTTTTAGCTTGAGCAAACTCCCACAAGAGGAAACATTCTTTACCTACAGCTTATTAGCATTCAGAGCTGCACAACTCCATCCATTTGAGCATCAAAACAGCTATTTTAGCCTTATTTTTACAACCAAATGCTTGCTGTTCAGTATTAAGAAAAAAGTGACTCAGAAAAAAAAGCATAATATGTTTCTGATCTCAAAAGCAAAATGCAAGGACTGATTACTAAAGTCTCTGGCAATGGAGTAATTAGCACATAAACACAAGGACAGCTACTACCAGACGTTAATGACTATAGCCATTAAAACTCCCCTGGAGTAGGAAATGCAATTTTCACTGTGTTTTTTTAAGGCTTCTTTTTATTTTTTCATATCTGTGTAGTTAAAATTTTGATGGAAGATAGCATTTAGGTTCAAAACCCTTTGTTAAGGACTAGTGAGGATGACATTTTAGGATAGGCAGGATCTTTTCTATCGTGCTCCTTGACCTGACTGCATAGGTTCACAGACCTAAGAGTTTATCTTTCTACTTTGCTATTTAGACACAGGTTTCCTGGAATTCCCCAGAGGGAATTCCAAATTATCATCTGGAAAGGTTTGGAAGTATGATCTACATTTTGATACTAATTGCATATCTATACAAAGTCGGGGTGGGAATGCATTCAGAAGGAACCTCTCAAAAATTTCTGCTTGCTGTCGTCTCCTGGATGTATTCCCACTGCGAGGTTAGATACTGTCTGATTTAGCAGACATATACAAGGAACCATAATAACAAAAAGACAGTGAAAAAACATTGCTTTGTTTAATTACAATACTGCACTGGTGTTAGAGTTGATTAGAAACGTAAATTTCAGTCAAATTTTGAAGTTGTTCATTGTTTACCAGTAGAAAGCAGAACTTTCCTTCCTTCAAAAAGAAAAGCAACCTACTTAAAATTTCTAAAATATCTCATTAAAATTTTTTTTTCAATTCTCCTTATAGATATTTGTTGATAATACTTCTGACCATAAGTTCCAGCTGTTTGAAGCCTGACATCAAAGAGGTTCTGTCATTCACTTTGAATTAGCTGAAAATTCTGAGCATTGCATTTATTACAGATGTTTTGAGGTCCTAGGTGGTTCTTTCTTACCCTCATCCCATGCAAAATACTTCCATTCTGTCCTCTTACACTAGGATTTCTCTTTTCCAACTTCCCTCTACCACTCTTTCCTCTTTAGGTCATTCAGGATGCTGGTGGTTACAAGCTGCATAGTACAGATCAATAGAGAGATGATGAAACAATAGTTTCTCTGGAAGAGTTTACCAGCTGGCAAAACCCAAGACATCCCTCTCTCTTCAGCTGCAGAGGCATTTGGAGCTGCTGGAAATCCGTTCACAGTGTCAGTTGCTAAATTTGTCCTTTATTTCTAATATTTTCTCCTTCAGCTTCCATTGACCCTGGTAGCCACTCAGGGGTGGAACTCAAAAGTTCTGTTGCATTATGTACAACAGAGGAATCAGAGCCTGTAGGTAGGAGACTGGCTTTGCTAAGCGAGTAACATCACTGAAACACAAGAATGTTGAGAAGTCCTCAACATATAAGGGATATATAATCTGAAACAAAATAAAAAATAAACAACCCCACCCAACGCCCTCATTATTAATTGCTTCATTATTAATAGAGTCTGATTTATGGATGGATATTAACTTTAAGCAAATCTAAATGAACCAGAAGTAGTAATTTTGTGTGCCCAGATAAATAGATCGGATAAACAGATAGACCTGAATCAGTTACTTACTTTCTTCCTGAAATAAATTTTCCATTTTTTAAGGATACTCCTAAGAAAATGTACTAGTTGTCAGTATCTCAGTGTAAACTCATAAAAGCTGAGAGAGGCATCAATTGGTTTTCTTTCTTTAAGCATTTTCTGATGTCCTATCAAATGCCTTGCTGCATTTGTGGATGTTGGAGATGTTGGACTGTCCTTTCCAGTCACATTTAAGGAAATGCATTTGGCTAATTGCATTTAATAGTTTGTGAGGCTTTTCCTGTTTCTAAACTGACTCTTTGGTGTCAGATTATTAATTTATGAGTTGTTTGATCTGAAACTGAGCTTTAGATTGACTACACAGTGTAGCCATCCTACCTCTCATTCAAGACTGCAGTGTGGCATTGCTGTGGGCACCCTTTATGGCCAATTAACTGTGTAAGAAGGAGCCAGTAATGGTTGTGATTTGAGAGTAAGAGATCCTTAACTGACAGTTAAAGGATAAAATGTGTAGGAGTTTTGCAATTAGAATGGAACAGGTGGAGAAAGTTACTCAATGCAATCTTGTGCTCTTACTTGTCCAGCAAATCTTTTTCTTTTGGCTTCCTAATCCATTTCTTAGACAAACTCCAGTCAGGAGGAAATGTTTAGCACATTATTGACCCCTCTAGCTAACAGAGGAAGAGTTTACCATGTTCTTCCTCAAAAGCCCCTGGCAAGAGCAGGCGAGGCAAGCATGAGCAGGTCAGGGCTGGGGACCCCCAGGACTTCTTTGCATGCTGCCCTGCTGCCAGGTCTCCACTGCGGCCACCATGCATGGAAAAGCACCAGTTCTAGTAACCACACTCCACAGCACAGATTGTTGTTGAATTTTGTCAATGTTCCTGTTAATAAAATTTGATTGCTGGGTTGTTTTCAGTAAATAAACACAGAAGAACCATGTATGCTGCCAGAGTGAGTTGAAGCAATACTGCAGGGGAGCGTTTGCTGTAGTAGCAGGGAGTTTTAGTGCTCTGTACTTGGAGAAAGTACAATTAAGTCACAGGCCTGGTAACAGCTCGTGTACTACTGATCCATTAGGGCAGTTAATTGGTTATGCATTGGCTGCAATCCTGACTACATGGGCTGTTAATGCCCAAGAGACAGGTCTCATTTCCCTCATCCAAAATGTTCTTTCAATTCTCAGGCCAACATCTCCCATCATGGGATGGGGGTATATCATCAACAGCTCCCATCTCTATCCTGTTCAAATGTTTATGATCATATTAGGATGACTATATGCACAGATTAATACTATGCAACATTTATCCAGAGTAACAGAATGGCAAATACTGGGGTACTCTTCCTGCTTTTTGACCTCGGTTGCTGTTGTGATATTCAGGAGAGTGCTTATCAAAACCAGCTTGACATTCAGAAATTTTCAGTGGTGTCAGTAAACATCCTTTCTGTGAAATTGCTGTTGGTTTCCTCAAGCTAATCATTCTTTGAGTCTGAAAAGTTCTAACTCCTGTCACTGGAAAAAAACTGAAAAGAAAAAAGGAACAAAAAAAATCCTTAAATCTGACTTGCAACCCCTAATGAGAAAAGAAAAAAAATAAAAAAATCTGTCATCTCATTCAGAAGAAAGAAAAAATGCTAGCTTTTTAAAAGTGGAATAAATGCTTTCTCTAAACATGATCGCAGTTGACAAAATGCTGGATGTTTAGGTGGCAATTATAGCCCTTTCAGAGACTGTCAAATCTTGTCACAACACATGTTATAAATGAGGACAGATTTAGACATCCTTTCTGACAGTTATGTGTAGGATGTGGATGGTTGGCAGTTAAATTTCAAATGCAGGGAAATTTTCCTTCCAATAAATCTTTGCTTGTTTATTAAGAGGGAGTTGCTGTGCACTGAATCTTGTATCTACCATGTGCAGCTTTTCATCATTACAGCTTTTGACATTTCACTTTAACTTTCTTTGTGACAGCCATCTGAACATTGTTTTAGGTAAAAAAGTAACCTACAGTGCTCTGGAGATGTAAGAATTCTTTTGGTGTTTTCATACTGAGATGAGAGTAGGAAACGTGTCGTATTATACACGGATGGATAGATAGCAAGAAAGCAAATAAATGAGGTTGCAACAATGCTGATTGAAGGGAGCAGCTTCATGATGCTCACAGAAAATGGGATAATGCACTAGCCCACATTCATCATGTAAGATGTGAAAAATGTTGATGAAGTATTAGTAATAACACCGTGTATCACAAAGCACAATTCATGTGATGATAAACTATTTCATGTGTCATTAAAGGCCAAACCTGACGTGGATTTCAAATTGTTTTTGATCTTAAGAGGACAAGCAGCATGGGGAAAAGAGAGGTAAGAGGAATCATATTGCCATGGGTAAGAATCCTGGCTGTGTCAGACAGAACTTTTTCAGAAGTTCTGAAGGTGAGTGTGCTGGAGCAGCCTCAGTGCTGTGATGAGTACAGCCTAAGCCTTGTCAACTGCCACTGCCTAAATCTGCTAACCAGCACAGATAGTGAAAAGCTTTGCACTCACAGTTCCTGCAAAGATAAAGAGGTGAGAGAGGCAACATATCTCAGTTAAGTGATGTCCAGCATACCTTGCATTATATACAGTTAATGGAGAGAAGGCAGCTACAGCTCTTTTAGTGCCTGCTCCAAAAGCCAATAATCCCTTCAAGCTCCCAGAAGCATCTCTTCTGGAAGAAACTAGTAAGAGGAAAAAAAAATATCTGCTTATCCATTTTGTAGTCCTTTCTCACTGAAATATGACACTATAGACTAACTTTTATGAATGGTGTTGTATAAAACCCCAGTGAATTAGGTAAGTGTAAAGCTAACATTTCATGGAGCGAGGAAGAGATGTAATCTATGATATCAGGACCTTGTGATTCTCTTATTTAGCTATAGTAGCAGTTTAGCATAAGACAGTTACTCACGTGCAAACTGTTAAGCAGATCCATGAGCTGTTTGCTGGACTGGGACCAAAGTGCTCATTGCGTTGGAGGATGGAACCCATAAACTGGAACATTGTGGGCAGCTATACCTTTTGCAGAGCTGAAGTTTTAGCACTTTCTATTTTCATGGGAGTGACAGTGTTATGTAACTAGCATATAGATGAACTTGTGTTCATTCCTAAAGATCATAAAATATTCAAGAATATTTGTGAGGTTCTATCTTGAGTAATACAGCTTAAGCCCTTGAATTCTGAATGGGTAGTTCTCCTGTTTCTGTCTGGTTACAGACCATTCACTTAGCCTTAATAACATGCATTCAAATAAACGTTTTCTATTTCACAAATGTGAAAATAAATTTGCTGTTTCTGTGCTCCAGGACATCAGCTTTTATTGCCTCGTTTGGGAAAACAACAGAGTTATTTGGTTCATTTATACTCTATTCAAAAAGTGCTTTAATGGGCACCGCCATCTTGCACCTCAGAGCTCTTCATGAATAGAGCTATATATTCCCAGGTATCTTCCCTTCTATTCACTTGAATGAAAAAATCTTAGGGGGTAAAAGATTACACCATGTCTCAGGTATGCATAACTAATTTGCTCATAAACTACTGAAATGTAACATGTCACTTTTTTTTTTTATATATTTGTTCAGTTCTTTACTCAGCTGAGTTTGTATGTCTCTTCTTGGCTTAATGGGTTAGTTTAGTATGTTTGAATAAATTCTTCCTGACTATGTGTGAATAAATTATATTATATCTTCTTCACAATCATTTAATTTGTGAAACCTGGTTGGCAATAAAATACTGGAAAGTGTTTGTCTGTTCGAGGAATATTTCTGACTCTTTTTAAGGAAATGTCGTATTTGCATGTATGCATTCAGAAAAAACAAAAAAAGAAGAATTACCTACTTCAGAAGTAATCTTCACATTATTAGATTGCTACGGGAGTACACCAGCTAATTTTACTGCTTTAGGCAGTAATTCCAATTGTTATGAAGCTTATCAGAAAATTAGAAGCACCAACAATTTCAATTCTTTTTAGTGTCAGAAAACTAATCTTTAGGATTATAATTCTTTGAGGTTTGTCAGATTTGTTCTCCTATATCTACTCACATATTTCTAGTTACAGTAAAAAATACAGAAAAAATATCCCATTAGGATAAAATAACCAACATGTTCTCATATAATGTCTGTAAGGGAGCCAGGGACTGGACCTGGGAAAAATTAAAATACAATAACAAAACATTCACGTTTAGATGGAAGAACTTTAAGGCTCCTTTCAATAAATGATTTTCTTCAAGGCAAATAGATCTTTCACTGCTGAGGGATATATGTATTTCTAAACTATACTTGTTCAAAATCATGACCTCCAAATTCTTACATTAGAGATGCACATAAGCCAGTTAATGGCACCGCTGTTGGTGCTGAGGAGGGAGAAGGATATTGTGCCATTCTGTCACTATGTCTGCTCTGAATGTCACAGAGGCCACATGCATCAAGATGTTCGTCTTCAATGAGAAGGGAAAACAACTCAAGTTGTACAAGTTCCTTGAAGTTAGTGCTACCATGGTTAAATACACAGGTGTGTGGAAGTCCTGTTCTATTTTCAGTCCCCTGTAGGCACTACCAAACCTTACTAACTCTGCCTTCCCTTCCCTGGAGCTCACCTCAGACTAACCTTAACCCCATCTCAGTCCATTTCTGAGGCTGTCAGTCCTTTTATCCATGAGGCAATTGCATATTGTGCTGCACTGCCACAGCCTTGCCATTGACTCCACTCCCCCAGCTTCACCCCCAGGAGCCTCCAGTGCCAAACCCAGGGAGACTTTGGCTCATATGTCCATAAGGTGCCCTCCAATACATAAAGAAATCTGAAAGGTGAAGAATGAGCACAAGGAGTAACATCTAGTTTCTGACAAGTTCTACGTGAACTGCATGATGGAACCAGAGAAAAAATGATCTGAGCTAAAGTCACTGTATTCCATTGACAAAAGGCAGAAAAACACATAACTGTAGATTTGGGTGCTCAGTTCTATGTTCCTGTATTTGAAAGGATTTGGTATAAATCACAAGACCATCATTTTGTATTGAAGAAATGACTGGATATCTCTCCCCCCTCCAGCTGCCGACAGCTGGAATTTGAAACTTTCTTCTCAGCCTACCATTCAAAACTACCTGCAGCTGCAGGTAATCTGGTTCTACATCACTGGCCCAAACTTCCACAGCATGTAAGATATTGCAAGATATTCATGCCCAGTATACAATCAAATCCTAATGAGTTGCTGGTTAGTTTTCTGGAAGACTAGGGTGAAAATACAGCAGCTATTCCTTATATGAATGGTGTACTGGGAAAGGCCGAAAACTTAAACTTAACATGATGCTGCTAGGTAATTTCAAATAAAGAGAAGGTAAAGAGAAATAGAGAAAACACCAGAAAATATAGCTGAAATTATTTGGTTTGGACAGAGCAAAGGGAAAAAAGCAAATTTTTTTGGACCTAATGATTGCCAAAGATAACTGTGTCTGAATTGATCTGTTGGTCACTGTTTGAGGTGTCATAGGCAGATCTGACACATTTTGAATATTTTTACAGGGACTATTACTGATCCCTTTTCATTAACAATCAGAGATAGTCACCAGTCAATAATATGAAGAAGCACTGAGATGCTAAACTTGATACCAGTCCTCAGTTTCTGCTAAAAAAGTACTTCTCTACATGTACCAAAATAATTCTCAATCAGATGGTTCTATTGGCACTGGCATTCTGATGGGGTTCTAAAGAAAATTATTTTTCCATGGACTGATGTTAAGGATCACCTCCTTCAAACTTAAGAGTGATGCATCCTAACAAAGAGGAAGTCAAACAAAAACACCCAGAGACAGGCATGGATGAGCAAGGAGCATGAACATGGACAAACTCCCCTACAAAGGGTGGAAGCATGGACAAAGAGTCTGAGGAGAGTACAGAGAAATTGTTCAAGCAGAGAGGAATCAGGTTAGGAAAGCTAATAGATTTAAAGATAGAATTAAATTTGGCCAGGAGCATCAAGAAAAACTACAGGTATGTCAGTGATAAGAGAAAGACTAGGAGAAAAGTGTGCCCTACCAGATGGAGATGGGAGATGTCATTACTTGGCAGGTGGAGAGGGCTGAGGTGCTCAATGAATTTTTTTGCCTCAGTCTTGACTGGCAAGTGCTCCAGCCACACCAGCCAAGTCACAGAAAGCAAAGACAGACTGGGAGAATGAAGAACCACTGCTGTAGGAGAAGGTAGGTTCAAGGCCATGTAAAGAACCTGGAGGTGCACAAGCCCATGGGACTTGATGTGATGCTTCTGCAGGTCCTGAGGGAACAGACAGATTAGGTGACTGTGTCACTATCCACCATATTTGAGAAGTTGTTGCAGTCTGGTGAAGTTGCCACTGACTGGAACAGGGGAAATGTAACCTTTACCTCCAACATTAGAAGGACATGGACCTGTTGGAGTGAGTCAGAGGAGGGCCAGAAGGGTGGAGCACCTCTCCTAAAAGGAAAGGCTGAGAGAGTTGAGTCTGTTTATTCTGGCAAAGAGAAGGCTCCAGGGAGAACTTACAGCACCTTCCAGTAGCTAAAGAGGGTCTACAAGAGACCTGGAGACTGATTTTTTAAAGGAGCATGTAGGGATAGGACATGGGATAATGGCCTTAAACTGAATGAGGGTAGGTTTAGAGTAGATATTAGGAAGAAATTCTTTCCTGTGGAGAGTGGTGAGGCACTGGAAACTTGAACAGTGATACTGGTTGTCCAGAAAAATCGGAAGCTCCATCCCTGGAAGTGTTCAAGGCCAGGTTGGATGGGCCCTAAGCAATCTGGTTTAGTGAGTGACATCCATGCCAAAAGCAGGGATTTTGAAACAGCAGGATCTTTAAGGTCTCTTCCTACTCAAACCTTTCTATGATTCTACAATTCTATGATTTCCCATTCTTTACCATGCTACCAGGAATAATGCTTCATCATTCTGTTTCAGCAGTGCTGACAGTATTTAGCTTTGTACTAAATCTGCCAGACATCAGCCACAGCTACAGGCACAGACACAGAATTATAACAGCACGACAATTTTTATAGGATACAAGAGTGAAAAGAATCCTTTTTAATTCAAGATAACCAAAAGTTTGGTCATTGCTGACCAGTACATCACCTTTAAGGAAAAAATGGGTTTGAGTCATCATAATGAAGTCGTTTCCTCACAGATCATTTTATTATGCCAAGAACCATCTGTACTCTAAAATTTTAATGGTGTCATAGTATCAGAACATAAAACAACCGTCAAAAAATGCACAAATGTCTTCGTAAGCCATTGGCAAATGACCAAAACGTGGCTTTCTAGAAAACAGACAATTGTCCTTCATTGCATCCTAGACAAGAAGCTGTACAAATTCAAACTTACTTAGGGAAGGTTTGGAGAGAAAAACTGGGAAATAGAGTACTCCAATTTTGTGTTATATATATGCTACGGACAAATAAGTAAGATAATAATTGTTCTATTTAGCAATAGCTTTGACAGTTTATGCTATATATAGGTAGCACATTCAGATAGAAATATGCATGTATGTATTATTGCATATAGGTATAACCTTACAAAAGGAAGGCCTTGTAATATCGTGGCTCAGTCTGGCTACTTTGGCTAAGCAGAAAATGACTATGGGAAAGTGACTTGGCTGAATTAGAGGCAGAAAAACTATTTATGCCACCATCACATGTTCACACTGTGGGGTATGGTGGTTGGTTGAATTATGTCTGTAATGATTTAAAACTATGTAGCTGATTACTGGCTAATTGCCTAAAAAGGCTGGGTTTTTGGAATAAAAAGGCTCTTCTTTGCACCTGCCTGGGGACCCTGCATCACTACAGACCCTCACTTCATGTATTATGTTTTGCAAATAACAGTAAATAGATAGAGAGTTTTCAATTAATAAATCCTTTCTTAATATGATCTTTATAGCTGAGTTTAAGATTTTCTAAAATTTTGGTTATAGTGATTACTTAACTTGCATGGTCTTAACCCTTAAGAAAAAATGTCGTAACACTTTTTATTGGAACAGGCTTACACAAATAAATGTGAGTGTCAAATGAATTCTGTAACAAATAATATTACTACGATTTCATTACTCTCACTTTTTAAAGTAGCTGAATGTTCTCTAGTAGCTACATTGTATGCAGAACGATTTAGGGCAGAGATCAGAGTTTCTCTCCCTTACATATAAAGGCAGAAATCCAGAAAGAACAGCCTTTGTCTGCTTCTCTTCTTATGCAATTCTAGTAATGTGACTCAGTGGAATAGGAGGAGTTTCAAAGGTTATGTACAGGTGAATTTTGTTATAATAATGAATACTTTTTTATACAATAAAAAGACTGCAGGAATTTGAGATAAAATTTTTCACTTTGTGTAGGGGGATGAAGAGGGAGCTTTCAGCTACAACGTGGAATATATCTGTATGTTCATGCTTAAATATTATACATACATTTATACATACTTAGGTATAAATATGACATATACATATTTACATGGTACACCTATATGCTAGACATCATATGCAGGTATGTATATATATTTATATACATGTATGTTAGATTTTATAATGTACTGCACAATTTTTTAATAACCATTACCACAAAAAATGTATAAGGTTCCAAAATGTAGAATATGTCACTCCTACAGAATAGGTGGTATTCAGTGAACAAGTACTTTTTTTTCTTTAGGGTACAACAGATTGTGTGAAAGCTTTCAGAAACTGGGAATTCATTCAGTAAAGTGACCTCAACAAAGTTATTGGGTTACATGAGAAAGAAATGGTAGGCTCTTTTCAGCAACATTTCCTGAATTTCTGTAGCTGAGAGATAATAATCATGATGACTGATCAAAAAGAAAATAATAAAACTGTGGAGGACACACAAAGAAACTGAGTGGAATATTTGAAACAGACTAATTACTAATATGATTTTTTGTAAGTAAAAGAAACCCCTCGGTAAATCCCATTTCTGACTCTTCCCCTGAAATCACCCTCAGATTTTTCAGGACCCTATCAATGTCTCTAAATTGAATGCATTAGTATTGTTGATGTCCAGTTCATCCTGTAGTGTTAAAATTGCAAAAGACTACAATTTTAGAAGGAGTATCCATTTGATATTATTGAACACAATACGTCACCTTGATGATGAACATCATCATGGTTTACATGAATTTGTAAACTAATAATAACTACAAATCCAGAATTTATGTGAGAGTAGACATGTGTCTCCTTGGTGGTCTACAAATGAGATTATTTTCTGGCCAATTGACTGGGAAAAACTTCCCTGTATGATACAATGTAATAAAAAAGAAACCTGTAAAAACTGAATAACAGACAGCAGACTCTGCAGGTGTTCGGTCCCTACAATTGAATGAAAAGTTGTTCTCTGAAACTATTTCCTTCTATTGCTTGAACAGGGAGCTGTGTGCAATGCAGTCACCTAAGTTATGGCAAAAGAGTTTCAGTTCTGTGAAAGCAGGATGCCAATACACATCGTGGTTTGGAGGATGCATCTGTTGGAGTATGCTGATTCAGTGTGATAGAGAAAGAAATTAATTTTTTGCATTCATTGGAGAATGAAAGGTTTGATGGTGCAGGCGCCAAAGCTCTGTGAGTCCCATTGGCTTGGATGAGTATGGATGGTGCTTTTCACCTCACATGATTTCCATGTCACCTTCCTTGGGCGTGCTGAACATCTGCTGTGAGGTGCTGAGCAACCTCAAACCTCATTAAAGTCATTGGATAGAGCCTTCAGCTATCTCATGAGATGAAGTTGCACTATTTATACTCTGAGAACATATGTATACTGTACTATTAGTGCTAATATTTTTGTCAGAACACTTTCTTAAAGCAAAATGTGAGAACATTTGTGGGCAGTAATCACAAAACAGGGTTGACAGCTCCTTCCTTCTCTTTCTCTGTTACAAACGTTTTTCCTTTCAACAGATTATGAAATGTAAATGGAACTGGTCATTTTCAGAAACTAGTGTTATTTTATTGATAATACATGAACACCAAAAGGGAGCTGACAAGGCTGTTGCCAAGTAGAACTGATAATTGTAGGGTGTGTGCAGCCCTACCTTAAATTGAGAGAGGAGTTACACAGCTGACAGCAATACCTGTAAGCAGGAAGTGCATATTGCATTTGCAAAAGTTCATAAGAGACAAGGGGAATAAGACCATCTCTTCCATTTCCACCAGATTAGCCATTACATGTCAAATATTATTTTACCAATAGCTTTCCTTATCATGGAAGTCTATCCCTGTCTGAAAATCCAAGATCTTTCCTCTTGGCTGAAAACTGCAGGAAAAGCTTGCTTTCTGTGAACATCATGATTCATACTGTCCTATGGTACTAAGCTGTGGGATCTCAGGCCAGAAACAATACTGGAAATTAGCAATTCAGAACAAGAAATTACAGGAAGGAATAATAAAGTCACCAAATTGTTTTGTACCCCAGCAAATTACTTGCTCAGATACTCTTACGGAGTTGTTTGTTGCACTTGATCATCAATGAATCATCATTAGGTCCAGGCTGCCTGCATCAAGCTTTTGACAAAAGCACCCAGCAGTAACTTCTGCCTGTTCTCCATCCCACATCTGTCATCACTACAGAGCGTGGGATAATAATAATAACAAAAAACAGATAAATCAGAAAGCCGAAAAAAATCCTACCTGATGAATCATTCTAGTGAGGAAGATTGGTGTAATTTCAGATTCACTCTTTCATTCAGAATCACATATTATCTGTTATTGCAGTTAATTGTAATAAATGCATAACAAAACCTGATGCAAGCACGATCTGGAGATCTGGAGAGGTTCAATGACCAGGTGTTCCTCAAAGAGTTCATTTTCTCAACTTAAAAACAGTTTGTTCAGTTAGGAACTAAAGAAATTCACCTCCATAACATTCTTTACGCTCTAACAATGATTATGAGCAACAAATAAAACACATCAAGTGCAAAGGCCAGTCATTTTATTTTTGCAATTATTAAGCACTTTTGCAAAGACTAATGCATCTGGAATTTTGTAAGCTAGATATGTTTATGATCTATGGGAAATTCTTGATGTAGTTGTGATCAATCCTTTTATCCATGTTTTGTTCAGGGTAAGTCAAAAAAATTTCAATGCCTGCTAGCTTAATAGTGGCAAAGAATACAAATTACCTTCCAAACTGGGGATCAGCATAAGATAGAAAAACGTGCTCAGTCTGTAAGCCAAGATTTGTACAATAAGGTGTGAATACAAATGTGCTCCTTTGCTGGAACTGTACATATTTATGCCAGGAAGAAGCAAGGACATCAGAAAATCAAGGAGACAGTAAGAAAACAACACGAATATGTAAACAGGGACGGAGTGACAGAACTTGCTCCTCTGCCTGAACAAGACTCCAGATATGACTATCACTATCACTGGAGTCTATTGTCAGATGACTTTGAGAAAGACACTTCAGAATGAGTAAAAGACCAGGTCAGAGATCAGAGCAGGGTTGGGATACCTGAGGGATCCCTTGCACCAGTATAATGGGACATACCAATGTCTTCAAGACTAAGTTCAAAAAGTTAGGCAACATTTAAAATGGCAAAAAAGGATTTGGACAAAAAGCAGGCAAAACTGCAACAATCAGAGGTGTTTATGATACGGACAGAAGAGGATTCAGGGTCAAGAGCAGTATAGTAAAGCAAGGACAGGACTCAGATCCAGCTCTAGTTAGTCCAGAACTAACAGGAAATCTTTCACCAGGCACCCAAGCACTGTACTTAGATGCCCTTTTTGTATGACTGTTTGTGAGTTCTGTGCTGCTCACCACAGCATTAGGGGGCACTTAAACACCCTTGCTTGTGAGGACTACTTTGGGGGCATGGATGTGTGTAGGCTTGGCATTATGAGTGAGCAGCCCAGTATGGTCACTCATTTCATGACTTACTGCACTCACAGAAGCAAGATATGTCTATATTCTCTGCACACAAATAGGTCAGGATCAAACACCACTTGACTCTGTCATGTTTTTAAGAAATAGCCCACAAATTTCCAAATGTTGGCCAACCACTGGCACTAAAACCAACGTGTAATAACATGTTTAATTTTACCATCTGAATAGTCCTGTTGAATGTAGGTATGTGTACACATTTCTGAAAGCCCAGGCACTGAAAGAGCTAATCACACATTAAATTATCTCTAGTGTGTGGGAAATATATTTTCATAAGACATTTAAGTATATTTAAAACAATTCTTTTTTTTAATGTTAGTCTGAAAAATCCTATTATCTTTAAAATGTTGGCATCTGTGTTAATTTACTTAGGTTGCAATTAACTGTAGCAGCTAAGAGGTTATTTATAAATTGTGTAAAACCGATCAGCTAAATGGCTGATCTTTTCACAGGGAAAAACTCAACCACTTTCTGTAAACAAAATCAACAATTATACCCAATCTAAAATATGTAAAAATGTTTATAAGCTATTGAGCAAGATACTTGCTAAAAGACTGAAATACTCATCCAAAAGAAGAGCTTTAACTAATTCTCAGCCTAACTTGCAGACATCACAAATAAGTTATACCCCTTCACCTCACCAAATTTTGATGGTCTTCTTAGGGAAGACAAATATTAAAATTTTAGAGAAGGACTTAATTCAAATATTCTTAGTAAAAGAATCTTACACAGATCCACAATTTAACAAGTATGAGTACATTGGAAGTACACTTTGGTCTTGTTAAATGCCCAAGGGCTTTTCTGTTCATCTGGATTGGTTTCACTTTTTGTGAACTTGATTGGAAAGGGATATAGCTGAATATCATCTTAATTTTTAATGGTCACACAGTACAGAACATCCTAGATGTTCCCTTTCAGTATCATAGTGAGGGAAGTACTCACCACTTGATGTGTTTTGGGTACTGCTTGATGAGGTGTTATACTTCAGGGCCTTTTTAATACCTAAGTTAGTTTCCAGTGAAAGCATGGAATTTCCAAAAGCTATTTCTCTACAGTATTAACCATACTAAAATATGTGTCAAATGGTTTACTGAATGTTACAGTGTTTTATGGATATTAGTTTTCAGTATTTTCTGTGTTTCTATTTGAATGAGGGGAAAAAAAGAAAAAAAAAGTTTGTTTTTTCTCCTAGTGCTTTCACTAGGCACTATGTAAAGTAAGGAGCCATGGGGAAGACAACTTTTTTTCAGTGTGGTTTCCAGAACTGTTTATGGGCATCCGAAAAATGACCTTTCTAATGATCTATGTGAGAAATATGCCAGCTTTTTCCATTCAAAAATCCAGTAATTATTGTAAATTAGAGTATATATGAAGGGCATCATAGCCTTCATAATCAGCAGACACCAGTTCACAATGTGTCAGAGATGAAGCTGCAAGGATGATGTGTGTTTCTTTTTAGGGATAAAAATCTTTTAAAGATTTCAGCACCCCATCTCAAGTTTTATAAATTAAGCTTATAATGCAGGCACAGAACACTGTTTTGTCACTCCCATGACTTTCAGTAAGTGTTTGTAATAACTCAGAAAGACAGTGATAACATAGGGAATACTACATTTGAATGAAGAATTGCACATATTCACTCCAGCAAGTCAGTCAAGCCTATAAATCATTTTTTGGTCTGTAGGACTAGAAGTAGATAATGAAGAAATAGAACAGCATGAGTAGATATACGGAAAGCAAGATAAGGACTGATGAACATAACTACCATGCACCACCACTCCATTATATTTATTAGCAGTGACTGGGAATAAGTGGGGCAAACACAACAGTAACCAAAACATGGAGGTGTCTCAGAGATGTCTGTTATTTTCCAATATAAATTCAGGAGTTCCCAATATAGCACTAGTACTGTGACTAGTCTTTTAAAATCTAATTATAATACTGATGCTTCCTTTGAGTAGACAGAGGACAAGAGTATATAATGAAACAAAAGTCATGGATCAGTTTGAAGTATATTGATCTGTCAGGGAAACAGTGCTGTGTGATTTCATTAGCCAGTCTGGACCTGGATCTGTCATATGGCACTCCATGACTTACCATCTAGCAATACCCCTGAAACTGATTCCCAAACCAAAACAAACTAATGAGATTCCTCTCTGAGTTGAAACATACTCAGACACAGTTCGATTTCTTGTTCTGGGAAGTGAGATTGATTTTGAGGGTCACAAAAACCACTGCTGACCACAGCTGGGTTTTCATCTGCTTTAGTCCTTGAGCAATAAATGACATTCAAGTCCAAATTCCAAACCTCTTT
>JAOTQP010001286.1:29819004-29870560 GCA_026413545.1 Cichladusa arquata
CAACCTCTTTTTTTTTTTTTTTTTTTTTTTTTTTTTTTTTTTTTTTTAATCAGCTTTACCTTTTCTAGACCTAACTTCTGGAAAGAATAAATACAATCAATCTCAAAAAAAAAAAAAAATCAATTAAAGTGCAGCATGAAAACTTCCAAAGACTTTAGGTGGAAGATAGGTATTTTTTTATTATTATTTTTTTATTTCTTTGATTACTTAGATATCCAAGAACTAAAGTCCTAACCTTTCCCTGGAAGGAGAGAAATAAAAGGTGACACTTTCTCTCCTGAGTAATGATATCTATCTTTAAAATTTAGATTAGAAATAAATGTGGCTAAGGCAGATTACATTGACTAAAGTGCTTTAAATGCTGTATAAAACTGTATTAGGAAAAGAGAATTCTGGAGACTTGATAGCTACCAAAGGGACTTAGTGTGCATTCAGAAAGGTGGGCATCCTCTAGATGAAGATACCAAGAGATTCTGAGACTGGTAAGAAGACCATGAGAGAAAGCAGCAGTGGAGAAATGCGCAATCATCCCGGGCTGTGACAGAGCAAGGGAACAGAAGCACACAGCACGCAGGACCCGCACGGTGTGTGACACCTCCTTTCTCCCCAGCGGGGACCCGGTGGAGCAGCGCGGGTGCCGTCCCGGACGCGTGTGCTCGCTCCATCCCCCGGCGGGCAGGGCAGGGCACGGCAGGCAGGTGTGTCCCCTCTCCCGAGGGCTGGCAGGGGCCACAGCGGGAAGGTGCCGCGGGATAACCCCGGGCTCGGAGCGCGGACTCGCCCGGGGCGCTCTCTGCGCTGTGCCCGGCGAGGAGCTGCGAGCCCCGGCCCGCTCGGCCCCCAGCGGCCGCGGCGGGGAGCGCTGCAGCCCGGCCGCTCCCCGCCTCCCCCCGCGCCGCGCCGAGCCCAGCCAGCCGCTATTTTTAGCAAATCCTCCCCGCGTCGCCACGGGCGGCGATCGCAGCGCGCAGCCCCGCGCCAGCTGCCGCCGCCCCGCCCGCCCGCCGCGCACGGCACAGGCTCGCTCCGCCGGCGCGATGGCCACCTAATCGCCACCTAATCGCCACCTAATCGCCACCTAATCGTCGCCCCATCGCCGCCGCGGCCGCAACTTTTCCTCCCCGCGCCGCGCCGCTGCTTCCCCCGTGGCTGCGGTGGAAGATGGCAGTTGTGGGAAGCGCTGGAAGTTGCAGCCCGCGAGCGAAGAGATAAGGCGGAGGAGCGGGAAGGTGAGTGGCACCGCCGCTGCCCCTCCGCTCCGCTCCGCTCGCTCCGCCCGGTTGCGGCGGGCAGCGAGCGCGGGGCCGGCCGGTCCCGCCGCCCGGACGTTGTCCTCGACCTGCCGGGGCGGTATTTTTGGGACCTTCGGGAAGGTTTCGGGAAGTTGCGCCGTGTAAGGGCTGGCAAGGTGGCGGGGGAGGGAGGATACAGCAGCCCCTGGCAAGTTTTGCTCGGCGGGAGCGTGAGTGGAAGAGCAGTTCCCGAGCGCTTGCCCAGCCAGGCGGGTGGTGCGTTCCTGGCGCCGGGGGATCCTCCGCGACCCCGCGTCCTGCAGGGCCGGCCGGAGAGCGGCTGCTGGAGCTCCGCGGGCGGTGCCAGCTCCCCGCCGTCGGCTGGGACCGCAGAGCTCCGCAGGGAGCCGGGGGAGCTGCCCCGTGGGGGCCGAGCAGGTGGGCGACGCCGGGGTGCGCCCGCTCGGGCACCGCACCGGGCCCGTGTCGGACCGCCCGGAGCAGGCGGCACCGGCGAGCGGGTGCCTCTCGTCCCGTCCCGTCCCGTCCAGTTTCGTCCCGAACCGTCCCGTCTCGTCCCGCTCCCGTGCCGGGTGGGTGGTCAGAATTTTGTATAATTGTATTTACGGTGACAAAGCGGTGGGTGCATCCCGGCTGGCAGCTTCCCGGTTGGCAGCGCGGGGCATGAGGAAGGTAGTTTCCAGCAAAGGTACAGTTGTTTTGACTCATCTAAAATGTCTGAGTTTTGATATGAAATGGGACAGAATAGCAATCAGTAATCATTCATGCTTATCACTCTTATAGAAAAAAAGCAGGTATTACTCGTAATGCACAAAATGCATATTCATTGTTGAATATCTACCCCGAGCCCACAGCAGTTCATATTTTTAAGTGCTCTGAAGAGGTCTAAACCCGCTGTTAAACAACACGAGAATTTAAGTATAGACAAATATTTAAAACAAGCTGATCTTTGAAAAAGAAGTAGTGAGGTGAATTGTGGAGACCTTTTGACATATGAAAATGCATGAATGTGCTTTTTTGATGCAAAAACTGCTGAGATTCTCTGTTATAAACCGCACAGAACAAGCGCTGACAAAGAAACCAAGGAATTTTAAACATTTGTCTTTCAACACTGTCAGCTTAAGTTCCTTGACATTTTGTTTTCTGTGACAGAAGAGTAGTTTTGTGACAGTTATTCAGGATTTAATTTGCAAGCTCACAAAGGCCTGTAGCTGTGATGAGAACTCATGAGCAAAAAAGGAAGCAATTTCACATTAAGGTTTTTCAAATGTCCTGTCCTGCTCAAATGTCTTGTCCTACTCCTATCTTCTCTCTCCACACACCTAGTTCCACAACAGAATCCCTATATCTTTTGAAGTTATCTTGCTGCTGAGTGTCTCTAAATTTTCTCTCATGTCCAATACATTTCTGTATCAGTGGCCCCAGCTCATATATGTTTTATACCAGGAGCACCTACTATGTTCAGAGATGCCAGCTTGCTCTCTGTCATAACACCAGAGCAATCTTGGAAGTCAATTCCATCCCTTCATGCACTTAAGTTGCATTGTTATTTGAGTAAAATAGCTATGTCTCAACTGTACAGAACTTTCTACCATGAATGATGCAAATAATATACTATTTTAATGCCTCTTTTTCATTGTCATGGCAAAGATGTGATCCAAAACATTGGGAATAAACGTGTCGTGGCTCCAGAGAAAAGCTGCAGTCAGTCATGTTTATGGTGCCAGTTTCTTCATATAAATATTGAAATGGCTGTCTTTTAACAAAAATCTCATTGTCAGTTCAGAATTCCAAAAAAGAGAAAAATACGCCATTATACTTCTGGGTGACCAGCTTGATGCAAACACAGCACCATAGTTAAGCCTACCCAAAGCACTGGTCCCAGTGTCAGATTCTTCTGTAAGTCTGTGTGAATGTGTAATACACTCAAATGTTTTGAATCTGACTTTAAAATGTTAGTTTTGAAAACAGTAGTGTTTGGATTTCCATTAAATTGCGTTTCCACAAATGAAGTTTGGTCTACATGACTAAATGGGAGCATTAATTTGTAAGCTGCTGTGTATCTTTAGTTCACCAGCATCTTCCTGCTTCATTTAGAGCTGTTCCTATTAGAATTTATTTCTGTGAAAAGAGAGATAATACTATGATTAAGTGGCATATGCATTTTCTAATTTCTTGATAAAAATAACATTGAAAAGAGATCATTATAGAAATGATATACTTTCTAAAAAGCATGTGAAGTGCAAAATAATTTTCAGTTCTTCATCTCACTACCTGAAGTAGCCCCATGGAAGTTACATGCTGAAAATATGTATCAAATTTAAGTTTATGTATCCTGAAAATTATATGAATCCTGGTATGAGTTACCATGAATGCTGAAGGTACCTAAATGTAGCTGCTGTAGTTAGTTTCTTAGTATTCAACTAATGCTTAGTAGGTGAAATGTAGCTTTGAAAGTAATCAAATCCTGTTGTGAATGAACAACCATAGCAATGAAAAATGGCAAGAGTGTTGGGATGTAGTCTAATCATCTCCAAATTGGTAAATTAAGCAGATATTTACCAGAGTGTATGTACTCTTGTTTTATATTCATCAGGGTTCAGGCTAGCTATTTTAAAGCTACTTAGGATATGTGTGTTCAAACTGCAATAAAAAGTACTTGTGGCTTGCAGCTACTCATAGCTGAACCATTTAGCTGAGAGAGATTAGTGCATCACAGGAGTGAGGCTTTTTCACTTTTACAAGAGTTCTGAGCCAGATTTGTTGAGGCTTATATTCTGTGTCCTATAAGCATGCCATTTACATGAACTTTCCGCATAAATTCAAATTAAAGGAAGGAGTATTCATCAGAGTTGTCCAGTTTCCTCAAAAGTAAGGAAATGTTCTTTAAGCTGTTGCAATTAAGTAGAAGGTACATAATACGTTCTGTTGAGTTAAATTAAAGATAGCTCCCATGTAAAGACATTAGGCTATTCTACGATAAAACATATTTGTCATGCTTCAAGGCTTCAGTAATGATTTCCAGATAAATAGGCAGAGAATGTTGCATTGCTGAATCACTTAAGGTTATATTGTTTGTTGAAACTGATAGATGAGTAAGGCATTTTAGAGCTAACACCACTTGATGAAATCACCTTTCATTTTCTCCTTTTGGTTTTGAGTTTTTAAATCAGGAAGTTCATCCATGACCACATAATTTTTTCCTTACTCAATGTAACTTACTTGTAATGAATGCATTATGTTGTGAACATCAGTGCATGCTGGGTAAGAGTGCACTAGTATTGAATTTATTGTTATGGCTTTAATAATAAATTACAAAGTTTATTTGTGCTGCTAATCCATAGCTTAATCTTGGTGCAGCTAAATGCAGTGAAATAGTGCTTATCTACTGCTCAAAGTGAATGTATCAGTACTTTGAGGCCAGCTTACACCTTTCCTGTGAGGAGATACCCACACTTCTCCATACTTCTCCATTTTTGTACAATATGTAATTGTATAACTTTTTGCCAAAGAAGATTGCCAATGCAAAAAGTTAACATGAGTTCAAAAAAAGATTTGGACAAATTCCTAGATTAAAAAAAACCAAAACAACAAACCAACATATCAAAGGCTAGAAATCAGAGATACTTCTGAATCAGAATGTCCCTAACCAGCAAATATTCTGGAGGCTTCAGCACACTTCAAGAAGCTACCATTCACATGGTTGCATTGCACTTCCTCACTTTTCCTTATGCATTTGCTGTTGGGCATCTGGGGAAAAGGTGTTGGATTCTGGACAAGTCTTTAGTTTGATTAGATTTTACTATTCATGCATTCTTACCCAGTCAAGGTGGACAAGGTTATATGCAATTTAGACATTCCTTTATGGGGGAAAGTGATTGAAAACTTTTGTTACACGACCTTCAAGCAGATGTTTACTTGAATTAATTAGCATTAATTCAATGTATGATGTTGATTATGAGATGGAAAGGTAATAGCAAGCAAATATTTGTTCTTATTTTCCAGTAATTTATTGTTAATGGTACTTTTCAATATAATGTTAACATTGTTCATTCACATCATAATACATTGTTGAAGTTATGATATGTAGCAACTATCAGGATACTTTGTTTTAAATCTATTGCATAACTGTAAACTGTTTTTGTTTAAGAAAACAAAATGGTTTTCAGTGAAGGTGGCTCAGAAGTGCTGGAAAGAAGATGACTCCTTACAGCATGTCTTTTATTTGTCCCTAGTTCCTCAGTTTTGGATTTGAAGACGATGGATTCTATATCTCTTCATTTGATTTCTGCTCTGAGATGCCCAGTCTTTTAGTTCATTTCTGTTCAAGATACAGAGTGCTCCTTCTCTAGAATGGATGACTGTCACTCTTGGGGCTTTATTCAGACTTGAGTCTGGTTTTCTGGTTTAGTCTGAGCATGCATGAGCCTCTACTGTGTTCACTGAACCCAGCTTTTTTTTCCATGCTCTTTTAACCTGCAAGAGAGGTGAAGACCTGGTCTAAAGGGTATTTTGAAAAGGTGCAGTACACAAGAGAAATTGGCAGCCCTGAAGGATGCCAATCTTGTGTGCATGCAAGATACGTGAAGACTTGAGCCTGAATTTATTCATAAAGGAAGTGGTGCTGCACAGTGCCCTTGGTGCCTCAACCTTTTACAGTGCCAAGGATCTTCCATCTTTGCTGCTGCCTTTCCATTGCAGCTCTGTCACCTTTCACCAAAGCTTCTAGGGCAGTGTTTGCCTTCCTGTCCTCATGCTTCTGGTCTCCTACTGTTATTCTCATGGCCTTGTGCCTCCAGGCTGTGCTACTGCTGTTATGTCAGGGAGGTGATTTACACTGCTGTAAGAGTCAAACCCTTTCACAAGCCTTTCCTTACTCTGTTTTTTGCAGCTTTTAGTTTGCATTAGGAGGAAGACAAGTATTTGCCCAGCCTTCCCCAATAATATATGCAAAACTTAACAGCCAGTTAGTTTGCAACACCAGCCGCTGATCAAAAACTGCTTCATTCAGGGATAATGGCATCATAAAGGGGGGATAGGCACTAGGGAATTTGAACAGAATTTATGTGGAAATTTATGTGCTTTCTGTGGGAAAAGTAGTAAGGTGCATCACCTGATACACTGGAGAGAACACCTGGGAGAGGATGCTTAATGGGGAAACACTGGTAGTTCTCTTCTTGGCTAGCCACGGGAGCTTTCTCTTTCCCCTTTTCATTTTCTCCTTTTGCTTTTCCAGTTACCTTTCCCCTTTTTAAATGTTTTTAGCTCTCCCTCTGCCTTCTTTTTCCCCTAAAGAAACTCTTGTTGTTGGCTTTGATGCTTGTCACCAGCTATAAACTCTGCAAGTAAATCAGGAAGGGACATAGAGATGTTTATATACTTGTAATGAGTAGTTTAGTTAAGTGTGCAAATAGATTGGTACCTGGACAATTTATACCTATGTAAATAGAAATTATGTGATAACTTTCCTCTTTTTACTTCTTGGTCAAAGAGAAATTATACATCTGCTGAGTATTTATTTAGTCAGCCTGAATTTACTCTTCTGGTTTGTGATATGTGATATAGAGATGTGTGAGAATATCTCTATTCCACCAGATATGTCTGTGTTCTTCTCTGTATCCTCTTCAGTCTGAATTTAGATTTTTTCAGTAAATGTGATCAGAATAATAGTCCGTGCCCCACAGAAATCTATTGTGTAAACCAAGGGTGGTAATAATCCACCTCCTTTTTAAAAAAGCTTCAGTGATGTATCCTAGGTTGTATTAAACTCAATCTGAAAGTTTAATTTCCTGTTACTTTTTGAAATGCTCATGTTTACACTAAATCACACTAAAGAAGCTGGAAGGGACCTGTTGGTCAAAATACAGTCAAAATAGAATTTAGACCATGTTGTTTAGGGGTTTGTTCAAGTCTGTCTGGAAAAGCTCCAAGGAAAGCAATTTCACAACTTCTCTGGACAATCATACCCAATACTTAGTTATCCTGATAGCACTTTTTCTTTTTTATGTTGAGTCATAGCCTCCCAGTTTCAATTAATGAGTATTTTCTCTCATTTTTGTGATGTGCGTGCCTGTGAGGAGCCTGGCTCCATCTTTTTGGTAAAGGTCCTCATAAGCAGGAAGAGGCTGGTGTTAGGTCCTTGCTAAGGCTGCCTCATCTTCAGGATGAACAGGTCCTGCTCTCAGCTTTCAACAGGGCGAGTTCTCCAGCCCTTTCCTACTTTGACAGACCCTGGAGGAAGCTTCATTCAGTTCCTTGGAACACCAAGACTGGAAGCAATACTCCAGATGAGGGCTAGTGCTTGAGTAAAGTGGAAACATGAAACTTCAAATTGGTAAATCTACCAAACAGTAAATAGTACCAAATTCTGACAATCCAGGAATGAGAAATTAGGCAGAACTTTACTGTCTTGTAACCATAAAATTAATTCAAACTATTGTACGCTTTTAAGAATTTGTTATTGCTTATGTGAAAACAAAGCTAATTTGGTATTTCTTCTCAGGAAAGTTCTTGAATCATGTTATTTTGGACTAGGGAAGTAATGTGATATTGGAATTTTATTTTAATACCCTAAGCACATTCTTATATCTCCTTTATAGCAGCATATGAGGAAAATTATATGACACAGATTTTTTGTACATCTAGGCATTAAATTATACAAAGTTCTGATTATTCAAGTTTTGACAGTTAACATTAAGTCTCCAGAGTACCTAACTATTGAACTAAACCTTACTTTGGCAAGAGCTTGGTGCACTGCAGGCGTGAATGTAAGATTTCTAAGGAAAAAAAATTAACCTAGTTTGAAATGGGAAATAAGCAGCAGGTGCATAGTAACTATTTGGTGCATAAAATGTATAAATTATTAATATTTTGTTTGTTTTGTAGATAGACAGCTCTTCAGTTGTGTATGTGTAAGTTAAAATTATAGGAATGTGTGGCCAATATAAAATACGTACAGTTGCCATTCAAATCTTTTGTGTTTCTCCTTTTGGCAGTCAATACCATTAACATTGATTAATCAAGTCATACTATTAGTTAAGCAGAATTTTGATATTTCATTTAGAGTTGAAGCTGTTTTAGTTGGGATATAAATAATTACTCTATATATTCTCTGAAAACATATTATAAATTGAAGGATCAGTGAGTTGAAATGGAAAATAATTTTCAATACTTAAAACAGATCATAGTTTTCAAAGTAGGTTGGGTCTGCCCTCCTGACTGCCATAATCAGCACCAGGGATCTAGCTGGAGGTTGCTATAGGATTCTTTTTGGCCTCAGTGTACTCAGTTTTCCTTCCATAAAAATCAGAGCAATAGGAAGCAGCAGAGGACTGAAGTTGAATCTTATCCACAGGGACAGAGTAAAGACACAGTCAAAATGCAATCCTTTGGCAATCAGGACCACAGCCTAAAAAATGAATAGTTCAGAGGGGAATCCAAGCCAAGATACGAATCAGAGAAAGGTATTTTCATTTGTAAATTACATTTGTAGGTTTAATTTATGGGTACCCACTGTAGAACCAGCCCTGCAGTCCCTTCCTCTTGCATGTGCACATTCTGTGCTTGAAGGTGGACAGTCTGCACAGAGCACCAAATGCTGTTGAGCAGAGTGTAACAAAGAAAAGATGAATAAAATCTTTTAGGGGTGCTAGCTTTACTATTTCAAACATATTAGTCTCTTATGAAGACTGTGAATGAAGAAACCACCTAAGAGAATATTCAGCTGCTCTCAGTATATCCAGGTTGCTTACTCAGAGTCTCTTGGAAGACTGTGAAATGTTTATATTTATCTATGCCATCACATACACCTTGTCTTCCACTCCATCTGGCTATATGCTTTCACCCCCCTCCAAAAAAAGGAAATTCTGTTATGAAAATGTGGTTAAATATTGTTATCTTTTGAACAGTTGGAACAAGAGTTCAAGGCTTCCTTTTGACTGGAAAGTGAAGTTAGTAAGTGGATTTTTTTGTCAAGAGACTTTCTTGAGAAACTAGTGAAAAAAAAGGTACAGGTTTAATATAATTAATAGGTATGCAACCCTAGGTTTGTGTAGCATTTTAGTGAGATACATATAGTATAAAATCCACATCCATGTTAGTGGATCAGTATCAGCCTATTAATGTGATGAGACTTCCTTTAGGCCTTCTGAGAGCTGATCAACCATTCTTCTTCCTTGTGCTAATGCATGTCATTTATACTGATCCAGATTATGAAGAAAATGCAGTCTTCAAAAGGAGATGATAGGAGATGACAGCTAAAAATTTGCTAAGGGTAACACTAATAGTAACAGTATTAGGACCTTGATTGAGGAGGTCAAAGATTTTACTTGTCTTTGAGGAGACTATGATGAGATCAGGATGTCACCATTGCATGTGAAATTTTCACATCTGATGTTTGTTGTTTCACATCTGTTTGTCTGTTGTTTGTTTGTTGAAACAGATCAGATGAAGAGGAGAGCTTGAGAAAGCCCTGTTGAGGGTTCAGATCTACTGAAGACATGCATGGAAGATTGTAGTAGATTCCCAGTCATAGCAGAAATGGCATGGAGCATGGAATCTAGGATTGGATCTAGCAGCTTTAATTCATTAATTCTTTAATTCATTAGGGCAAACCATGGAAGCTGATTCAATTTACACTGGCAGTCAAAGCAGTGGAGGAGCTAGAAAAGTGTATAAAAGATAATTCCTGCTTATTCTTTCCTGCCGTCTTTTGCAAATTACCTTTAAATAAATTTAGCAGATTTTGGCATGCACTCTGGGTACATTTTCTCTGCATCAAATTGTCTGCATGCTTCTATTCCCTCCAGTTTTCCTTAGTGATGCCTAAATATAAGTTTGTAGCTTCTTCAGTGTACTCTGATTACACTGAAGAAGCATGCTGGTATGCGTAGGCGATTTTTCTGGGTGTCTGACAAATGAAATTATTTTTCTTTAGGCCACAGAGTAGCAACTGAGCTGCTTCCACAATTTCATTGCAATTTTTCTGGGGAGTCTGTATACGGTGCCTGTGAAAGACCTGGAAGGGCTGATTGACTTTGTGGTGACAAATTGAGTGTCATTTCTGACACTGCTTCACATTTACTTATCCTCAGAATGGTCATCCATACTTTTGGAGAGAGTTGCTTGGATGTTGGTTGTCTGTGGAGTCTGTATACATCATTTTTCCTTACTCTTTTTATTGCTATGGAGTGTTTGTATTGCTGTCTCTGTGAAAGAGACTGAGCTGGGAGTGACAGCAGGAGACACAACTGAGAGTCTTTTTCAGTTGACATTTGGACCATAATTTAGGTTTTATGCCTAGAAATGTCAGCTCAAAAGACACTTCTGTGTAGATAAGGAAGCAACATAATAAAGCCATTACCATGTTAAGAGTAAAAAGGTATGGATTTTTTCCAGTGATTTCAGTCTAAGTATTTCAGGAGAGAGAATTAAAAAAGGTTTCTTTTTTTTTGTATTTTAAGGCCATAAATACAATCAAAACAAATTAAAAGTAAGCCACATTAAAAAAGAATTTTAAATTCTGCTTGCTTACTCTGATTGAGAGTGATTATCTTTCATGAAACTAATTAACTATGTGATAAGTAACCTAAGGTATTTTTCTAAAAACATCATAGGATTGCCTCATCTTTAGATTGTCATTGCTGTGCTACATATATGGTCATTTTATATTCCTCACCTCTGTGAAAAATAACTCTGTGTATCTTCCTGCTCCATATTGAAATCAATATGATGAAAATACCAACATCTGTCATTTATGGTATGTAGTTATATTCCAGAGTGAATGGGAAATGCATAGATAGGCAAGGCCAGAACTGGGATCTAATACATGTATCTTTTTTTATTCATAATTGGATTTTAAGCCCAACATCCTAACAGGATGTGGACTATGTGCTAAGCACACATAAAGCAAAGCAAAGACAACTATTTTTCACCTTTAAAGCAGTTACTATACATCAGTGCAATGATCCATCAGATTTTCATATGCAGGCTGTTATCCTCTTGTCTACAGGCTTTTCCCAGTAATGTTGCTGCTTCAGTTAGGCTAAGGAATAATTAACTATACTGATTTTAACAGAACTGTTTTTGCTGACGCATATCAAGGTAAAAAAAATGAAAATCTGACTCACGTCAGGTTGAAAATGTGTTAGCTATTGGCTCAGTCTAATTATACTGAATTAAATCTAATTGCATATTGTCATCCAGTCCCCAGAATTCTAACAGTAATTGAATTCTTGTAAAGTTATAAGGGTGATTTAAAAAATAATGTAAATTCCATGGAACTTTCTCCGTAAAGTTTAAATTTCTGGAAAAAACCCCACTATTTAAAGAAAATAACCATTTTGGTGAGGAAGTTTTTGTAAGAAATCACTAATAAATATAGGGGATTAACATGAATAGTAAATGTATACCTCAAGGTTTTTCACCTGTTTTGTTTTATTATGTTCTTCAATAATTTATCATGTAATACTGAATTAGAGAAGTTTTGTCATTTGTTATGAAAGAGGTACAGCTACCAATATTTCTGGTTTAAAAGATGACTGCTACAGCTGAATTATTCACGTTTACCCTGGTATAGAATGGTGTTGGCTATGGCATTACTAGAAGTAGAAATGTAGATACAATTTTTATGTAGTAAATAGCTAAAGAAACAATCCTCTCTGAATGAGGATTTCATTTGGTCCTGACCATTTTGCAGCTAGTTAATTGTTTAAAGTGAAATAATGCTATAATGCATATGGGCAGACATAGCTGTTGGTACTTGAAGCCAGTTGTGTTTCATTCTGCATCAGTCATTTAAAATTGTATTGATTAGACAATAAAACCAGTGCTCCTAGAAGAAATAAAGGGTAGGTTAAGCAAGAAAAAAATATATCTTTTTTCAATTTTCAATAGATGAGGAGACTTATTACCTAATAGTAATAAGTTGGGATTCTGTCATTTCACTTTACATTGATTTTTCTTTTGCAATGCATCTGAAAATTAATAGAAGCTTTGCCTATTTTATTAAAGTTATGCAAAGAAAAGGAGGGGAAATAAAAATTGCATGTGAGGATAAAGCCAATAAAATCTTCATGATTTAAATGGAAGTATTTCTGGGAAGCAAGTGGAAGCTTTGGGCTTGGATATAAAGGCTAACACAGGCAATTGGATTAGGCAAGTTCATCTTGGCTATGGCAGCTAGAAATCACTCTCTCTAATAGAGAAGTATCACTGGAGAGCAATGGGAAGTGAATATGTAATTGCAGAACTCTCTATCTCCATCCTGCCTGTCATACCAACACCTTTGGTACCATAGAAGAAAACATCCCTTTCACATAGCTATGAGATGTATCATGTACTATGAGTGAGAAAAATATTGAAAGAGCTAATAAAGACAGTCCCAAAGTGAAAAATAAAAAACCCAAACAAACAAATCACTTTTTTATTATTTGAATACACTTATGCCAACTGTGCTGGAAATGTATACAATATACAGACTTGAATAATTTATGCTTGGATAGACAATTACATCAAATAAGAGCAAAGCCAGATTGTTTCTTGTTTTTTTTAAAAGCCCACCCTATTTTTATGTTGAGTTCCTGGTTAGAAAGAAACATCTTTTATGTTCCAATGGAAATAAATAAGTTTTAATATTAAAATAGAATTTATTCACTATTGAGTGAATATAGTTCACTCAATATTTATTCAGTATTGAGTTCACATAATTCCTGGAACAAGAAAGCATCAACAGGAGAGCCCTCCATTTGGTGTAAGGTTGTAAAATCTGCCATTTTGCTATAGAATGGGGTGTGTTTTCCCTTTTTGCATAGTACTGGCCCACAGAAGGTAATTTCAGCTTTTGTATATAAGCACCGGGGACAGTTTGGATAACTGAATTGAATAACTGAAGTAAAAAGAGCTGAAAGAAAGAAGGGACGTTCAACACTTCAGTTTTTGGAATAGTGACTGAGAGAGACGCTGTGCCCTTATAGAACCTGTGAGAGAGCTAAACTCTTAATTCCCCTCTACAATAATTTGAAATGCAGTCAATTTCAATCTGCTGTTTCAGCAATATGATTCATGCAGAAAGAATGTTTGTTTCTTATCAGATTTCAGTAACCCTCCAGTTACGTTTCCAGTGGGCATAAATTCTATTTAGATAAAGTGGAGTACTGTGACTGTGTTTAAGACATAGAATTCTATGCATGACTGTTCATAAAGACTGGGATTCATTTTCCTGCATGGAGAAATGTTAGAATGCCACTATAAAATTATGCATCTGAGTTTATTTGTGGGGAAATTGCTCTTGATTATAGCACCAAGTTCCTATATGTACAACTTCATATCCTCTAGATGTTCAGGCCTACATCCCAAGCTATGATGTCTTCTGTAGGCTCATCTAGATGGCCAAGCATTTTTAGCATACATGGTGCTGGCTATATTGTCCAGCAACACAATTAATTTTCTACTTGTTTTCTTCTTCTGAGTACTGCATTGTACCATATGCTGTGGAGAAGGGCATTGCAAGGTATCTGTGTACATTGTCTCTTCTCAAACCCAACATAAAATATCTGGTTAAAATAGATGAGAGGAAACATTGCCCAGAGAACAGAGCTGGTGACTGTGCAGCCGTGGGTAATCACAATGGTGCCTATACACACAATAAGGGAACAACACTGAGCTAATACTGATACAGTCTGTGATGGTACAAGACCTTCCAATGCATGATGGGGCTTCCTTTTGTGAGTAAGGATGTCCTTCCTTATGTTTTTTTCCCACTCCCTGTGCAGCCTGAGTTCCAGTCAGTCTCCCAGCCCCGCGTCCTCTCACAGTTCTCTGCCAACCACAGACAGCCAGCATGGACAAATCTTTTTGTTTCTCTTGCTGGCCTTCATGAATGATGAAGAATTTTGGGTTACAGGCCTCTTAGTGATTCAGAATCAAGAGGCACAAAGGCATAAGGAAAAAAAAACAACTCTTCTTTTCATGAGACAAGTCCTGTTATGCTCGGCACCCAAATAACAAAAACCTGCCGGATAAGTGGATTCTTCCCAGTTGCAAAACATGCACCAACCACCATTCAGCCTGCAACTTCTAGAGCTTCTTGTGTAATTTTTTATGGAAGTCCAGTTACAGGATAGGTGAATGTCTTTTTGTAGCCAGCCTTTGATGGCAGAAGGGAGATGACAACTAAAGGAGCCCTGACTGAAAACAGAGAAGTTTGAGCAGCATCCTGCCATTGCTCAGCATGCAAGTGATTTCTAGCTCACAGCACACAATTCTGGACAAACCAAGTATAAAACCTGGAGACAATGAGAGACTTGAATGCCTTCTCAAGTGTCTTCTATGCTTGGTGCTCCATCCTTCTCCTTTTATTGGTGAAGGATGCTTAAGCAGCATGAGTATGTGCTCCTAACGCGGACAGTCAGCAGCCTTGGTCACATCCTGCCCATGTTGCACATTCAAAACCAGCTTAGATTTCCTATTTATTCCTCAAGTCTCTGTTTCTCCAGGTCAATAACTTCCTACACGAGTCTAATTCTTTTCCTGCTCATGACCAGGAGAATAGGTCTAAACAGTGTCTGAGGTGTTTAAAATTTGGGGAAGTGTGTAGTGTTTAGAGACAGTAGTTGTGATGTTTGGCTTTGCAGACTATGAAATACACACTGGATAGGAGACCTAGAGAGAAAAATAGTTTAAAGCAACTTGGTAATGCTTCATCTTTATTGTGTTTATTCTAGACTGAACTGAATAAGTGGGTTGAGACACTCAAGTTCCCTTGTTCACCCTGGAGTGGACACTTGAAACAAACAGTTGTGTGCTCTCTTTGTTCATTACAATGCTGCTTCACTTGATAATCTGTCCCAGTCGTAGCCAGGAGAGAGATGACATAGCAACACCAGAAGTGGGATGGTTCTTTTTGGTCTGAAATCAAGCCTGGATGTCCTGCAGTGTAAGAAGTTTTCATTTTTTTCCTTTCTTAAGTGGCTGAGCATCTACTGAATGACAGATAGCAGTTTGAGAAGAGAACAGGAATGGTGGGAGAGCTGGAGCTCTAGAGCTGTACTCAGGAGGTCATGGTGGTAACTGAGTGCAGAGCTTAGTTGCCTATCTTGCATGCTGGGATTACAAGCAATTTTCCTCTTATCTTGCAGCTGGGGAAAGCTTGTGTCTTCCCCTCCTGTTGGATACAGGTGGTATGATAGATCTGAATTCCCCTAATTCTCAGGGCTGGCAACTAGGCCATATACATAGCCTGTCACATCTGGCTTTTTATTCTGCTGAATCAGATTAAGTTACTTGTACATATATCTAGCCTAAAAGTTTGGCATCTCTGAGATGATTTTCATGTAAGGGCAAGTTTGGGAGTGATAAGTGGACTTATAAGTGTCTGATTTCTTCAGGTATCAACTTCCATGTTTTCACTGCTTTGTCAGGTTCTCTAGCAAATATCTAAAAGAGCACGTGTTCTTTAGGCAGAACATATATATCTTTATCCTTTCATTTCCTTTTTGCCCAGCTGGCAAAAATTAGTAGCTGTAGACACAAACTTAATCTAATTCTTCCTTAGTATCTTAGAGAAAATCAGTGAGATCCAGGAAACTTGTCTGATGGCTCTGTGAATTTGCTTCTAGGCTGTACCTCTGGTATGGGTCTGGAAGAAGATCCCAAGGCAGGAAGCAGTTATGTGAAACTAATTCTGGTGCTTTACTAAAGGTGACCGTAGGATACACTACTAGGGTTTGTGGCAGCCTCTCCATGTCCTTCATGGAAGGGACAGGTGTTACATGAAATGCTCACAACTTCTGGATACTGAACTTTTATAAACTTCAGTTTGGAATATTTCATTCTCCTGGAACACCTGACATTATTCATGATCCTGATGAATGACCATGAAATCTTTCTGTTAGCAGAATTATAAATCCACATGTGGCCTTCCAAATGTGGTCACATATGGCTCCCAGACCTCCCCTTGCTATATAATCTGCAGTACCCTGACTTGTACCAAGAGATTTCCTTTAGAAATGAAATGGCTGCTTGTCTCATTTTCATCCACAGCCTTTGGTACAGACTTGCCAAGGGGAGGGTGAAGTACGATGGCTTGGCAATGTGGCAACAAACTTTTAAAATCTTGTTCCTTGAATGATTTTTTCTAGAAAGTTGTCTTTTAAGTGATATGTATTACTTCTTGAATTGAACATCTGAGAAATTAGGAGAACACAAAGTATTTGACAAGTGCAACATGAGGTCTCACATCCAGGAAAACATCAGTGAGGTAGTTGTTTATATCAATGTTGCTTCTCTGTAGCTCTAAGGGGGTGTACACTGCTGTCTTCACTTCTTTGTTCAGTATGATCATAACAAGCAATCCTTTCTCCTGTGGCATTTATGGATTACTTCTGTCAGCTGTCATTTAGATTTGATACACCATCAAATGTTGATATGCAGGTTATAATATGAAAAAAATCCCACTATTTAGCCTCTAAAAGTGGCCTAGATTAGTGACAGCACAAAGCCTTCTGGGCTTAAGTCAGACTTATGCATCTGAATAATTTAAGGCTCTTCTTAAATGTTTTCTTAGATTTATAGGAGAAAATTCACCTACAGTTGCTAGGAATTTAACAGTAAGCATATAACCAGATTAAAAAGAAAAGTGCTGTTTTACCTCTTTCCTCCAAGTGAACTTTTAATTTTCTGGATGAATGCTTTTTCCAAAATACAGCTTTTTTCTGTCTAACTGCCTGTTTTAGAAAGTATCTTTCTCTCAACTCATTTCTCCTTTATGCTGTGTCATTTCTTGAATGGATTATAAAAGAGCTCATGCTGTGGTCACTGTTCCCTACAGCAATTTCCATGGCATTCTGCCTTTATATCACAGTTGTTTCTCTGATGAGTTGTTGCACCAAGCAGGATTACTCTTTCAGTATTTGTGGCTTAAATACTCATAGAGATTTCACTTTTCTTCTCAGGTGCTTCACAAAGCCATGAGAACTTTTCTTTTCCCCCTCAGAATTAGTAAACCCAGTGTTTTCTGTAAAACTGTTTAGATACCTGCAGTTTTGAATGCTGCACCTTTTTCACTTGGTTAATGAAATCACAGATGTATAAAATGGTTAGGGTTGGAAGGGACCTTAATGATCATCTGTTCCAACCCCCCTACCCTGGGCTGGGACTCCTTCCACTAGACCAGGTTACTGAGAGTCCCATCCAGCCTGGCCTTGAACACTTCCACGGATGGGACATCCACAACTTCTGTATGCAACCTGTTCCAGTACCTCACCACCCTCACAGTAAAGAATTTCTTCCTAATATCTTGTGTAAACCTATGCTCTTTCAGTTTGAACCCATTCCCTGTTGTCCTTGTCCTTGTCCTGCATGTTCTTGGGAAAGTCCCTCTTCATCTTTCTCACAGACTCCCTTCAGGAACTGGAAGGGCACAATTAGGTTACCCCAAAGCCACCTCTTCTCCAGGCTGACAATCCCAATTCTCCCAGCCTTTCATTACAGGAGATATTTCCATCCTTCTAATCATCTTCTTGGCCTTTCTTTGGACTCATTCCAACAGGTCAATGCCCTCCCTGTGCTGAGCATCCCAGAACTGAATGCAGTATTCCAGAATTTCAGGTGGGATCTCAGGAGAGCAGAATAAAGGGGCAGAATCACCTCCACTGACCTGCTGGCAGTGCTTCTTTGGATTGGTTTCACAGGCCTTTAAACTGAACTCCCTTCTTTCTAAGATATGTGTCATACCTGTTAAAAATCAAATTATTGTAATTGAAAGTAACAGTCTCAGTAGTAAAGTATGCCTAAAACTGTGTGCAGCAAAGCCACTTTTGCCAAATAAAAATTTTAAGCTGTGATTTATTAAAGCATGTGGTGAAAAGCATCTTGTGAAAAGGATTAAATACATTATCACAATACATACATGCAATATTTTTGAATATAATGTATTTGTTAGTAGGTACAGTACACACAGACCTTAATTTCTTCTTTGCACAATTTATATTTATGTATTTCCGCATTAATTTTAAATGCTCATATAGAGGAAATGTGTCATACACCTAGCACCAGCAAATGGTATGCAGTAAACAAGTTATGGTCAGTAACTAAATTTCTTATATACTGTGATTTGATGCTACCAGAAATAAATGTTTTTGTTAAATCTAGGCATATGCTTTGAAATTTGATCCTTTAAAATTTCAGTTTCATAATGTAGATCTCAGTCCTGCTCAGCATACACTGAAGTAACAACAACAAAAAAAACCAACAACAACAACAACAACAACAACAAAAAAAACAAAAAAAACAAAAAAAACAAAAACAAAAACAAAAACAAAACAAAACAAAACAAAACAAACAAAAAAAAAACCCAAAAAACCCCAAGAAAAAGTCTGGAGTCTGAGGCCTTTTCAAGTACACATGGCAGACACTAGGCTTCTTCTCTGTAGAAATAGAACTGTACCTGCCTAAATTTAAAGACGTTTACCCTGCTGTTTTTGATCTTTTCCTGTCAGTTTGATTGTAGTGGTATTCTTTGAAGACTTACTCAGTGATTTTTTTTTTTTTTTTTTTAAATATAGAGAGATTGAATGCATTTTCTCTAATAATTTTGGTAGAAAGTGAGTGGTCTAGCTCAAAGTAAAGATTGCACAGTTTGAGAATTTTATCTGTCTTCAAACTACAAGGACCTGTTGAAGAGAACAATGATAACATGTATCTAGATGGAAAGCTCTTAGATTTACTTTTTGAATTTCAGTTTTCTTTTATGTTTTTTTCTTTTAGTTTAAATGATGAATGTGACTCATGAGATGAGAGAACCCTTTTAATATTCGTATATTTCGGCAATACTGAAAGTACAGTAGTCAATGAAAAAAACTTAGATGGGGTAAGGCAAATCTTAACATTTGGTGACTGCAATGGGAGATGTTGAAGTGAGAGGATTTTTAAAAATTAGAATAATTTTTATTACAATAATTTTTATAGCTGGGAAGTGCATCTAAAGGGAACCATATTATTAGCAAATAAATAGATAGGTATCTGAAAATATATTACAGGAAAAAAAATACGTGAGTGTACAGATTTACTCCTTTGCCATAGATGGATATAGGTTGCCATAATTAACCAGGCAAAATATTAACATGGTTGAAACAGATTAGAGAAGCCCAGGTAGAAAGTGCTGCTGGATGAATGCCTGAGAGATTCAACAATTTGGATACATACAATCTATGAATGTGCCAGTAAAGAGAGGAATTAGGGAAAGTTGTTAAAGCATGACCTGAGGTAAAAAAATATTAAAATTAATTGATTGTGTATAACACTGAAGTTCTTTCTCATTTTGAGAAAGCAGACCTGTAGCTTTAAATGCCACTTTTTCTGGATGAAGGTTCCACTGTGGCCAGAAAACTGTAATAATACGGATTTTTCATCAAAGCAGCTGCTGTAGTCTGTAACACACTTTCTTTGGCTGATGCCAATGTTTAATTGTGACTTCTGTGCCTAAACACAGGTAGCAAAAACCTCTTCATTCCAAGGAGAAGGTGTCTTTCTCACTGACAGTAATAGCAGATATTCCTGACTTGGAAAAGGTCAAGAAATCCTATAATTTTTCTTTCTGAGCATCATGCCTAATTTCCTTGCTATATGCGGTATATCATGAAAAAAACCCCATGTTTCTGATATCAGTATCAGGAGGAAAGACAAAGAACTTCTTTGAGGGTCTTGGCACACTGACTGTTTTTTTTTCTGTCTGCATGTGAAGATCTTTAATTTTTTGTTAAGGTAAGAATAAAAACATCATGAAACTTTGAAAGATGTGATAAATACTGCTACTATTTTTTATTGTCCAGCATTTGAACTGCATCAAAAAATATTAAAATGTTATTAAATGGAAGCAGAAGAACATTTCTATAGATTTCAGCAGCAGTGGTTTTTTATTATTGCATTGATAAATATATTTGGCACCTTCCTCCTACTGAAATGGAAATGCTTGCCATCCTGTTCTATTTAAACTTTAAAAAGTACATGAAACTGAGGGTTCTTTGATTTGCTTACTTCATGAGTTGCCTTGCAGGTCTTTTTTTTTATTTTATTTTTTACTTTTCCCGTTCCCCTTGCCCCAAGCTGATGCTCTTATACTTACATTTATTTCTGAATGGAACTTCTGCTTTTCTGTAAACCATCCTAACTTTTACTTACTGGTTCTTTTCCTTGTCTCTTTATCATAATAATTGGCTATTTTAGCTGAAAGCATGTCTTGGGGTAAAGTTCAGTTCCTTACATCATCTTCTGGCAGCCTAGCAGATTCTCTTAACCTTTTCCATGTCCTCCTCTGTCTTCTGTTCTGTTTCTCAGCTTCTGGGCAATTTTTTCTTGACTGGCTGAAACTGGATCTTTTTACCTGCCTCTAGGAAACTGGTATTCTTCCTAGTTCTACTAAAAAAGAGGAGTTGAATATGTAGCATGCCAGTTTTATAGGGCTTTGTCTGTTATAGTCAGAGAGAAGCTTCTTTTTGACTTTCCTAGGTATTAAAAAACCCCCAAAACTTTGCAAGGTGTTTAAACTGAAAAGTATTCATGGACTAGTGCAATGCATGTGCTGCAGCATCTGTACAGCTTTTTGTAGCCCTGAAAGGTGAAAAGGCTACATGCTATTAACTTTCATTTGGATAGTTTCAGTTGTGTGCTTCTTGTAGCAGTGCAGAAAAACAATAAATAACTGGTAAGGCTTTTCTTAGTTTCACGTTAGTAGCTGTTTTATCAATATTTAGCTGTTTTGTCAGTACTAAATCTCAAGCCAACATCTATAACAACTTCAGACTTTTAGTGGAAGCATCAACTTTTTGCATACTCAAAAATATATGTAAATATGAGCTTAGAATTATTGAATGGTTTGGGTCAGAAGTGGATCTTGAGGATCATCTGTTTCTAACCCTTCTGGCAGGGGGTACATGGGCAGGGACATCTTTCACATGATCAGGTTGTTCAAAGCTCCATCCTGTCTGAATCTGAACACTTTAATGACGAGGCATCCACAACCCCCCTTGACAGCCTCTTCCAGTATCTCATTTCTCTCATGATAAAGAATTTCTTCCTTGTGTCCAACCTGTCCTCTTTCAGTTTCAAACCATTGCCCATGTCCTGTCAGTACCTGTCTTAGTAAAAAGCATCTCTGATATTCCTTATAAGTCTCCCTTAGATGTACTGAAGGTCTGCAGTAAGGTCTCTCTTAACTTACTCATATGTGATAATATCAATTCTGTGAAGCCAATTCTTTATTTTACTGGGAAGTCAGGTTGTGAACTAATGCTGAAATAGCTGAATGCTCAATAATTGTCTCTCTGTAGGCAAGTAGAATGTAACTTTTTATTATTATTTTGGTTTCAATTTCACTACATCACTCATTTTCTTAAAATTGATATTATAATCAGAAAAATCTTCAGTCACCAATGCTGGATATTGCTTACTTGTCTTACTCAATGTTTTGGTAGTCTAGTGATCCTTTAAAATAAAGCTACATTTGCCTGGTTGCTGTTTTTGGAGCCTGAAATGACCTGAGATTTGGCTCAGGCAAAATTTGAGTGGGTTTTGAAAGGAGGTGACGTGACTGCACTCATTTTTTGGGAAACCTCATCCGGTTTTATACAGGCTTATTTTAGCCACAAGTTTTTGGTTAGGGATTTTTATGATCATGAGGAGAGTAGCTTCTTCCAGCTGTGGGACAGTGGAGTTGTTCTATAATTACTTGCTTTAAGCTCAAATTTTATATTGCCAATAAAGCATACTTGAACAAAGAGCTTTCTTATTGTGAATGTCTGTGCCTTCATTTAAGTTGTCTGTCTTTGTTAAATAAATAGTTTTAATTATTTACTAACTAATTAAGTCAGGCATTTTTTACTAAGTACAGTAGAAATTTTTTTCTTTCAAATTTTGTGTTAGGTTTTACTTTGTGTAGCTTTATTTAGAAAAATCCAACCATGAGGATGTTCATGTGTTCTAAAGTCAAGAGAAATTTAATTACCATGCTATTAAATTTTAAAAATAAAATAAAAATTATAATAGCATCCTTATACTAAGTAAAAAAAAAAACCCTGGTTATACTGGAAAATATTTCAATGTGATGTTTATTTACCAGTCTGTGGTATTGCATGCATCATGTCCTCAAGCATAGTGATGCAGATTGTGTTGAAATTGTTTCTAGTTGAATTTTCAGTATGGTTGGTGCTGTAACAAAAAAAGGAATTAGGTATCTAAAGTGAGGAGTCTGCAGCAGGATGTATGCCGCTGTATGAGCAGTCGTGGACTATGGACAGGTTATTGGGACTTTGCCAATAAAAATAACATAAAATCTTTTCCTGTTTGTGTATCTGGACTTACTGGCTACAAGAATTTGGCAGCAAATCCAAATGTAACAATATAATTGTAATTATATTCTCTTATGCTTCTTGTTGTGGGAGAAAAAATCTAGGGCTGCTTTCATTAATGTCTCTTTTACTATGGAAATATGGTTAGCAAAGGGACCTATGTTTGAATGGGAGGTGATGGTTCATTTGGCTACATATGTGATTTTTATACAGAAAAAAACCTCAAGTTATATTTCTCTCAGTTTAAAACTTGAGTTTTCCTGAAAGTGGGCTGTTAAATTTTATAGTGAATATCTTGTAAATTCCTAAACTGCCTTTACTTTCTGGTGTACTCACAAACACTGTATATGTGCTTTTCTCTTAATGCCAGTACATTCAGGATGTGCTAATATTTGTATTTGGAATGACAATCTGTAATTCCTGTTTTGGTGGGGTTTTTTTCTTTGTTTTGTTGCGGTTTTGTTTGTTTTTTTCCTTACTACTGGAAGATCCCTCTTGCTCAACGTTACATAGAAAAGATAGAAAAGTTGCCTTTCACATTCCTTACCCCAGCCATGTGCTGGAATCCTGGTTCTGTTCCACTTCCCCCATTTATTGTGTCCTTTCCTGCCTCTGTGCATTTGCTAACCCACCTGTGCACTTTCCTTGGAGTCCCAAAGGCTGAAGAAATGTCCTATTTTATTTGACATTAGTTTTGTTTATATTAGTTTGACAAGTGATGGTTGGACTTACAATTGCTTCTGCAACCTGAAAATATATTTTTATAGATGACATATTTGCTTTTCAGTTTCAAGTTCTATCAGGCTCTTAAAGTTATGCAGCAGTAATTAAAAACATTAATGCATTATCTAAAGTTTGCAATTAACATGATAGATTTGGATAAGTCACAGACTAAGTTCTATGTAACTTCCCTGCCAAGACAGGGATAAATACGCATTTTCATGTGTAAGAAAATAGCTTTTGCTATTCTTTTACCTATTTTAGAGGTAGCAGCAAGAGAAATGGTCTCACTGAAGCATAAAATGAATTCTATGATTCTGTTTGATGGTTGACATCTGCATTTTCTGCAAGCTGAACAAAGCAAGTGACCTCAGCTTCTCTTACAAGGCAATACTTACAAAGTCTTGCCCTCAAGGCCTTTCACATCTTGGTCCCCTACTCTGGACACATTCTAATACTTGATGTCCTCCTTATATTGAGGTACTTAAACCAGTGCACAGTGCTTGAGGTGGGTCCACACCAGAGCAGAGCAGGACAGTCACATGCCTCAAACAGCTGTTGATGCTGTGCTTGAAGCACTCCAGGAGCCTTTTGGCTTCCAGGGTGTACCATTGACTTACACTCAGCTTGGTATTGACTGGGACCCTCAGATATCTTTCCTGGCTGTTCACAAATGCAGCCTCTTCCATGGATATTCAGAATGCTGATGTTGAAAAATGGGAAGAAAAATAACCAAGCTTTTAACGTATTTAAACAACATCTTTACATGTTTCATATGTTTGTGGTGGCAGGTACAATGTTCTACATCACAAGTGTTTGCCAAAACCATCGAGTTTTAGTTCCAGCTGTTTTCATCCAGTCAGGGTTGATGAAAAAGCATTGAGTTTCTTTGTACAGGCATAGAAATGGTTTGGGGCTTTTTGTTTTGTTGTGTATGTGAATTTTCTTGTAGATTTTTTCTTTTTTTTTCTCCCCCAAGTAGTCAAGAAACTTGGTGATTTAGATTCTTGAGATCTTGAAATCTGTGATTCAAAAGTGAATTTGAGTGAGGAAAGAAGAAGCCCACACAGTGGGCTTCAGTTCAGTTCAGTTGAAACTGAATTGATTGTGCATAAGTACTTCCCACAGTTGTAATCCTAACAAGGAGGGAAACTGAGTCAGTTGGTAAGAAGTCCATTATTTTTTGTATGTATGTAGCTAGATGCAAAAGTCCATGGGTACAGAATTCATTCTATTAAATTGGGAGATTCACCTGTAGCTTGTTGCTCAGTATAAATTTTAAATTTTTTTTTTTTAAATTTATAGCAATATTTATGTCTGATATTTACAAAGGTGGAAGCTTCCTTTTAATTAAGTGTAGGTACAAAAATTTTGCATTAAATATCATTGCAAGTATATATGTATATCCATATATCTGATGGGGACATCAGATGATTTTATGTGTGTTGGATCTTACTTTATTTGCTCAACCCTCAGACACTGAGCAAGAGTGGACAAGGGCTTGGTCAGAATGTGGGTTGTGTTGAACTTTTTCCCCTCCTCCTGCACAAGTCTTACTTTCCATGATCTTCATGAATGTTATTAATTTTTCCCATTATTTTGTCCTACTGCTACTCCTAAATGACAATACGCACTTGTAGCAGAGGTCAGAATTTTCTCAAAAGTTCTGATTTATGGTATGAATTGATCATCCAGGTGCATTAATAAGTCTTTTGCATTACTGTCAAGTTCCTGTAGGAAAGATGTACTATAATATTAATTTATAAATTATCAAAGATATAGTTTATTTTTTTTCCTAGTGACATCATTGAAATCACAGAAAACTATTTGAGCATGAAAATAATTTTCAGTTGTCAACCCATGATCCAATATAACTGCCTGACACAGGGAGTCTGTTTGTATTCCACTGCTGAAAATGCCAAAGTATTAATCAAACTTCCATGTATCCTTTAGTCTCTGCTGAATCATACTCCTAAAACATGTCAGTTTAGAATTAAACCTTGTCTTGTGAAAACAAGTTAGGCTCTACATTAAAGAAATCTATTGTCAAAGGACAGTGTAAATGTTCTTCAAAGCATCAGCTGCAGTGAAAGGTTTATTTTCTTGTAAGACAAGCTCTACAAAATTTGTTACTTATCAAATGCTGCAAATAACTCTTTCAACAATTAGAGACTTTGTGATAATAGTTCTTTAGAATTGAAAAGACGAAACTGAAGTCTAATGTATCTAGAACTTGTCCAATCTTTGATAAAATTCAGTGACAGCACAAATAAGTTTTTCTTGTGGGGTAAGTTTTCATAAAATAATTCAGCTTATATGTTATTTGGCCATCTATATGATTTCCTGAAGAAAATTTGATTGAAGTTTGTTTTTAATGAACTGAAAACTACTTGGCCGTTTAGCAACAGAAGCTAAAGAAATCTTGATGTTTATAAAGACAAAAATCATTTTGCTGCTAAGCAGATAAACCCACTTTTCCATCATAGATTGAAATGGAAAATTTTGACTCCTCTCAGCTACTTTTAAGGCATGAAATAACACTGGACATCAATCATCTCATGTAATGAATCACAACTATGAAAAATTTACACGAGGAGTTTACTTCTACTTCTTTCTAAGCTTGCTGACAGCTTGTACTGTGTCTATAGGTACTAATGTGATTTTATCACTTTGTAAAAATCCTAAAGTTATCAGTCTCCACTGTGGGTGTGTCTGTTTCTTTGTATTCTGGGGACTCCTGGCCTAAAATTGTCATTAGTTTGTATTTTCCTTGTCTTACTCCTGTATAATATTTGGTTTTCTGGAGAATTGTCTGTCACGTGCAAGTCATAATTACAAACAATCCAAATATGCCTGCAGATTTGAAATTTTCTGCTTGATATTTCTTCAAACATTTGTTTCTCAGATTAATATTTTTAAGACGAGTAAGTTATTTAAAAATACTTTTTTTCCTAAAATGATGCCTCATATCATAAGTGGCTAGGACTTGCCCAAAATAAGAAATATATGTGTATATAGAAGAGTACAATAACTTGCCTGTAAATGAGGTAACACTTCTACAGCCTTTTGACTATACCTGTGTCACTGAATGCGTCTGAGACTGGATACTTTTTAGAGGAGAAACTGATACACATGAGAAGGTCATGCTTGAGACTTGTGTTTGGAAGTCCATAGAAATTTACTAATTCAAGGCCATTGGGGCATGCTGATCCATATTTGAAATTTCAAAAAAGTTTTGATAACTTTTAAAGGTCAGTTAAATAACAGAGCATTGGATGTCTTATTAAATGGTTTGAATCCTGGGTGGCACATCTAGGTTCTAATTTAATGGAAGTAGCAAAAGTGGTTCAGAAGCAACCAAAGAGAGTTTTGTAGCCTCCGTGGAAGAGCTGGAGAGTAAAAGAATATTATGATGATTCACCTTGAGGTTTGTCTGGATTCATCCAAACCAAGTGTCAAAGCAAAGCTTACAGGGACATATTGTGTTCTAAAAATAAGAATTGTTTGCAAATCAGGTGCTCTTGAATATGATTATCCATGCTAATATCTATATATAAGTATACAATCTAGCAAGAATATGGATTTTTCAAGGGTATTTTTTTATAACTTCACTCTAGCCTCTTTGAAGGCAGTGGTGAGATTCCCAAGTGTTTTTGATCACATAGAAATGATTAATCACTGCATACTAAGGGAAGTTTCAGTGAGGGAGAGTATGTCTTTTTGTCTTAAAATCAGAAAAAAAAATTACTAAATTCACACAATTGTACTGAAATTTTTGGGGATTTCAAATTAAATTTTTATAATGTCAGAGGAAGTTTATGCATGAAGTTGCTCCTCTAAAATTTTGTTATATTTTTTCTTTTAACTTAACCATCACATGCTCTAAAGTTTTCTTTAAGAGCTGGAAAGGAAAGCAAGACTGATTCCTTCAGAGAGCCATTCTGATCACAGACCAAGCATCTGAACCTGTCTTTGGAGGCTTTCCTTTCTAGATAAGTAGGCTCTTCTTGTTGAGTCTCTCTAAAAGAGACAAACTTTCATAGGGAGGCTGATAATTCTTGTTGTTTCAAGAGAGGTGTTCTGTTATTCTAAATTAATATGATGTTGCAGAAATGCAAAAGTGGTTTTTTGTGTGAAGGAAGCTTTGATGTTCTGATACTTTCTATTTATAAAGTCCTACTGTAGTAAATATTCAGGTGTTGTGCATCTCAGATTAAACTCAAAATATAAAAAGCTAGTTGTTCTACTGCCCTTCATGTGAAAAGATTGAGTAAAAAAAACGGAGTAGTGAGGAACTGTGTTGGTGTCTCTAGTTCTTTAGGGGTAGCTATATGTCAGTTGCCACATTGTGCAACAAGGTCAGTAACAGCTGAGATACAAATTAGTTTAAGAAAAAGGAAGGGGAAGTGGTTGGGAGAAAGTTACTTTTCATCTGACGAAAAGGCAAACATAAAAGAAAGCTGAAGTGTGTGCTACATATCTTGCACATCAGCTCTGCTTTGTGAGGGCACATCTGGATGTGCACTTTTTAAATTCAGACAGGGGGCTGGCATGAAGGAGGAAGCCAGGACAACATAAGCTGCAGCAAAAGTATTTCTGCAGCTGTGTGGTGAACAGGTTCCAAATCCTGATGAGGCTGAGAGAAAAAAAGGTTGTTTGGCTTTTTTTTTTTTTTTTTTTTTTAAGCTATATTATATTTCTAACTGATTTCACTGGGAAACAGAGCAGAAGCTTGTGCCAATTTGTTGTAATTGGCATAGTAGAAGTCCAGCCAGCAGGGTAGCAACATGTTATTTAATCCTGTTGATTGATGCCTTGGATTCTTTTCTGGTGGAAGATATCATCTCATCTTGATTTTTAGAAAACTTATTTGCTTCATCTCTGTAGTAGGCAATGAATGGTAAAGAGGTTGTTGAAATAGCTGTGTGGCTTTATTGCTTGCTTTAAAGAGTTTCAGGAAGGAGGATTTGTTTTACTGGACAGAAGTCTGAGCCTTTCCCAGCTGTGTGAGCCGTGTGCTCACAGCATGTGTGAGGTCTAACACTGCTTAATATTGCATATGAGTAATTGTTAAAACTTAGGGGTTTTACTTATTGGTCAAAATAAATAGTTGCATGTTAGAAGTATAGCTGAGGATTCTTTACAGATTCTGTAAGATGTGCATTTTTGTTCGGCACTGCATCAAAAATTACTTTATTGGGGAAGTATAAAGAGTATGACAGTCCAGTATTTGCTGGCATGGTTCTTTAATACAAAACCTTCAAAGGCATGTGCTACGAAATTGTTACAGACTTCAAAAAGTCTTTAAGTAGATACCTAATTAAGAATAAGATGCCTGAATCCCTTATGGTAAAATACTTAATCCTGCACTGAGCTCTGGATTCTGAAGGCTTTGCTGTAGAACCACTAAGTTCCCACTGAATGCAGTTACATACCCCAATGTCAATTGGACTAGACTTTGGTCTTTTTACTGCAAGAAAATCTGGACTGTATTTGCATATAAAGGTCACTGCATAATTGCATGTGCTGCTAATGTCCTGGCTTTGGTTTAGCTTTCACTTGTTCTACATTTTAAAACCAATTATAATAGCCATTTGCTTTTTGAACTGATGTTCTTAAGTACTTTGTCTTGGAATTCACACCATTCCTTAACACCTTACCACCTTTTCCATATGCAGGCTTACTTCCTAATCAAATTTAGAAGTTTGATACAAGCTTAGAAGGGTTCAATTTGGCACTCTGGATTTGGCTTACATGGGTGTAAATCACATCAGTAAAAGTTCATTGTGATTTGTCTTCCAGTCATTTTGTTGTTATGCATTTATTATTATTTTTTCTAAGGTCTATAGCTTGATTTCCTTTTAATCTGATGTTCATTAGAATCTGTATGAATACCTATTTAACAATTTTCTTTTGAAAAATATCTTTTTTTTTAAGCATCATGCTTTTCATACTCCAGAGAGAACAACAATTGTTCTTTTGGGTTTTTGTTCTTAAGCGTTCATTTATTTTAATTGAGCTTCCTGCTGAACTGTTCATTGGACAACAGAATATGTACTAATTCTTACAACTTTTTTACATGTTTGGTTTTTTAACACAGGGGCTGTTAAATGTGAGAAGTGAATATTTCCTTCTTGTGACACTTGAGCACTTGTGACACTTAATGACCTCCAGCATTTTAATCTCAATTCCAAACAACAATTTTGTTTCTAAGTAACTGAAAGCTATTTTAAAGCAATATATGCAGCAGAGAAACAACTAGATGTATTATTAAGTGTGCTGACCTGTCATGTTCAGAATTTAATGAAGCATATAATTCTATATTTTTATCCACAAAATTTTTCATAATGATTTTCTAGACCCCTTTACAAATAGATGCATATTATGTAAAAAATCCTCCTGGAAGAGAGAGATCTGGAAGATACCTCCAGGATGTAGTTTTGAAAACTATGAATTAATTTCAGAAGTTCTCATGAAAAATTCATCTTGGGCACGGGGAAAATAGAAGTAGAAATATATTTTTCATCTGAATTCTGTTGATTTATATTCATTGCCTCCCATCTCAGAAACTCAATTCCCAGAAGAATTTTGAAGTATAGGCACAAGATAGAAAAAATGCAGTCAGTGAATATAGTTTTGAGACAACACAGTGAGAGATGGCAATTTAAGGGATGGTGTTAACTCGAAATGCTTATTTGTGTTAGAAAATACTGTACCTACAATGTGGTCATGAGAAACATAAGGTTTGTGTTGGTTGGTGGGCATGAAAACCTACATTCCATCTTGCACCCTTCTTCTGTAGCAATTTCAAAGGTGCAGCAGTCATTGAAGAATATGAACTGCTGAATTTCCTTTGAAGAAAAAGGGGAAGGTTTGTGGTTCCTGGACAAGCAAATGCAAGTTGCTAATGTGTAGCATCACCTCCAGTGATAAACATGAAGGTAGAAATAACTTTACTGTATATTGTGCTGTAGACTAAAACACCAGCTTGATAATGAGTAAAGGATGAATTATCATTCAGTTAAAATGTAGTGTAAAATAAAAACCCCTTAGCACGTTGGTGTTGAAACGTTAAAACGTAGTGCCTTAAAAAGAGCACTTTGTCTATCCTAAATCCTGGAGGCCCTTGCTGTACCTTAGTATCTTCAGGAATTGTATGCTGTTTTTTGTGGGTGGGGATGGAGCACAAATTCATCTCCCAATGAACCAAACATCCCTCATGAAATTTTAATGCACAGTGGCCTGTGCTGCACTTTTTTAATTTTCAGTGCTAATGTTAATAATGTAGCACTCCAGTTTACAGTGTCTAATTTGCACTATGACATTCCTTCAGAAAAAAAGAAAAGAAACGAAGCATGTCAGCTTATCAGTAGAAGTGTATTTGAATGAGTGTCTGTGTTGTGAATATAATTCTGTATATGGTGATGTGGAATTTTTCATGTTCTAAATACGAGCTTTGACAATGTGAGCCTTGTATCATATTTACAAGGAGTTGTTAAAACTGAACCTGAACAACAACATTCAGCTTAGTGAAAGCTTTTCATTTACATGAAATATATGGAAATTGAGTTTCAGGAAGGATGCCAACTACCACTTCATTAAATATAAGACTACCAGTACAGTTGAATTTCCAAAATTCCTTAACAAATCTTTTTATGGGAATCCCAGCAGAACATTTTCTTATACTGGAATTATTCTCACTAGGTTTACTGCAATGAATATTCAGTGCTGATGCTGTCTTTAGTGATCTTGAAAAGGGAAAATCATATATTCTCAGAATATCTCCAGACCTGTGGAGGTACCTAGTGACATTCCTCTTCTAGGCTGGGTCAGCTATAGCAAGTTGCCCAAGACAGTGTACAATCTCCAAGGATGGAAACTCCAAAAACTTGGTGGGCAGCCTGTTTCTTAGATGTTTGATCTCAATAACAGGGGAAAAGAACCTCCTGATGTTTACATGGAATTACCATATTTCAGTTTGTGCACATTGCCTCTTCTTCTGTCTCTGGGCATCACTGAGAACAGTCTTGTTTTGTCTTTACTGCTTTTGACCTAGCGACTCTGCAGCAGGGCACCTCCTTTTCCTCTGATCTTGGGCCTTTTTCTGTTTCTCACTTTTCTCCCTGCCACCCACCCCAGCCTTGGCACACACATTCAGTAGATCCAGTTTCTGTAGCCCATTGAAGTCCCTCTGAATAACAGCAGAACCATCTGCTCTGTCAACCACTCCTTCCAACTTTGAATCCTCTCTAGAACTGCTGAGGTTATGCTCTGTGCCATGAGCCAGGTCCTTAATGAAAAGCAGTACTGGCACCAGTGTTGACCCCTGGGGGCTCCATTGAAGGGACTTTGGTCTGCAGATCACAGCCCTTAGGGCTTGGCAGCACAGACTGTTTTCAGCCACCTTGCTGTCCACTTTCCTGCGTTTCAGTTTGTGAAGATGTTCTGGGGAATGGTGCTGAAAGCTTTTCTTTATTCAAGATAAACAAAATTCTGAGCTCTCCCCCCCATCTATTTTCTAACTATTTAATTGTATAAAACCATCATGTGGGCCAAGCATGATTTTTCTTCATAAATAAAAGCTGCCTATTTCCCACCTCCTTCCTGTCCTTCCCAGGCTTGGAAATTGTTTCCAGGATTATTTGTCCCAACACCTTCCAATACACTGAGTTGAGGTGGACTGGCCTTTGGTTCTCTGTATTTTTTGTCCTTCCTGGTGACAGGAGAAATGTTTGCTTTCTTATGGTCTATTTGAACCTCCCTGATAGTCATGACCTTTCAAAGCTGTTCTGGGAGTGGCTTTGCAGTGATGCTGTCCAGGTCCCTCATGGGAGCATCCATCCCATCAGGTCACATGAACTCATGTGTGGCCAGTGTGTTTAAATCTTCCCTAACCTGATTCTTCTCCAAGGCTCAGTGTTCTTTGCTCCAGAAGAGTAGGGAAGAACTATGAAGCTGCTTTTTTCTACAGTTTCAGCCCAGCTGACATGCATAACCCAGTACAGGATTGGTGGGACCACTGTTTTGAGTACAGAATGTCACACAAATGGAATATTTGAGCTGACAGGAGCATGCCAGTTGTTATCTACTGATCTCTTCTTCTCACACACACAACTATCCCAATTATTTTTATTGGGAGAAAAAAATGAAGATTTTTTGTGAGGAGAAAGCTTACCCATTTGAGAGTGCATCTGCAGCTGACCACTTGTTCTCTGCTCTCGTGTGAGCTTCAAATGTTTGCTTAGATGGGAGGTCTACACGAAGCAAACTTACACAAAATTAGGGTTTCAGTTATGGGGATTATTAGTGAATTTCAAATATTAGAAAGTTGTCAAATCCTAATGCCCAGAATTTTCCTAATGCTCAAAAATACTATGTTTTCTTTAAATGTATACTGAAAATTCACTCAAGTAAAGTCCACAGTTATGCATCAATATCCATTTTTTTGGTTTCTGAGAGAAACCACATCATCCCAGCTGAGGCAGGATACTGAATGAATGGATGTTGGATTCACTGGAAAAATATTTTTTTCATGATCTATGTAGCTGCTAAGATAATAATGAGCTCAGTGAAATTAAGTAGAATCTTAGAACTCCTGAACTGTGTCTTGATTTTACTTTTATTGATTAGTCTTGGAACTTTATGCCTGCTGCAGCCAAAGTAAGGATCTGCCCAAGTGCACATTTTGGATAGGGCTTAACAGTAGAGTCTGTTCAGTTTTATAGCAGTTTCATCTGATATTTGATGATTTCTGATGCATAAAGCAAGCAAGGGAAAGTAATTAGGATTTTCATGAAGTATTGAGAATTTTGGTTTTACAGGTGCTGTCTGCTGGAGTGCTGGTTGTGTCCAAATATCATGCCTATTTGGGCAGTGTATGTCCAGCTTGCTTTAGGGGCCATAACAGCAGAAGTTACTTATCTAAATGTGTGATTTTCCTTTCTTGAATGATAATGATGCTAAACTTAAATGATTATACTTGGTTAAAATGTAATTTACTATCTCAAATTTGGCTGAGCTCAGCTTGAAACTAAATGTGCAGTTGGTAGTTTAAAAAAAGTGACAAAAGCTGCTAAAATATTCATCACTAAGAATATCTTTGACTACTTAGATACTTCAGGAGCAGTGGCTGAATAGGATAGTCACATTCGTAATGCACTACAACCTTCTCTCTCATTATGCTGTTTATATCATGCTTGAATGAAAATACATTTTAGTTCCCTGAAAGCCTCTTCTCTGTAGCTTTAAACTTTCAGCAGATGGGAGTATTAGAGGAGAATTTTTTCCTCTGCTTCTGTACTGAGCTGAGAATGCCACAGGACTGTGAAAGAATTTCAGCCAAATTGCAGAATCTTCCTTGCCCTGCTCTCCAGCAGCCCACACCATTAGCAGCTCTCTTTGTGGTATCAGAGATGTCATTAGCTTGTCATGGGAGATCCCTTCAGCTGTGCTAATTATTTCAACAAGTTCTATTCATGAGCTGTCCAAACACTGGAGCTTTAGGAAGTAGTAGCTATTCCAGAGACTTTTGAATGCGGATCAGTTTCTGCACTTTTATGTTTCAATGCTGACTGCAGTAAATCTGAGAATTGGCCACTCCTTAGACAAAAGGATGTAACCCAGATGTTTGTACCTCATGGCTTCTATTTCATATAATACTCTAATCACAGAGGAGAGAGAAAGGACACAGTTCATGCTTTACTTTCTGGTGTTCTTATGTGACCATAGATGGGCTATAATACAAATTTCTAGCTGAACTGCTCTGAAGCTTTAGGAATTCTGGTACTGAGTCTTTCAGAGGCCATCAGCTCTTGAATTTGCAGCAAAAAAGTACACTATAGAAAGAACCTTTGGAGTGAGAGATTTTAAATGTTCTTCTGTTTAAGTGCGTTTGACATAATTATATTCTCTTAAAAATATTATGTTGTCAACAAATAATCAAAGATGTTTTTTTCTTCTTTATTTTACTTAGATTCACTCCACTTCCAGAAGAATCTCAAAATCTGAACAACTTCTTCCACAGTTTGCTTTACACTTTAACAAGATATCATTCCATTAAGAACAATGAGCTCCACAACGCCAGGTCAGTTTGTTTATATTTATACTTCACTTCCTACAGAAAACTGTACTTTCTTAGGAATTATATAATCCTTTGTGTTGATGAAATGAATTTAGCAAATGGCTGATATGCAACATTTCTTATAAAACAGGACAATGGCTGTATAGGCAGAAAAGGCAATTTTGGGGATACCTTATCACAGTTGAATTTGAAAGCCAGTATAATCCTACAGTACATTTAAAATATTTTTTTTGTTTTTTCTTAAGAAACTGATTAGTCATGATCTGACATGAATAGGCATTTTGTGACCTTTTAGTTCTTAATATGTGTAATTAGACATTAATTTATTTTCTGCCTTTGCATAGATGCTTCTTTTAAAGAAAGACTTCAAATTGTATCCTGTTATTTTTCTGTTTAGCTCCAAAGTCATCTTTGCCCATAATAGGCATTCTTTATAGAGCTTCCTCCTTTATGTGTAATTAACAATGGTCTCTGAACCTGCTTTACCCAATGCCTGCAAAATGAGTCACTAAACTGCAGGTTCACTTGATAGAAAGCGAACTATCAGTAGCTGTTTAAACTTCCAGGAAAACAGAATGCTGCATATGGAACATGCCTTGACTTCAGTTCTTTTGAGGAGTGAGAGTCCCCAATTCAAATCTCTGCAATGTCCCATATGGTTCACACTTTGTTCACCCACACTTGAAGTATCTATTCCTAGTACTGTTGGTAAAATAACCCTTTACAGGTGGCTTATTTTATGACTGCTTCAGTTTTGTGCAAACAGCCTATAAAAGCATCAGGGAAAACACTGTAATACTTTGTGAGCTGTATTTGTCTGTACTATTGCATAGAAATTTTATTCAGTGAGTGTTTTTTGAGAATTGTTGATTGTAGTATTAAAAACTGGCAATAGGTTTTACATCAGATGGAGTCAAGCATAGCTGGGTTTCAGATTTGGCTTCGTTTTCTTACAGTGCAATTTGGTGCATGCAGTGAATTTTCCATACAGAGCACAACAGGGCATTCAGCAGAAAGGCACATCTCTATCTGTATCACAGTGGTGCTTAATAGAAAATACTCTTGTACTTTCCTAAACATACAGTTCAAATGCCAAGATACTCCAGCTGATTTGGTATCCTTCTAACGTTTCTTCTTTTGTGTTACTTGCAGTCTGTGGAAAGAGCCAAAAATTAAATTGTCTCTCACACAAAGTAAATTTTCCACTAGTCTTATTGGTATGAAGAAAAAAGCAAACATGAATCCGTATTTATTGTCTGTTTCTGCAGGCTACATCTAATGCAAGAGAAACTTCAGTATAACCAGATTACTATTAAAGGTATTTAGATACTTCAGGAACATCACTTTTGGTGGGAGTTAGGTGCCTAAATATCTTCAAATCTACTACTTAGTGTCCCCCATCATTAGAGTTTCCCTCTGAAAACTGAGTTACTTCACCAACCATTTCAATACACCTCTGTGGCATGTACAGAAATGCAGTATTCAAGGACAGTGTCAGCCTTGGGATCCCCATTTCTTTCCCTCAATGAAACAGCAGTGAGGCAGGATTTATTTGGACTTTAGTCTTGCATCCTGCTTAAAGTGAATGCCATGAACTGGAGGAGGATGAGTGTCTCCATGTGGCATCTCTTCTGTCCCCCAACTGAGAGAGGCTGAGATGTTTTGTGCAGTGTTTTGTCATCTTTTGGAAGTCACTGAAATTTCTGGTTCCAGTGCAGTCCCTGTAATAGAGTGGTAGGAGAAGCTGCCATTCCTCTGAGCAGTTAACATTTGATTTGAATTTTTTATAAGAAAAGCATTACTAAATTTTCTTATTGCATCCATAGTAACTGAGTTCCCCTTTTCCAGTCCTCTTCAAGTGTGCATATTTTTATACATGGCCAATGTCTTTGTCCCATTGCAAGTGTTATTGCTATATTGTTTGTTTTTTATGAAGGTTAACCTTATGAGACAAAGAGATGGAAGGGCAATTCCATCCAACTTTAAAGGTCTCTTCTGACCAAAACTATTTCATGACTCTGTGATTCCAATGATTCAGCTTCCAATTTAAGTCTAAAATATGTATCAGGTTTGGGTTGTTTCACTTGTAATATGCTACAGTAGTTGCAAGTGTCTCTAGTATTCCAAAAGAAGAATTAATGAATTGCCAGTGACATGAGCAGCTTCTTCCTGTGATGGCAAGCCTCTGGTAAGGCAGTTATTTTATTTATGGCTTGTAATTTGAATGGCAAAAGCCTGAGTGTTCTGTAGTGTTAGAGTTGGGGTTTTGTGCTTTTTCTTTTTTATTCCTAATAGTCTTGATTTCCTTCATAGAATAGGTTGCTATACTCTGCTACATCCAGTGGTTAGGGCAGTTTGAAATAATTTTTAAGTGGCACGCTTTAAACACATACAGTGTACAGACAGTATTTATAACCCTTTTTTCCTATGGTGTAACACTATGATGCTATCTCATTTGAATACCAATCTGTGTCTTGTACATAAGACCTGTGAAATTCTTCATAATATATGGTAAATGTTGATATTTTGGGTCATGGTTGTAGGTTACAATGAAATAGTGAACGTACTTTTTTTTACAATATATCCAGACCACGTATATATATAGCTTGTGTATGTACATTCATACATACTCTTTACACAGAAGATAACTATATTTAAAAAAAAGAGAGAAGAAAAAGCAAGATGCAAACTGGTAAAGCAGTACTTGAAGGGTATAGACCAGCTCACTTCATGGATGACTTGTTCTGTCAATGAAAAATTCTGAAATGCTGTAGAAAGGATTGTGTGCACTATGCTAAATTTCTGTGGTTTTATGATGGGATGTGGTAAGTGAAAAAACTTCTTTCTTTAGAATTGCTTTTCCTTCAAACCTAAATTGTCTGAAAGCCCATTGAAAGACCTTATGTGGAACAAACAAAATTCATGCATATTTTATTCAACCATTATCTGAGAAACCTCTTCGGATAGAGTTTGTTTGTAGAACCAATGCACATGAGTATTTCCTTATATTGTATGATGCAATGAATGTGGGGCCTGCAGCATAGCAACATCTACTTGCAGCAGCTCTGTAGCCTATTAAATTGATCCCAGCTCTTTGAACCTTCAGGGACCAGGCTCTTGCTAATCTATAAAGCTATTAGGTGAATGCTGAATCTCTACAGGGAAAGGTGCTGATGTTTGCTTTGCTCATTATGAATTGTAAGATCGTTAAGGAAATGTTTGCATTCTGTAACCATTGCATGTTCTGAACTGATTACCGCTCATAAAAAGCATTGGTCAGAAAAAGAAGATATTTATTTCACAGAATCACAGAATTGTTAGGGGTGACAGGGACCTCTGGAGATAACCATTCAAATCCCTCTGCCAAGGCAGGGTCATGTAGAGCAGGTGACACAGGAACACGTCCAGGTGGGTTTGGAATGTCTCCAGAGAGGGAGATTCCACAGCCTCCCTGGCCAGCCTGTTCCAGTGCTCCGCCACCCTCAACACAAAGAATTTCTTCCTCACGTTGAGGTGAAACTTCTCGTGTTAGAATTTATGGCCATTGCTCCCCATCCTGTAGCTGGGCACCACTAAAGAATCTGGCTCCAATCTCTCAGCATCTGCCTTTAAGGTATTTTTATGCTTTAATGAGATCCCCTCCCTGTCTTCTCCTCTCTGGATTAAACCGGCCCAGCACCCGCTCTTATGGAAAATAGCATCAAATTTTGAGAGAGACTTTTTTTGTTTAAATACTCATACTTTCCAGTGTTGAATTAATATACTCACGGGTATATTTTGGAGTTCTCTCTCTCTGTCTAGTATTTTGAAACACATCTTCTATTGACATGGCAGTGTAGTTGGAGATTGTGTCTGTTGTATGTCTACCAGCTCCATTTCCAAGGATTCCGGCCCTTGGAGAGGATGCTGCTTATCTGAACAGGAGAGAGATTGCTTCATTTAAAGCATGTGTTGGTTTAATACAGTATTTTTTACCCAGTTTTTTTTAAGAAAACAGCATCTATGGGGAATGATGGGTTATAAATATTTCTGTGAAGATTCAGATCACAGGTTTTCTTTTTCTAACCTGAGAAGGGGAATGAGTCCAGAGAAATCTCATTTCTTTTCCCCTTTGCTTCTCCTGTCACCCAGATCTTTCAGATTTTATGCTCTACTATTCCTCTTGAAATTAAAAGCAATATCAGAATAGTTAAATGAAAAATATTATATTAAAAAAACAAATATTCTATTAAAAATATTCTATTAAAAAACGAAAGTTGGTCATGGAATCATTTTAGGGAAGAGAGACAAGTAATATTAATACATGACACTAATAAATTATGGAGAAGGGAAAATACCTGAAACTCTTGACCTTTATAGAAGTTATCTAGATGCTGCAACTATTGCTAAAATAGCAGTGTTTGGTATCACAATTTCCAAGTGGAAAACCACAGTTTATCCAGTTTCTTGTTTTTGCTATTGCAGGCAGGTGAAATGATACTGTAGAAAGCTGGGCAGAGAGTGTTTACTGTCCCTGCTTTCAGAGCATTTCAACATGCCTGCACCTGAAGATAACAAGTTCAAAATGTGTCAGGTTTACTTACATGCACCTAGGTGAAATCAGCTCTTTTATCTATCTGTAATTACTGAACTGAAATCCAAGTGTGATATACAATATTCTTGAAATAGCTGTCCAAGCTTCTTTCTGCTCTTCAGCAACATTACTTATTTTTTCATGTCTTTAGAATCATCTAAGAGCTTCTATAATCAATAGAAAGTGATATTTCTTAATAAACTGAATGGGAGAGAAAGGAGCCGTATGCTAAATTCTGCCAGCTCCTACTTTTGGATCACTTTCCTGTCATCTTGATTCTGAATTTCTTTGATAGGCATTTGTTTGTTCCTCATGAGAAATAGCTTGTTTTTCCTCACTGCAAAGCTGACTCCCCCTGTTTCCTTGTTCTGCTTTTCTCTGCATTTTTATAAATAATTTTCCTTGTATTAGTAAAGACTAAATATAGAAAAAGTTCCAAAATGCAACTTTCACTACTGTTTTAAAATTAAAATGCATTGAAAGTTCATGTTGCAGTGCACTAGCCATCTCTTCACCAGCAGTGGATGCTATGAACAGATGAATATATTGATGAATAATCATGTATCTTACTTTAAAATGTATTTTGTCAACTTTTTGGTAAAAAGATGTAAGAGAACTTTGAGTCCAAAACAAAGAAATAAATTAAATACCAGAAGGCTCAGACCTCTTCTTTACACATAGATCTGTTTTGGCAGGTGTTTAAATTCCATTGGAGTTAAGTGCATGGATCTTTTTCAGATTTCTGACTGTAGACTGAAGGAATCAAATGCATTTGTTCTTCGTGATGACTTTGTGATGAATTTTCCTTAGATTAAAAAAGAACGGCCTCACAGGCTGGATTAGATATATATGGAGAATTCACTGAATATGGCTCAATAAGATTCAGGATTAGTAGGTATGTTATCTATTTCTGCCTGTCTATGTATGACAGAGTACTGCAGCTCTGTAAGATCTCCAAAAGGAAAAAAAAAATCTACAAGCTCAGCCTTAATATAAGAAGGGGTCTTGCCCCACAGCTCTTCCTGCTCTTTTTAACTTTTAATGCAAAACATGACTGAGATGTGCAGCTCAGATTTTGACCTCTTGAATCTCCTTACAGACCTCCAAAATAGCTTCAGTCTGGCATAAATCTTGTTTCCCCTTCTGAAATGTAAAAGGTGTTGCTGTTTAGAGACTCTCTCTGTATTTTTCTCATAATAATTTAAGCCTGACATCTTTATCTAGGTATTTCTAGGTAAAATCCCAACAAGCTTGAATGAAAAATTTAGATTCAAAGTGTGTTCTGCCACTGGGGATTTGATGTACAAGATTACCAAACAATGAAGAAAATGCTCTGTGCATGCATTAGATAAGAAAACATAATCTTGTTCACTTTCTATAATTATAGTGTGTAAATACATTGAGCTACTTACTATGCTTTTTTTCTTCCTCTTAGAAGTAATTTGCACCATTTACAATGAAAACTGATAATTAAAGCATTAAAGTGTTATAGTTCTACTCTGTGCTTTCATGCTTGCACATGTTCATGAAGTTCTAATATTCTGTATGCTAATTCTTTGGATTTTAAGTGAATAAATAATGACAACTAGACAGTGGGTTGTGGTATCAGTTGCTACTTTCAGCAGATTCAGGTTAACTGAAGAAAACAAATCTGAAGAGTGTTTTTGGTATAACTTTGTGGTAATTTAAGATGATACATACACACAAACTTTAACTTATACACACAAACTTTAACTTATACATACATAAAATATTCCTGTATCTTCAAACAGATACTGTGCTTGACAATTAGAACTATAAGAACTATATTAACTATATTGCTCCTTTCTTTCAGGAGTCAGTTGTTAATACTGGCTGCTGATTTTTTTTTTTTTTTTTTTTTTTTTTTTTGTCTGGGAATTTGTCTTTCAAAATAACTGTTTTGTTGGTCTGTGCAGCCAAAGCACAGGTCTGACTTTTTGACCATTAGCACTTTAAAAGATAAATTAGCTTTCTGGAAATCTTGAAATGTTTCTAAAGCTTGTGAAGATTTTTTAGAGCAGCTTTTTTTAAATTAGAGGTGAAAAACTTTTTCTCATTTTAAATATTTAATTTATCCTCAGTACTCACTTAGGACAAGCCCCTCAAGAAAGAGCCATCAAATTTATTGTCCAGTGACAAAACATAGTAATCCACTGTCCTTTTTGCTGATTAATTGTTCATTAAACCAAGGTGGCACAGTTATTCTGTCATTGGAGTCTAGTGAACTTTAAATAGGTAAATGTATATGTTTACATTTTGAGTGACAGAAAAGCAAATCAGAAGATTGCATTCTCTCTGGAGAATGAAAATATGGTGTGTTATAACAGTGTTGATAATTAACCATTGAAATATGCTGGAAAATAGTGGAGAGGCTGATTCCTCATGTGGCTCATCATTACAAACTATGAATCCCAACAGCCACCTAGAAGTTGCTTTGATTGTCACTAAGTGTATGACAAAATTTTCATGTGTTTTTACTGAATAGAAGTCTGCCATCACTCTAAGTGAGTTTGGAAAGCCTCCAAATTTAGAAGTTTTGATTCTCATCTCTCAGGAAATATTTAACCAACTCTGCTTTTATTACTTTACTCTTTGTAGTCCTGAAGTCATTGTGCTTGCTGGAAGCTTACACAGTGGGAGCCTCCTGTGTTGCCTCATGAAAGCTTGCCTTTACTTGAAGCAAGCTCTTTAGCATAACATGTAAAGACTTTCCTAAGTATGGGAATTTTCTCTAGGCCCAAAAATTGTGTGCAATTCTAAATCAAGTCAGAGTCTGAAGCTCAACTAAAGAGATGTCCCTTCCCCATGTCATTTCAGGAGTTGATGTGTCTTCCTGTGCTCTAATTCCATATGGTCCATGGCCTAGATTTTTATATTATTGGAGGAAGGAGTGGCTCACTGCCATCCTGAATTTCCTATCTAGGCAGCTGGACTGTCATATATACAGAGTATTCCTTGGACTGTGCCAAATATAAGAAATCCTAATTCCTTAGTGGGTGAGACCAGTCCTAGATAAGTAAATCCACTTTTGTTGCTCCTTTTAATTTTTTTTTACATTTTCTCAGGTTTTTTTTTAATTCTCTCCTGCTCCCCAGCATCTGAATTCCATTAGTCTTGTCATACCAGATAATCTGTTTGTTCTTTTACAGACAATATTTGCTTTAATGTACTGTCTAACATGTTGTTTAAGGAGGGTGGCATTGCGGGGGGGAAAGTTCAGGGTATTGTGTTTTCAAGAAGTCCTGATTAATATAGCTCAAAGGCTATAAATAAAAAGTTTTGCCTCTCCAGGTAGTTCATTGCTGTACTCTATTTGGCAGGTCAGTTGGTTTTCCTAATTCTTTTCTCAGTCAATTCTCACATTTCCATGTGGAGAATTTCTGTTGCAGTATCCAGATAAACAGTAGCAACAAAAATATTTTTACAATGTCATTATTAGCAGGGTTCTTTATATCTGAAAACACATGTAGAGTGGAAGATGTTCATGCTTCCTGCTTTCCTGCAGACACACTTTGCCTCATGGCAAAGTGTTTGGCTCATCAGATAACTCTCACTTCTACTGAGTGATGTGGTGTCAAGACTCATGGCTGTGTGTTTGTCTTTGTGGGGGGAGGAGACAGGAGAGTGTCACCTCCAGGACAGGAGAGCCAGTGGAGCTGCATGGTTCAAAGAGCCACTGGGGGAGGTTACATTTTGAGAAGTCTTTTTCAGTGTCAGTGCCAGAATAAGCAACTCTGACTGGCTGCCTGTTGTTCTCACTCTTCTCATTGACTCCTCAGCTGTGCCAGGTATACTTATTTGTGTGGCCACAGGATGAAATGGATTCAGGAGCTAATCCAGGCTCAGCTGTTCCCAAAACTAAGGGTTGTTTTTAGCCTGGATTGGTCCCTCAGTGCGGTTTACTACACAGCCACACAATAGTCTTGGCAACAGTTAGGAAGGAAGAGGGAAGAGAAAAAGTACATTTACCTCATGTCCTACATTGGGAAGAAAGGATCATGAGTCGTCCTTGAACAAGAGAAGCATGGTCAGCCTCCATAACTGTGGGACTGCTTAACCATAGGTACAGCTGGAGAGAAGTACTGAGGACTTCTTCACACTTCTTCACTTTACTGGTCATTTCTCTTTTATGGATTTTAAGAATTACATGTTCTGTCCATGCAGAATTTAGAGACTCAGTGAACACTTTTATAACTGAATGAAATGTCCAACAAAGTCCCACCATCAGTCACACCATATACCATACCACTTTTAAAGTGAGAGTTCAGCATCTGGCTGCCAGGCATTCTTTCATATTCATTAAGACATACGTAACACAAAGCAATTAGGAATATGTGAAATGTGCTTTTTACAAAGATCATAGATGTAATGTTTACCTGTATGAGTTTATAACATCTACAGTTTTGTAAAGCTATTTTTCTAAAATGTTGCATTATACAGGAAGTTAGATTAAACTCCATGAATAAAAAAGTTTCTTCATTTATTAGTTTAGCTGTATGAATATTGCTCGTATTGAATACCCTAAAAAGGCATGTTTGCCAACTTTTAATGTTTTCTCACCCACACACCACCTCCTAATTTTGTCTTTGGCAGATGTGTTTCTGCAGAATACGTGTTTCTGCAGTGATAATTATAACACTTACAACAGGCAATTTGCAGATTCGGTAACTCACAAAAAGCAGGACTATTTCATTGCACCTTAATTTTGAAGCTGGTAGCAATTTCAAAACTTCATTACAAAATCTAAAATGTTAGAGTGTATGGAATATCTTAATCTATAAGCACTGCTTTGCAGCATTTAGCAAATGAATGTCTAAAGGGAGCTCAAGGTATGATTTAAATTGGGGAGGGGTGTGTGTCATACTTGACTTCAGATGATGATGTGCACATTGTGGGTGGATCCAAGCCCTGCTTGGCCTGAGACAGATTAACACAAAAGATGTTTTGGACTGTTATTCTCTGCAGGGGAGGATTTTTGTTTTGTTTTTTTCTTTTAAAAATGGCAAAGCTGGGCAGCTGTCGGGGGTCCTGAGGTAATACCTAATTTTTGTGATGACTGTGCTTCTAAGGGTTGTGATGCAGGGTGTTGATGTTGTCAGCCTCAATCTCTGTTCCACGGGGGAGTCTCCTTCAGGTTCTGACCTCTAGCTGGAAATTCTGACAGAAAGGAAGGCAACCTGAGATAGTTTGACAAAACTCACATTAGTTAAGCGTTAGATATTTTGAGTTCAAAATTTTTGGTTTAACATTTTGGCAGGTTTCTGCTAAAGCAAAGCACTGAGCTATTTTAGGATCCCTGAGTTCCTGCCCAAAGTTCCCTTTGTTATCCATTGTAGTTAACAGCTGACCTGAAGACATGAAGACTGGTGGCCTCTGCCATGCTATTTTATCCTCTAGCTTATTTAATGTTCCTCTCCTAGGCTATCATTTGTTGGTTGCTCTCTCCAGTCTTCTCTTAACTAAGTTGTAAAAATCTGTTACTTTAACCTTTTTTCATAGATAACAATTTTAAATCTGTCCATGTTTTTTTTTTCTTAGATTCTTAAGGTGCCGCTAGGAAGTGATAGGAAAGTTTCTGTTCCATAAAAATAAAATTATGCAAATACTTACTGTTTATTAGTCTCTCATTATTTTGTAACCCCCAATTATCAGATAGAGTTATTCTCAATTGTCTGGATTATGGATTAGTAAGGGTTTGTACCCCTCAGTGCATGACTACAGGACATTGCCATGATATGAGTAACGAAGATGACAGCTCCTTGCACACGGCTTCCTCTGTCTACTGCTCTTTAAGGCTGCATATGTGCTTTGCAAGAGTTTACAGATTTTTCAAAACTGAATGTTCACGTCATTCATTTACACAAGTCTGTATTCTTGATTTTTCCTATATTGGGAAATGGAGAATGATCTGACCTGAGTGGGAAATTCACAATGGATTACTGATCTGGGGCATGGTAGAGCAAAAAAAGGGTTTTCTGTAGGTATAGAGACAGCGAGGTGTATGCTCTATGTTGTGTGACTCACATCACTTGTGTTACAAAAGCATCTACTCTGTATTTTAAAACAGTGCTATTTTGAGACAGTACCCTGCAATAAAGGCCAGTGCACAAACTTTAGGCTTCATGAAGTAGCAGACATCAGATATCTTTCACAGCTTCCCCTAAGGTGCTTGCAGCTGTTTCTCTAGCCTTGAAGTATATCTTTAGTGACTTACAGTGAATACAGCTCATTTAGATATCCCCAACTCAGCTTTCAGTAGTTGCTGTGGGTGCAAAGAGCACTCTTTCATATTGCTCAAAAGCTGCCTCAGATCCTGATGAATATCTTTTTTCCTCTATTGAAGCATTCAGCAGTTGCCCTAGACGATTTTTTGTGGACAAATTCACGAGTACGTGTAAGCTAAGTCAGGAAAATCCTGAAATAGCCACTGAGTACTTTGTCTTTTCTGTTCAGCTATTTTTAAAGAGTAGAAGAGAGAGGAACTCAAAACGAAGTGCTTCTACATGAAATACTGCATCACCTTTCCCATGTTTTATTTCTGTGACTTCATAAATGTTTTAGCTTTTCAGTCTGGAATATTAAAACGTACCTTTTGCACCATGTTACTGGATATATTTGAGGGGTCTACAAAACATACAAGAAAGCTTGTTCCTTTGTGGACTCCTTAAGCCATTACTGTCCAAGGAATCTGTGCTAGATGACAAATACTGTTTTGATTTCAAATAGCTGATCAGGAGTGCCTGTAGACTTGTGGAGGCACCATTCATTTACCTGGCAGAGAGACTAAACTGCACTGGCTGTCTTTGGGGTGCAGACCCCAAAAATACATTGGAATTTAATAATATAGTGCTTTCAGTCAGAAATAGAAAAATGAAACAAACCCAGCACCGGCATGCAGAGGATTTTGGAAGAAAGACAGTGACACAGGGGCTTGAAAGAGAAGGGAAAGTGAGGTAGAGTGGAGATGTTAAGAGCCATGGAGGGGGAAACACTGGAATTGGATTAAAAGAATAAGGAACAAGAATATAAGAAAAAAGGTATATAGAGAAGACATATGCAGAAACCTAAGAATACATGAGAATAAGTGTGTCTAAAGTGTTAGTGAGGAAAAGAAATTTTTTGAAAGAACTTCCTGGGGAAATAGCCTCCCTTCCTCTTGGCACTGGTACTCAGTGTCACAAGGGAGCTGGGACTAGCTTCAGTAGTGCTCCGCATGCCTGGATGCTGAAATGGAGATTTGTTTCAAAGTTGACTAAGATTTTATGGCTAGTCAGTACTTTATGGTGCTGAAAACATTCCCACTGATAGGTTTCTAAGGTGTTTAGCTGGCACTAGTTTCAAAGTTGGTTATATTAGTGATGTAGCACAGTGGACACGGGCTGGAAGAGCAGCTGCCTGCTTTGGTTGGGAAGAGCAAGGGACCAGAGGTGGAGGGTGTCACACGTACATAGTGCTCTATGCAAAATAGTAAGTTGCAAGTTCATGTAAAATGGAATTAATACTGTAAAATTGAGCATGAATTAGCTAAAGATTAGCTGTATTTTACTTCATTATACTGGTCTATTTGTCTTAGCCTCCCTTCATTCTCCAGCTTTGATGTTGCAATTCAGTTATACCATGGAATGAAAAAATAAGAGACCTTAAAAAAAATCACAAAACATATTCTGTATTCAACCTTTCTGGTGCATGTGTTTAACATCATCTTGAGAGGGTCGTTTTACTTGTACAAGAATAATCTGATATTTTCCAGTCAAAAATCAGGTGTAAAGTCTGTGTGCATGTGTCTAGCTATAAAAAAGAGAAATATGATAATGCTTCCTGGACTTGCAGCATCCACTGTTCTGATGTTTTCAGGGCTTTAGCAGCAGACTTCAGTCATGCTGAATTGTACATTGATAATTATTTCCACATTAAAAAAAAAAAAAGTGATTTTTCTGGTAAGGAGTTGAGTATGCCATCAGGGTTACTTGAGATGTAAATCATCCTGTTGTCCATCACTGTCTTCTTCCTGCTGTTCCAGCTCTCCAGAGGTGCTTTCTGCAGTCCTGTAAAGAGGCAGGAGGTGCACAAGGTCTCTTTAGTTAGAACACACGATGTTTTATTTAACCATCCATCTCTGTTGCGCAGTGACTGTGCCACAAGAATTGCACAAAGCTTTTCTTAACTGTAGGCGGTTGTTCATTTATTAATGTAAACACCATGTGCCTTGGATGTGCGAGCACTAAAAATAAAGTTGCAGAGTTAAAAATAGATCTCTGGGAGTACTGAGATGCTGCTTAATCAGAACCAGCTGCAAGCTGTCTAGAAAATGTAAGTTACATGCAGCCAGATGGCTTTTGCCCTTTTTGCTTTAGACAGCATGTAATTTGGGTAACTGCAGCTACAGTAATGTATTTTCCCAGTCAAACTGTTTGATAAACATATTTGTTTCAATGAGACACTTCCAATTACAGAGCCAGTAAAATGTTAATTTATTTTAATATTTCTCCATGTGGGTAAGCCAAAGGAAGGTTACATAATAATAAACTCAAAGGCATGCACAATTACTTCTCACAGCTGTATTCAGCAGGAGCTGGATTATGACTGTGCATCTTTGTACAGAAAAGCTCTTATTCTGGGAACAATCTCACTGAAAGCGAGGGAAGAAGGATATAAATGAAATTAATAGTGATCTGTGGGAGTTGTGTGAAGTGTTTGCAGGAATAAGACATTACACAAAGTACAGGAAGTGTATCAGAATGATATCTGGTAAGTGCACATCAAACAAGAGCCCGTATGATTTCAGGAAGGGTTTCTTGCACACTTGCTTGACTGATGGTATTAAAACCAAAACCTCTTCTGAGACTTGGTAGTTTCCACAATTCACCAGGCTGTTGTTAGGGTCCTGTGTTCAGACTACATTTATGCATCTCAGTGACTGGTCTAGGAAGTGGGAAATTGAAGCTCGAGTCGATTTTCTTTGATTTGGAACCACTTGGGGTGGATGCTTGGATTGGGAGGCTTAAAGGCTAATACCTCAAACTGCAGGATCATCCTAACTCTGTTCTCAAGGTCTGCTGGTCTGCTCCTGGGGGAGTGTGGTGTGAGGAGTCTCAGACCATTGTAGCTGTGTGCACATAAATTGCTGTTAATTGCTGTTAATTCTCATACTTACATAGCTGGACTGGTGTTATGGTTATTGGAGAACCTGGAGGAAGCAGGTGGCATGCATTTGAGGAAGTAGGTTCTTTTAGGAATTATTGTAACAAAAGCCAAGCCGTGCAAACCTGAGAAGCAAGTGACCAGCTTGCATCCTTTTTAAGCAAGGATGTCAAATGAAGATGGTTGTGCAGAAGATCCAGAAAATGAGCCTTGGTTTAAGCAAAGGCTTTTGAAAGATGGGATTTATTAAGGTGCCTCTTTTACAGGCAGATGATACAAATTACTTGCAATTGGCATAAAGTAGTCATACTGAGTGATTAAATCTTTCCACATCCTTCTCCCATCAGTGTTTTACATTTTCTGTGATAACTGGATTTAGTTAGTCTTGATGTTCCTTTGATATTCTAGTTTTGTTTTTTTTAATCTTAGCACTATTAGCTGTAATTAAATGAATAATTGAATTTTCTGAATGAAATGCCTTTTTCTCTGTAATGTTTTCATTCCATTCAGTAAAGATTTTTCTTTCTCTGCTTCATCCAGTCTCCCAGAATTATTCAACTTCAATGTCTTTTATGCAAATTGTCATCATTTTACAAATTTAACCCTCCCATGAGAAACCACACAAAAGTTCCAACCTGCTTCTGAAGGTAGCACTGGCTGCCTGAACTAGCTTAGGGGTGGGTTGGTAAGATGTGTTTGTTTTATTTTCCTAAATGCTTATATTTAAATATATTTACAATGCAAATCTGTTTGAAATTGGTAGTGTGGCATTCTCTCCTTGACTTTAATTTTTTTGCACCTGTCATATCCATGAGTCATGAGATTTTTTTTTAGCTACAAGAAGTAGTTTAATCAGTTTTTTGTGGCATGTAATTTTTATACTAATTGATGCCAAGCAGACTTCTAGGTTACAAGGTTTTTGGGATACATTTCTGTATGAAATTAACTTTTAAAAGTGCTTTGAAAATGCAATTATTGACTTTAAAAAAAATTGCTCTTGTTTGGTCTGTTTGATTATTGGCTGAAACTACTAGTGATTTAAGAACCTGCAAATCTGTCCTTGCCTGAGTCTGATTTCAGAGTCTATTTACAAGTGGTTCTTAAAATAGTAACACTTAGAGTCAGTTTCTAAGATGTTTTAGGCTGAAATCAAATTATAAGAATTTACTGGTTTTTGACAGCAGAAGTGATAAAGCTGTGCAGATGAATTTTTAAGTAGCTGTGTACATGACATTCAGTCTTAAACTGATGAGTGCCTGGATTTAGATCATTCCAGCTGTAGGAAAAGCTCTGCGATGATCTGATTGTTTCAGGCTTTCTCACTTAAATATTTTGTTGGTGACCTAAAAATGGTTGCTACTCTCTTTGCCTTGGGATAATTATGACCCACTCCTAAACAGGCGAGCAAGAGACGAATGGGAAATAAGATTTCCTGAGCCCCTTGGCTAAGACTTCAGTGTTTCCTTTGTTAAGAATCTGATAGAAGAGATAATGCCTTGCTTATCTATTATTTTCCTCCCTTCCACACTTATCTATTGAGGAGATTAAGATTAGACACAGAATTCGCTTTGTGTTGGTTGTGCTGTTCAGCAGATCTGAATGGGTATGAGCAAAGACATATGTTGTACCAGTAAGGATATTTGCAGTACTTAATGGCAGATAGTTACTTTTAAGGGAAGGAGAAGCAGGCAGTCATGTTTTTGGCCATATTTCCTTTACAAATGCCTCATGAAATATCTAAATATTTCACTTAAATGACATCACCAGGAAGAATTTCTCATTCCGATGTTTTTAGTGCAGGACTCCTTTCACTAGACCAGAAAGCCCTATCCAAACTGCCTTTAAACACTTCCAGGGATGGGGCATCCACACCCCTCTGGGCAATCTGATCCAGTGCCTCACCACCCTCTCAGTAAATAATTTCTTCCTAACACCTAATCCAAACCTATCCTCTTTTGTTTTAAGCTGTCAGCCCTCGTCCTATCACTGCTTGCCCTTTCAGAAGTTTGCTCTCAAGAGTTTAAACATTAGGATTTTGCTAATTTGGTACATTTTGACTGAAACAGCCTCAGAAGCCTCATTTGCAAGAGCAGCCCAACATGAACCCAGTTAGAGGATGGAAGCTGGGAAAGATCATGCCTGGTACACAAGTGCAGACAGGCTACTGGGAGGTAGTGCTACCCTTCCTTGCCAACCAGAACCTTCTACTCCTCCTTTACTTCTTGCTGTGTGTGGCCTGAGAGTTATTCTAAGCCAGGTGTCATGGGCTGCAATACAGGATGTGACCAAAAGTATGTATTCTATCACCATCTGCTGAAACCAGGTGGGACAGTGATTCCTTAACTCCTCTGCTAATGGGCCATCTTTAAGACCAGGTGGGGCAATCATCTTAATCTTTTCACAACCCATCCTTTCTCCAGGGAGCTATCATCTGCTGATGGCCCATTAAGTTCCACTGTGCGACTGATAAAATTACATCATCCCACTGGGAGATGCTCCAGCCAGGGGGAAGAGCCAAGCCTTTCCCACCAAGATAAAAACTGAGATTTGGTACACCAAAGTAGCCTTTTTCCACGGGATTCAAGAGGAAAACCCAACCTTCCTGCATCATCCCTGGACCCTCAGAGGAAAACTGCACCCTTCTACAGGAGCACTGCTTCAACAGAACCACATTTGTCATTCCAGGGGGACTGTAGCCACCATTTAATTGGACTCCTACCAGCACCCTGACTGACAGGGTGTCAGGTTGTATTCTGACTCTGTCAGGGTTTTGGGATTGTTCTTTGTAATACTGTATTCCTATTTTAATTTTCCCAGTAAAGAACTGTTATTCCAAATTTCGCTATCTTTGCCTGGGAGCCCCTTAATTTCAAAATTACAATAATAATTTAGAGGAGGACGGGGGGGTTTACATTCTCCATTTCAAAGAGAAGCTCCAAAGCAGGAGGAGCCCGTACCTCGTCGAGCTGCAGCAGGAAGGTGACGTTGTGGCCCTGCTGGGCCGTGAGCCGCCCGCCGGCCGTCAGCAGGCGCAGCCCCTGCGGTGCCCTGCCCGGGCACTGCTGCGGCTTGGCCGTCAGCCGCTCCCGCACCCCGCCCGTGCAGTTGTTGGAAACCACCTTCCGGTACCTGCAAAGGCACGGCGAAACCAGGGTGAGCTGGGAAAGGCTCCTTCAGGCTAAGGAGATGGTCAGAAAACAAAGATTCCCAAATGTATTGCAGCATTTGTCTCCTCATGTGCCCAACACACCAGTAGCTCATCCTGTTAATGCCCTGTGATAATTTCCTGCATAGAGTATCTCAATATCATGCAAGGTACCATAAATTGCCCAAACCATGAAACACTAATTTTAGAAAATTAGGATTTTAGTTACCTTGCTGAAAATAATTAAAAGTTAGAAGGGAGTAGTTATCTGAAACTTAAATA
>JAOTQP010001286.1:29870660-29882876 GCA_026413545.1 Cichladusa arquata
TTTAATTTTCCTAGTAAAGAACTGTTATTCCTAATTCCCATATCTTTGCCTGAGAGCCCTTTAATTTCAAAATTATAATAATAATTTGGAGGGAGGGGGTTTACATTCTCCATTTCAAAGAGAGGCTCCTGCCTTTATTGGCAGACACCTGTCCTTCAAACCAGGACACCAGGTAATCTTGGTCTTCCCTGTAAAAGATGGATAATTTTAGGATATCTTACTATCTCCTTGAATTTGTACATGAAATTAAATTAACATATTAATTTGCCAGGTTTAAGATGGTTTTATGCCTACGTATAAATAAGGATTGAAGACTGAAAACTGCAAGTGGCAGCATGTTTCACATACTGCACCCTTTCTTTTTAGATTTTAAGGGTAAAACCCTGTATTTTCCTGGAAAATGTTGATTTTCCTATATAAATATAAGCTTTTTTAAACGTGGAAATGTTGGTTTATTATAATAGTTTCTAGGCTTAGTTGGAAGTCTTCCTCTTGATTACTTTTAATTTAAAAGTAGATCCCTGTCCTTATTTTAACACTGCTACAAGAAGAGGGAAGTTGATTTACTAAAGGGAAAATCCAAATTTAATAATTTAAATATGAATTTTCCCTTTGACAAAAAATTAGGCAGGAAAAAAAATACAGCTGCAATAAAGGCTTACACTTGTTATAGACGGTCTTGCATGCATTATGGAGTGTGCTTTTAAAATGCCCAGGTTTTTCTGCATGATAGCATTTCCATGATCTTTGGGTTGGTTTACACAAAGACAGGCAAAAAATTAATATACACTAATCAGATTTGAAGCAGATTCATCAAATTGCATTAAATCCTTGTTCAGAATGCTTTTAAAATTTGCTTCCTTAATTTAATTTATATTAATTTTTTTTGGAGGTGACCTAAACTGTATGGAGTTAATTTAATCCTTCAGGAGTATCCATAATGGGGTCGAACTAGTTTAACCATTGCTCTTTAAAAGTACGTCTGGATTGTTTCCAAATATTTTGATATTCCTTCGAATTTCTTCTTCATTTCAGATTAAATGTCTAGAATTGCTTTTATACATGTTCTTTTTGTTGGTTGGGTTGTTTGGACTTTTTTTGATTGTTTTCAACTCACTTTATTGTAAGCAAACCCATAATTTTTTGATTTAAAGTATGTTGGTATTTGCAAGCAAGAGGACCCATTACATCTATTCATAGTTAGTGACCAGGAGACAGATGATATGAGAGTCCCAGGCTAGTTCTTGGTGAACTAGTGCTGAACTTTTTATTCCATCTAGTAATATATTCTCTCTTGTGCAATGTATCTTTTGAAGTGTACTGTTATCTGCTTTTTTTCTAGCTTTCCTTACAGCCTTTAAAGTGGTACGTTTCCCTTTTTGTGTTTGAAAAGATGTTGATCTTATAGCAGAATTTGCTGAGTGATTTCCATATAATTTGTCACCAAAAAAAAATAGGAAAAGATGAAATAGATCGGTGAGGTTCAATAAATGAAACTATTATCATATTGCTAAGGGTGAATGTATAGCTATTAATTACTCTCTAAACTAATTAATATTGGAATAAATTTTTAATGTAATCAGAATTTTCCTCAAATATGTATCTTTAGGCAAAAAAAAAAAACCTCCCAACCTCTCCATACTTCTTTAATGGTATTAATTTTTTAATATAAGGGAATATCACAAAAAGTAAGTGTGGACTTTTTCTTAGTTACCTCTGTTACCACTGAGAATCAAGATGTGATTATGATGGAAGAGGAAAGTGTCATTCCTTTTCTGGTTTTTTCTATAGATACTAAATAATTACATTTTCAGCAACTTTATTTTGGTATTTTTATATTTGATTTGTAGCTAATTTCATGATCTGTGATGGTCTGTGTGAACATATTAATTCAGTGTGTACTAAAAGCAGTAGCTTTTAGCTCTATGTCTTCTGAGTGCTCTTCCACTCTCTGTATATCTCTATAAAGCTTAACATATTTAAATAAATGATTGTTGCCACTTTTGCTGTCAGACAGAAATAAAATTTCTGATGCATCTGACAGATCTTTTTTCTTTTTTCACATAAAATATCTCTAAGGAAAGAGAAAGGGGCAAAAGGAGGGTGCATGAAAGCTCACAAAGTTGTAGCACACACAAGGTCTTCTCAGTCCCACGTAGCATTAAGACATACCTGTGGCTCTTATCTTTCTTACATCATAAATATTCTATAATTTTAAATTTTTAACCCATGTTATTGTATATTTGTCTTATTGATGAAAAAGTTGCAGTATTTTGCTAGATTTTCTGATATTTGAAAATTATTCTTGCTACTCCTGAACAGGAAGCCATTGTGACCCCTGTTGGTTCTTATCTGATGTCTGTATCCTCAGAAATTCTCATTTCCAAGCTGCCACACTAATATTTCTGTACATTATCCCTCATGTTATAATAATCATATTGGAGTCTCATTGCAATTTTCTGTGCTCAGTATGTGTTCAAAAGATTTATTTGCATTTCTATCCTGAATGTATTAAAATAACTTTGTTGAAAAATGGCTTGAGTTTTCATCTCTTTCGATTTCTGCATACTTATTTTTTAATCTGCTGGAATTGCCAACAATTTAAAGGTAAAAGAAATGCAAATACTTCTTAAACATGCATTTAGCATGTCTCCTGGATGCTTGAAGAGATAAACTACTTATTAAATTATACTCATATCCAAACTCAAATGTCTGAATTTTGTCACATGAATGTACTTTTTTTTTCTGTTGATAGATGTTTTCGTCACCAAAAAATGCAAGACTTGCAGGAGTTAACAGTATTGATCAGCCTTATCTAACAGCAGGCTGGATATGAATTTACAAAAAGTTGGTTTTCTCAAACTGGAAAACTAAATCTGGTTTGTGATGCAGAAATATACACTTAGAATGTATATATTCATATTTTATCAATAAATGTGTCATTCAAACTCCTAATACTTCTTTGCATGCCAAACTGTGTTTCTGGTATCTGCTGAATAGTGTGATTGACAAATTCTTGGATTGTTTCAATATGAATGTAGGACTGTGAGAAAGATGCTTTCCTTAATAAGTAATATTAATTTCCTGAAACATTTGTTTTACGTTTCAAGCTTTTTTAAAAATATATGCAAGAAATGTAAAGTATGCTGGGTTTGTGGTTCTTTTTTTTTTTTTTACAGCATAAGAAATGCAATCACAATTATGTGTAACAGGGATTGAAACAGCAAAGGATTGAACATTTTAGATTTAGATTTTAACAGGATTGAATATTTTAGACAGGTAACTGGATCAGTCTCTCATCTGAAAAATTGTTCATTTTCATAGTAGGCCAAAATTTATGTAAAGTCAAAGATTCTGAAGTGCTGTTTTATAAGAATCTGAAAGTTTTGTTATATTTTCAGAATTTTAAAGAGCCAGCAGAGCTGGACAACAAAATCACTGAGGATCAGTTCTAGTAAATCAATACTGTTAGTCCCAGACTAACCAAGGTGAATTAAATAATGGTTCAAATATTCTAGTGGGTTTTCTTTGTTGTAGTTTTTTTGTTTGTTTGTGTTCTTTGTTTGTTTCTTTTGTTTGGGTTTGTTTGATAATTCAAGTACATGGAATTATTCAGCTCTGGAAGTATTTTATAATCTGCTTTTGGCCAAATTAACATTTCAGGAGTCAGATGTTAGGGTTTTCACAGCTGCCCATTAATACAGTCAGGTTCTTTGCCAGTTGTGGTGGGTAGATCCTTACTGGATGCCTGGTGCTCACCAAAGCTGCTCTATCCCTCTGCTCCTCAGCTTGTCAGGAGAGACAAAATACAGTGAAAGGCTGGTGCACAGAGATAAAGGCAGGGAGAGATCACTCACCAAAGACTGTCATGGTCAAAACAGACTCACTTGGAGAAATTAAATTTTTTCCAGTCACATCAGAATAAAATAATGAGAAAGTAAACCCCAAGCCTTTAAAACACCTTTCCATCATCCCTCTCTTCTTCCAGGCTCATTTCACTCCCAGTTCTCTTTTCCATGTGGTACCTTTTCCCGGGTGCTGTCCTTCAGGATACAGGCTGCTCCAGCGTGGGTGCTCCACGGGGTCACAAATCCTGCCAGGACTCCTGCTCCAGCTTGGGCTCCTCTCTCCATGGCTCCACAGCTCCTGCCAGGAGCCTGCTCCAGCATGGGCTTCCCATGGTTACTAAAGGGTGTCAAGGCAATAGGTTCAAATTAAAGGAAGGGACTTTTTTTTTTTTTAATTTTTAAATCTGAGTCTAAGGGAATTGTAAACAAGTATCTAAGGAGAAATGCCTGAAGGTTTTTTAGCATATCACAATCATATCTGCCTCAAAATATTCCTTGGAAGAGTTTGGAATCTCGAAGACTATTTGGGGGAGCATCATATATGTCTTGTTTTTTCTTTTCCCTGGACACCTGCTTGGAAATACTGATGGAGATAAGATATTGGTCTTATCTTATATTTCATCTAACAGCCAGTAGAAGTTTTTGTTGACTTCCTAATTCTTAAACTAAGTGGTTTTGTAGTTTATTTATTTTTAAAGCAAAAAACTGTAATCTGATCTTGTCCCATCTTCACTTAATGGAAACTGGCAAAGTATTATCAAGATAGATAGATGCACAGCTTTATTTCTTTCGAATAATGAATAGTTTCAAGACCTGAACATTAGCTCTTTCAAGCTGTGGACTAGAATACTTTCAAAAAAATGCAGTCAGAAATGTCAGTCTAGAATTTTTTTTGTGATGTTTTATTTTTCAATCAAACACAATAAATTCAAACCAAGCTTTGATCCAAGCATTTCTGATGTATACTGAGGTAGCACTGCTTAATCCTTTTCCCTATTTTTATTCTTTTATGAATTTTTATGAATTATGAATGGATGGACCCATTTCACTCTACGAGATCATTCATGTACATGTAGACAAATATCTGTTGCTATATGGATTTTTATTTGATTTCCCTTTTTGTTGGTAAAGTTTTTCTTCAAGATATTATGAACAGCAAAGACAACAGTGTCAAAGAAGTTTTTAACTACCTATTAATGTCTAATACTGAAAAGACTTATTCTGCAAGCCAGCATTACTATGGCAGCAAAAGCATATTGTGTTAACCTTATTCTTCTGAGAGAAGAGAACAGGCTAATTTCCCAGTGGGAGACAGAAGGGGGCAAAGAATACTCCAGCTTAGCCATGTCTGTGTGGCTGCATGTGGTTTGATGATAATGATTAAGTGATAGTGGCCCTGCTGTGCTGTGATGTGAGGCAGCTGACTCCCAGGCAGATAAATTGCTAGAACAGGTTTGTAGGAGTGAGTGGATTTCTGATGACTAAATCAGAATGGTGACTACACTTTTTTGCTTTTGTTCTGATGGCTTCAAGTAAGCCAGGTAATTTACTTACCAGCAGCATGTGGAATGCTGTGGAGTATGGAAAAGGAAAACAGAAGGTCAGTACATAACTGCTGTCCCTCCCTGCCTCCCAGTGAACATTCTCAACTTCCTTCTTAGAGCTTCTTGCATCCACATTGTGTGACCTGGAGGTGTCCTTAGCAGGAGTCATGTAACAAATATGGAAAACTCTGCAAAAGTAGCTTATGGGATAGCTCATGTTGGTAGGACAAGCTAGTAGCTATTAGTGTGCTTCTTTTTTTTTCCTTTGCCTTCAGTCAGAGTCAGGATTGAAGCATGAGATGGATTTTTGTGTTTGGACTCAGTTGTTTATTAATTTTTATCTACAGTACACTGAGTGCTACAGCACTTTTAGCTAACAAGCTAAAAGGGAAAAAATGGAGATTTATCTTGCTTGTTACAAGGCCTTTTAAGGCCTAACTATCCAATTAAAAACTAACATTTATTTTATTTATATTTTTGACCCAATGACCAAACACTTGTGACCTGCAGTGCGACGTTTTTTATCCAATTAAAAAAGTACTACCTAAAACTAAGAAGAAGAAGGAACAAGAAGAGCCAATGCCTCAGAACTTACATTTTGTCCCATATTTATTACTATATTGTAAAACCCTAAATTCCAAACATTTCACCATGTGATATTACACACTTCTATTCAACTACACACGAGTGATTCCAGCTCCATCACTCAAATTTGAAAATCTTCTCTAAGACTTCAAGTCAAAAGCAGTGTTCTCCTGAGGGCCAGTGCCAGAAAGCACAGAAAGTTCAAAACTCCCAGGCTTCAGGATTCTAACAAGTAGATAGCTAAATTTTTAAAAGTATGACTTTATTTCTGGCAAAGATGGGCCTAATGCCTAAACTGGTCAGATCTTCTTGATTTATTCTTCCTGGAGCAGTTGAAGACACATTCCTGCTCTTGGGTCTATTAGTGCTCCTCAGCTGGAGGTTGCAACTCATTTATGTCCTGGCAGTTTTACTTAATGGTCACAAACAATTTAGGAACATTTTTTCCCTAGGATAATAACTGCCATCTCTGAGGATTATAGGGAAATAGATTAAAAACCACTGATATTAGAAAGTGGTGAGATATGGAAAGGAAAAGTAAGATCACAATGTTTCATAGATTGTTTATTCGGGTTGGATGTCCAGAAACAACCCTGCTGAACTGGAGCTGTGCAAACAGCAAATGATGAAGCAACCTCATTTGCACTCAATTTTTAGATTTTAGATTTAGATTTTTAGATTTATTTTTTTTTCTGTGGCTTTAAGCAGTTCTTGGAAGCAGCGACTTTCCTCTCAGAAAATCCCCAAACAAATGGATTTGTCAGAACAGAGATTTTATAGCTTCCTGAGGGAGGAGTTACAGAGGAGAGTTACTGGTCCAAAGTCTCCAAGTTCAGCAAGTCCATTTTACGCTTAAAGTATTATAAAATTGGGATTCAATAAATTTCTAGGGTTAAAATTATTTTTATTTATAGATTTTTTTTTTTTTTTTAAGATTAGAAACTGTTTACATCCCTGTATGATAAATTACTGGTTCTGTAGACTTTAGCATTATTGACTAGAATATGTTCAAATGATGTGATTAAACAAATGAGACTTTTTTTTCATGTGAATGCATTACCTTATATGATTAAACTCCATGTAATGTGATGTACAATAGTTTCTAGGATGGAAGAGAAGGCAATAAATGGTTGGTAAGGAATTTAGGCATACTTAGAATGAAAATCAACTAGATTTTCACCAGTACTAATGTGTCCTGCTAAATTCGTATTTTTTTCACTATCTTTACAAATTTGAATCTATCATGATGATCAAAATGGAGAGGAGGTCTGTCAATTTGTTTTTTTACAGCTCAGAGGAAACAAGCTGCTGCTTCATTTTGAAGAATACTGAAATACATTATTTCTATATGAAGTGTGTGGGGTGTCTCTATTTTAAGAAATACATAGCAAACCCCACAAATCTCTATGATTGCAATAAGTTACTTCTAAAGATAAAATAAGACTTTTTGTTGCTGAATTGTATGTCTTGTACAGTCATATTTTTGATTGAGGGAGGGAAGTGGCATTGGTGTGATAATGATAACAGCTGATGCAAGAATGTTCTGGAAGAGATAGTACTGCAGCATTGCTACAGTAAAATTGAAAATTTTTGAATTGAAATTCAAAAATTGCGGAACATCTGAATAGCAATTAGTGAGACAATGATAATTTATTGAAAACATTTGGAATTCTAAGTTGCTGTAGCTGAGTGTGTCATATCAAAGCTTTAGAAAAATGCTTATCGTATTTGTGAACAGTGTTGTTAAATCTTGTGAGTGTTTAGCAATCTCTTTCATCCACTCTTTGTTGAAATAATTGTGTAATTTGGACCACTACTATTTTCCATTCAGAAATACCTAAAATAACAGAAGTCATCAGAGTTACTAAGAGGTAGGATATGATACTGTTCCTGTCTGAAGGACTTCTACCAGAGGGGAAATGTGCAAAAACTTGTATTTTTTCCTCCCCTCCATCCCCTCTAGTCAACTGGGGACTGATAAACAACTGGTTTTGTTGCCCTCACCCAAAGCAAACCCAAGTTCAGTGGAGGAGGGACAGGATCATGCTTCCTTAGGTAGTCTTTTTCTCTGTCATTAAAGTGACATGGAAACTAGCCAAAAAGGCGCTAAGTTTATCTGAAGTAACACTTGCAGCTTTGTGGAAGTATGCGGCTGAGTAATAGTACAAAAATAGCAAGTTATTTTGAGGAAGAGCATATGTTCTGTAACAATGAGAAATTGGTATACAGATAAAAGAAATTATGTATCTAAATATAAATTTCAGATGAGAAAGATCTGTGGCTTAGTGCCACAAAGTTTTCTGTAGATGCAGCCATTAAAAGTTGTTTAATGCTCATTTTTCTAACATAGTTATTTAAAGACACACCATCCTTGGTAAATTGCTGTACTGCCTTAGGGGTGCATATTCTGTAGTCTCTAACAGCACAGATAATAGGCACTTTTTATATTCCAGTGCACACTGATATACAGGGTACCACACAGTGATAATTGCAGGGGTTATTTTTCTTACAAGAAGGTACATTGCAGAGCCATGGTGTTTGCTTGCTATTTAAAGACACTGACAGCCAAATGCAGCTATCTCCTGTCAGAATTAAGAATTAAGACAACACTGGAAGAGATTTTCAGGTGACTTGAGGAAGCAGTTAAATATATATATTTAGACACTGGAAAACAATTCCAGTACCATCACTTGTCTAGCATCATTCAATATTTTTCACGATTCATCAAATAGTAGCAAAGTTTGTTTAGAAGTGAGAAAGTATTGCTTTGAGTATTAAAACTTTCCTTCATAGAAGTTGCTCTATTTCATGGAAGAGATTATCTTCTTTATAAAAATATGAAGGGTGCACCAGGTCCCTCAAAGTCTTTACCTTTAAATGCTTCTGCATTTGCTTTTTTATTTAAGCTTCCACTTAAACAATTAGAGATTAGCATATGTAAAAGTCATACTGATGAGCAGAACAAGAGATTAAAAGATTAAGATGCAGTTAGACGTTGAATAGCTAAAACCTAAGGCATTACCAAATAAAATCCATGTCAAGCTCTCCATAATGTAAAGCTGACTGAATAGACTGAGCTGACTGAGCTTTGAAGGCCTCAAAAGTAATTACGTAATATAAAATCTTCATTGTTAAAATTCTACTTTTCAGGAGGTACCAGTTAGAAAATATTAGACCTTAGGACAGTCTTGGCAAAACAAACCAATTCTTATTGGGTTTTGGGTAAGTATTTTTTATCTTTTCTGAGCCACTTGCACTTCAAAAATCTGCATGGTACCTGCTGTCGTTTTCTGTCTATAAGAAAGGCATGATCATGCACAGCTTCTGTTTCAGAAGAGGAAGAATGTTGGCAAAGGAGGGACATACAGAATTTAGGACTCATATAATCACGCAATGTATGTATTTTTAACCTGTTTGTCTTTCTTCCTTCCTCCCTCCTAATCATTGAACAGCCAGCTTTATCTCAGTAGTGTCTGTAGTACAAAGTACCTGTGTTGCTACTGCTGGGCAGAAATGAGGAGAAAATGTTCCAAAAGTAGAAGGTTCCAAAATTGAGACAGAAAATTATTGAGAAACTAGGATGAAAGGTGAAGAATCCTCATGAGGCTTTTATCCTCTGGATTCTTTCCCCATATATTTTCTCTGCTGAAAGTATTGAGACAAAACAAATTAAGTGGCTTTAGCTCTTGCCTTTACAATTCCCTGAAAAAGAGAGATCACTTTCCTCTGACCCAGCAGGCATCACTGCATCTAAAATAGTGCCAAAAAAAGGACGTATAGGAGGTAAGATGGTATTTCTGCTGTTAAAACTTTAATGCACAAATTTGTATTTGATGTTTAAAGTTGTTTTCTAGAAATAAAAGTTAAAGAAATCTTCATGATTTTCATGACCTTTCTATATGTCTGGGATCTGTTCCATGAGTACTTACTGGTGTGTGCTCCAGTTCCTGGCTGAGCTACATACCCTGGTTTATTTTCTGTGTAACTAAGTGTGCAGACAAATAGCTCATACATGTCCAGATTTCATCCTAATACTTCAGATGGAGCCTGGAGACTTACATGATAGGTAAATTATAGACAAAAAGGCAAGAAAATACAAAAATATCACCAGCCACTGTAACTGTGAATTGAGAGAATAGTCCTGTTGAGGCATTCTGGCCAAAATCAACAGTTGGAATTTTGAGTTTGGAGAGAAATTGGAAGACACTTGTCTTTAATGAAGGGGAACAAAATGTTTTATATGGCGCTCCCTTTGTAGAGACGTTCCTAGTACTCTATTTTACTTGTTTATTCATGTGATTTTAAAAAAAGCTCTGCACAAAATGCTCCTCGTTTGGAGCTTTGTGCATCCATGCCATATGCTAAAAACATGATAAAGAGTAGTTGTAGAGTCAATGCAGCGACACTTATCCTTTATTTTTCTCTGCACCCACACTGAAATAACAGACTTATAGTCTGTTATTTTCTGCACCATTTTTTCCTCCTGCAGACGTGAACTTTCTGGCTATACCAGGTCAATGCTTTTCAAATTGAACAGGGAATTTATATTTCTTTTTTTTATTATTATTTTTGACTGATGTTTTGGGAATCCATATTTGGGTTCTTTTAAACACTGGAGTGGTATTTCTGGAGTACATAAACTAAGAATTGAAGCCTTAATAGTGACTAAAGGTGAATACAAAATTTTCACCATGAGTTTTTTTTAAGTACTGCAACAAGAACCAGTTCTGTAACAAATTTTATACAATTTTTCATATTTTCACTGTGTCATCTGGAAGTTAAAGGAAATTTTAAGAGGATTTTGGAAGCCAACTTTAGTACTTCTGGACTTGTTTGAAAAGCATAGTCTTCAAGGAGAAATAATACCAAGTTTGACTTATACATGCTAATACCTTGGCTTATTTCCATATCTGCTGCATACTCTGAAATGAGAAAGAGGAAAACGTTCTTATCCTGTTTGATCTAATTTTGTTTAAAGTTTTCTTCACCTTGAGCATCCTGTGACAGGCACTTTTAGCAATGGAATCATAAATGGGCTTATTGCTTGATTTTTTTTTTTTTTTTTTCATACTGACATAAAAGGAAGTGTCTAGAACATGTGTCATGAACTACAATGTGTGTTTAAGCATAGAGAACCCAGAGCTGTTCCAGGAAATGTTACAAAAGGTGGTATAATTTCACATGAAAATGCCTGTGGGCAAATATGACACTCCTAATTTTAATTGCAAAATAATTATCACATCATGTTAGGTAGAACATGTAATCAATAGTTTTTTCTTGTGCATAAGGTGCTGATCTCTCTGTGTTTTGACCGATGTGTGAGAAACAATTTCCCCAAAAAGTATGTTTTGTAAATGAGTAGTTAATTTCAATGAAGATTTTTACTTCAGATATCAATCCTTTGTGACAGCTTCATGTATCTTGCTTTGGTCATCTCTTCCTTTAAGTGAAACTGTGAAAAATAGCCCAGATCACATAATCAAAGGAAAGACGTAAAACAACATTGTAAGTTCCAGCATGCTCAGAATCTTTTTACCGAGCAAGGATCCACAAGATAAGAACAAATATGTACAAAATGAGGTTTTTTTCTGGCTGTGTAAATGAGTAACATAAGAACACAGAGAGATGCTGCTTTGTGACTATCACTCACGGAGGAGGCAGTGCTGAACCTTCTTGGAGTGGCTCCATCCAGGAACAGCTTGAGGGGCCTGTACCAGCAGTGATCCAGACATGAGTTACTTTTGTCTCCCAGGCTCTGAAAATAAGCCATCTTTGTAGAGCAAATTTGATCCTTGTGTAACCCTACACAGGATAAAGAGCATTCTTGTTTAATTTAGTGCCTCTTGAGTCTCAGAGTCTTTGTGTGTTGAAGAAGCCTCAAGGTGTTCCCAAAAAGGAAAGCTGGCATTGATTCTCCTGTGATTTTTATAATTCTCAGGCTTTCCTTTGACAGAGCTCTTGGCGTCAGGATGCCTGTACTCTGGGAACAGGGTGACTGGAAGAGTTTTGCTATTAACTTTAATTATTTAACTATAAACTTCCAGAAAACCAAAGTCCTCTAAAGGGCTACACTGTAGCATATACTACACACATTGGGATGTGCAGTCCTGGCATTGTAAAATTAATTAGGAGTGTTTTCAGTCCATTGAATAGACCAAAATGTTCAAGTCAGTTTTTAAAAGATGCCATTTCTATTTTGTCCATATGAACACTTTTTTTAGATTCTGCTCTTCCCCCCC
>JAOTQP010001286.1:29882896-29900194 GCA_026413545.1 Cichladusa arquata
GTATTGTAAAGAAACAGCTTAGGGAAATGAAACAAGCTGTCCATATTTGTAAAAGTTACACTTCCTCATGGAATTTCAGTAATGTATAACAACAAGTCTAAATGGGGATTATAACAGTTTAGATATTTTTTGTTATTATTTTTAATAAGAAGAAGGACTGTAATGATTTCCCAAGAGAGCAAGGATGACATAGCTAGCAATCATGCTGGAAGAAAAATAGATACCTAATGTATAAAAAATGTCCTAGTTTATAATGTTTTGTCTTTTAGAATGAAACATGTAGCTATTTTTTTCTGCTGTGGTGGTGTTAACCTAGTAGAAATATCTGACCAAACAGAGCAACCTTTGAATGCTGTAGAAGTTGATTAAGTAAAGTAGTAGACACTGTAGTTGACTAGTCCAAAATTTGTGGGTTGCCTGGATGTCTGGTATGTTTGCAATGTGGCATACATATGTATATTGTGACTAATGAAAACAACTTTAGGCACTAGCTCTGGTACAGCAATTTTTATTTGCTATCAATATTTAAAATTTACTATTTCTTGATAAGCCAAATTAGAAATTACTGCTTAGATTTCACCAGATATTGAAAAGAAAAATTAATTCTTCTAGAGCTGAAGGTTGTATATGATGCAATCTGGCAATTTATCTCTGTTTTGTTATTTAAGTAACTACTCCATCTCATGCTGTCCTATAATCTGCAGAAAGGCACAAGCAGATATTGAGAGGAAACTCACAGTTAGTGTGTGTTAACAGATTCTCCAACATGGTTTCTCTGATGAGTTCTAAGGATCCCAAATTTGTGGATTTTCATGAAAAATAATGAAGGCTTTTCATGAAAGTTTGAATAATAGTGATAGGACAAGGGGGAATGGATGTGAGTTGAAGGAGAGCAGATTTAGATTAGGTGTTAGGAAGAAATTCTTTACTGTGAGGGTGGTGAGGCACTGGAATACGTTGCCCAGAGAGGTTGTGGCCCCCCATCCTGGCAGTGTTCAGGGTGAGGCTGAATGAAGCCCTGAGCAACCTGTTCAAGTGAAAGGTATCCCTGGAAAAAAACCACACCCACCTGCCAACATCCAATTTCCCTGAATATGTGTAGGGGAAAGCTGTCAAAGCTGCTCCACAGCCTGAGATTCCTTTGCACCAGTGCAGTCATTACCAGTGAGGGAAAATCTGTCCTTAAGATAAAGGACACTTTGAGCATTAAATGCAGTGGCCACAGATGAGCTGTGAATGATCTGTGTGAGCTACTCCAGTGTATATGCTGGAATTCCATAAATGTTTTGACCATCAGGTAAGTGAAACTTTGGGGACAGTATCTTGATAGAGAGACAAGGAAAACATGCAGCCATTATAGTGTTTCTTAATAATGTATTTGTTTACTATACCAGGAAATTGCATAAAAAACAGGTAGCATCACCTAGTCCACATTTCTACTCCTGCTGAGTAAAATCTTTTTAAATAACCTACATGAGTTACATTTTTGCCAGGTTTTGGAGGATCTCTGTCTCTTCAGATCCTGTTTTCTTTTCCTCCCGGAATGACAGGATTCCACAGAGCCTGCTTAGTAACTAAATATTGCAGAAACTAACAGTACTATTGTAAAGTCTTTTGCATTGTCAAACTACAGCAAATGGGTCTTGGTGATATCCAGCTGAATGCCAAGTTACTGGGGAGAGACAACAATAATGCTGTTGGAATCAACCTGCTGTGGAAGAAGATGGCAATATATGTGTGATAGACTTTTGTGTGTACATTGAAAGTTCTTACAAAATGTAGCTTCTCTACAGGGTTTGATGGGCAATCCCTGTGGATGGAAGAAAGGAATGTGAGAGGAAGTGAAGTATGGCATGTCCTTGCTGCCATGTGGCCAGGTGATTCTTTCATAAAAGCTTCTGTAGCCTGCTGACTGGGAATGGGATGTGGGTGATGGAGAGGGACACAGAGTGCAGTTCCTTCTGCCTCAGTCACAGGTTGGCTTTTGGATATGAGGGTTTTTTTGGGTAGGGAGAGAAGTTTAACTTTGGTCTGGTTTATGATTTAGCTCAGGTACTCAAACCTCTGGATGTAGGCGCTAAATCTTTGGTGTACTTTACAAATGCCAAAGGAAAACATTGAGTAAAGCATAAGACCACAAATGTAAAGATAACTTGGGCTCTTTCTGTGGCTTAGCTTTAGCCAACTCAATCCATTTTATTTTACTGCACAGGAACAAAGGGAGATGCCTTGTTTGGTTTTTCCACTGCTGCTAAAAGTGGAAATTCTTGGTTTTAAAGGAGCTTACTAAAGGATGACACTGAGATTGTGTTAATTCTTTCAGGGTCCCTTTAATGTGTGGTGTTAAACATCGTGAATTAGAAAATAAAGCATAGCTCAGCAGTGAAATAAAAATTTGAAGTAAGTTCCACAGAACTGGATTGTAACTTGAAATGAAGAAGCATACAGCATATGCATGAAATATGTCAACAAATATGGCTTTAAGGTAAAAAATTTAACATATTAATTAAAAAAAAGTAATTTTTTAACTTCTTTTCTGTCTCTTGTTACCCTTGGTCACTTGAAGTGATTATAAAATACAGATTTTTTTGTTGGATAGCATCCTCTATTCAGGTACAGATGCATAAGTACCTGAATAAAATCTCTTGTCCATTGATTGAAAATCAGCTTGACCAGGGCTGTTAGGTAACTTGACTAATGATATAAACAGATAATTTATTCTTCTCTTCCCACTAATACAGAATGTTATCTTCAGTCAAAGCAGAAATGACAAAAACAACTTTAAATTGATTTTTGGTTGTGTTTTTTTAAAATTTTCCCTCCAAATAAACAGAGATTACCAGTGCTTGGATGTTGTATCCAGTATTTATTATTAATATAGGTTTTGAACATCTGGTTTGAGACATTAATAATCCTGCAAAGGTGGTGTCACACTTCTTTTGGTTTTGTTTTTTTTAAAAATAAAAAAAATTAAGAACTGGGATAGTGAGCTGAATTCTGAGCCCATAGAGATAGGCACTGCTGTAAGAAGTGGGAGGGAATAACAGAACCAGCTAGTTGACTAACCACTTCCCTTCTTTGTTGCTTTTAATATCAGGACAGCCTTGCTAGCTTTCTAAACCACCATAAGTTACATTAGAGAGACCATGTACACCCTAACTGGTAAGTTCCTTTCATTTTAGATCTGAATTGAAAGAGATCCACAGTGTCTAAAAATTGAATTAGAGGTGTTGCTTTGTGTTATTATATCATAATCATAAAAAAATTATCTTCTGTGTTGTTAAAAGTAAATAAATCTGGACACATACCTGCCTTAGCAACAAACTTCGTGCAGGGTCAGAAGGATATATTCACCTGAAAAATTACAAGCTAATTACCAAAATAATAGTAACAGTTGAAAATACAATGCAAGTTTGTAAGGTCTGAAAAGGGGGCTGATTGATGTTTTGGAATGAGTTGAGAAATGAAATTCCATTTCTCTCACAAGTACTGTATCTTGTCCTGTGCTGTCCTTCACAAGCTGAAGCCATTTATGTTGGTTCCTATTACTGCTTAGTGGTTGGAAGATTTGTCTTTGATGGTTTCTGTTGCAGGTCCTGGTAGTAAGAATTATTACAGTTTGAAGTCCTAAATAATAGGCTAAATTAACAAGAAAAAACTTTTTAGTTTAGTTTCACTTTTAAGTGCACTAAATAACCTGAAGTGAGGATATCTTACAGTGGAGATTTATAGGCCAAGGCTAAAATAACCTGGGTTTATGATTGCTGTGCTCAAAAAAGTGTCAATCAGCCATGGGGTCTGTATAAAGTTCAAGCCTGGTGTCTTGGCAGCAGTAGACTGGGAAGGTTCTAGCCTGTATTTACTGGATGGGAATTAGGTCTTAGTATGCAGCCAAAAGCTGTAATAGGGGTTTTACTTGCTACAGCTATTTCTTTTTGTCTTACTGATCATGTGTCTGATGTGGCTAAATATACCCCAAGACTGGGAAGGGCACATCGGCTCAGAAACTGTTTTATTGCAGTCATTTAGCAGGATGAGCTAATTTCCATTGTCAGTACGTATTTTTTTACTTAATAGCTTTACTTGAAATGTATTAGGAGCTTTTCAGTGATAATTTTCCTAGCAGTAGAAGCCCAAACCCAAACAAGCAAGCAAAAAACCTCAAGTAATGGGTGTTTTTCCTAGGGAAGGTATAATTAAAAACTTGTCAATATATTTTGGGTTCTTAATTAATACATTTTATTTTATTGCAAGCTGTCTATCCACATTAGCACTCTATAGTTTCCACAGCAGGTATTTACTTAGTGGCTGCTGTATATTCTTTTCATATTTGATATTTACTTTTGAAAGATGAAAACATTAAGCTAAATATTTGAGCATGAGGTTGACAAAAAGAAGGGATTTGCAATTATTAGAGTTTTATTTATAATCTCACACTGAAAAACATTACAAGTAATTCCATTTGAATCTCACAGAAGAAAACATGGTGGACTGTGGATCATTCAGTTGTGGCTGCCAGCCATTTGTGCTCAAAGATATGGGTGGGCTGTCATGAAAAGGCTTCCACATAACTTACCTTTAATGCTGATGCCTTTTAGCAGCAATCAAAGAATAATTCTTTTTCTTCTTGCAGAACTTACCGGGTGTTAAGTCCAAGAGTAGAAAAAATGTTAGAGCAGTAATAGCTGCAGGAAGTGTTGCTTTTTGAGGCCATCCACATCCCTCATCTGAGCAACATGAGCGTCATTAGCAAGTAATTTGTTCTTACTAAGCAACAAAATCTTGGTTTGCAGACATCTTAACCCTTAGTATTGTCTGCTGCTTCTTTATGCCAAATTTTGTTATTGTTATTCTTTTACTTGGTTCTCCAGCTACAGGAGATCCCCTTGGGGTTTCTCAAATTTTTCCCCCATTCAAGTCAGCAAAAATTTCACCCCTTCCTTCAGCCTTCACTGCATTGCTGCTGGATCCTCAGCAAATTTACACAGTTCTTAAAAGTCTTGGTGGACCTGTGACAAGAAACATTTTAGTAAAGGGATTTGGTGAAGACTACCTTCATTTCCAACTGAGCTGGAATAATGCAAATATATGATCATCCCAGCTGTCATTAAAGAAAACAAGACAATCAGAGAAAAGCAGCCTTGTCCTTTCCCCACTCAGCCTGGACCCCTGAGCAGCACAATAGCTCAGCCTGGTCTCAGACAGGGCAGGGAGCAGCTCCTGGGTGCTCTCTGCTCTCCCTGATCCCTAGCAAAGGCAGCTCCACAGTGGGAGCACTGCTGACATTCCCTTTCCTCTCCCAGCTGCCGTTTTTGGGAATCTAATATGCTTCACACCCTGTCAGACCTGGCAGAAATCACTCCATGAATTCAGAAGTTATTGTGATGAGGGCCTAACGGATAAGTTTCATTTCCTTAGGAAACCAGGCTAAAAATATCTTTTTAGCTCTTCTGTGTGCAGAGGAAAATTTTTAAAATGTTACTACCAAGTTTGTTGCAAAATAGGAGGCAAAAAGTGATTAAAAAAATGACATTTTAGTCCATCAACATGAGGAATCTGTTGTTGAGTTTTAAGGTATTGGGTTGTCAATTCTTTTTCCTTTTCTCTCCAGCTCTCAAATATGCTTAGTGCTATTCTTGAGACCATCTATTTTTGGTCTTAGAAGTAGCTATCATGTAATTATATGTGTTACCAGAGCCTAACCTCAGGAATCCTAATTCTGTCCAGTGTTTCAAATCAATGTTCCCAATCCAGTATTTAATCTCAAAGCAGTTGTTCTTTTATTCATTCCAAAATCTGTGGTGTTAAGAGTCATAACAAATGTAGACTTCATATTATTAACTGTTCAACTGACTATCAGTGAAATTAATGAACTTCATTGGATCCTGAATACTGGGGTAGGGGAATCCTTTCAGGTTAAGAACCCCCCGTTTTGAGATCTGTTTTCATGTACAGCTTTCCCTTAGACAGTTTTCCTCCTTTAGTTCATTTTTTTTTTTCTCTTGCAGTTAGTTGTAAGCGAAAGGCTGTGCCAGCAAATGTAAAATAATTCCAGAGAAATTCTTCCTGTGTAATTTCTGTGCTACATGGTGTTAATGTTAGGGAAGAGGTCGCTGCACACCCCCCACCCCTTCCCAGATATATTTTTCTGGTTTTTTTTTCTGTTTCTGTATCCACAACATAGGCAAAATGAGCAATGTTACAGAAAGGCAAGTTAGGCCTTAAAATCAAGCTTCTGGCCAGAAAATAGGTTGTCCTCAATGAAGTTTTCAGTTTCATTTAATGTAGTGTGAGTCACCATACTGAGTATAAGGTGAAGTATATATATGCTGGGTATGTTAAATCCTGTCTTTAAAATCTGATCCCATAACACTTCTATAGGAAGGAGAAGGTCAGAGGGAGGAATGGCTGAGGGAGTCTTTGGTATTGCACTATCTCTATGGTTGTTTCTGGAGGCATGTGGAAGCAATGAAGCTGTCTCAGATTTCACAGTTTATGGGAGAAGATCCTTAGCAGCTCCATTGGAATGTGTCCCTGGCAGTTGCACATTCCTTCATTTCATCTGTCTGCAATCTCCCTTTCCATCACAGGTACTTGCAAGGTCCAGCCTGCATTTGTCATCTTCTGTAGTTACTGTGGAGAGCAAATGACACGTGGGCAACGATTAGAATTCTAAATCATTTCCATGCTGCATTCCCACCTTCCTGTCTGAGTGCTTCTAGGAAATGAAACTTCAGTTGAGTTTAGAGGAATGGTGGGGCTTGATGTTTCCCAGCACTTTTTTTTTTTAAATCCAAAATAATTGTTCTGGTTATGAAGCCCAAATTAGACAGATTTGAAGGGCTTGTAGTTTATAGGAAGTAATAGCATTTTAAAGCTCTGAACCTTCTAAGTTGCCTCCTCTATATCTCTGATAATGGCATCATTCTGACAGTGTAAGTTTCAAGAGTTAATGGAGAATTTTGAATTATACAATTCACTGCATAGTATGATCAATTATTTTTTGATCTAATTGTCTACCCAATGTTGGTGGAAGATGAAATGGAACAGAATTGGTTTGAGGAGTATACAGGAATTCTGTAGGAACAGAGTCAAGTAGCAACTTGAGAATGTTTTAATAGAGGCTGGAAAACATTTGCCCTATTTGAGTTCCAGTTTAATTGTGTCATAAATATTGATAAGTCATTTTATTTTTAATCCTAATTTTTTCATGAAACATTCTTGTATGAAGCATGATCATTGCACATCAGTGTTTGAAAGCAGAGGAGGCAGGAGAGTGTACAGCTCTGTGGGAAAGATAAAAAGCCCTATATTTGCAGCTGATTTGATGTAGTGTTGCAGTGAAATAGCAGATGCTGCCAATTATCATCACTCTGATGGCTCTTTAGTGTTGTTACATTTTTCAAATTATTCTCAGCTCGCTAATTTGATACTCTTACCAAGGCTGTTACTAGAGCTCTCTTATTTCATTATTTATAATTACTTTGGCATTGTAAATGAAAACAATCCTGCTGCTGATTCTGTAATTTATAATCTGAGTAATTGTAGATTTTCATTAATTTCTTATTATTTGCCAAATCTTTGTTGTGCAAAAGACTGTTATTACTACCATTTATTTAAGAAATGGTCTCATGTCCTGGGAGATTTCTTTCTTTCACCTAGGATCTATTTGCAAATTATATGCGTTTTTTAAAAAAATAAGACACAAAATAGCAGGAATTAATATATTATTTCCATACAGAATAAAATACTGAATAAAATTTGGGAGTAAACAGCACAATTCATGGAAAAATCGTGAACAGCATTATTCATTTAATGTCTCGTGTTATGATTCCAGTTTCTTTTTTATCTGTCTTTATAGGGAGTGGGGTGAAGAAAAGAAGTCTTTAAGGAAACATATTTAGGCAGATGAACATAGTATTTAGGAATACACAAAACACTGAATTTTAAGAGTGTGAGGTCATAAAAATGTTTGGGAGATCACAACCATTTTTTACTCTCTTACAGATTTCTGTTTGCAGATATTCTAGCAAGATTGTTAGCTGAGTCTAACATGATGATTTGAAAGGATGAACTTTTATATCAAAACGTATAGCAAAGTGGGAGTAAAGTTTTGAAGTTATGCCAGGAGAATCTTTGACTGACAGATGAAGACTTCTTTTCTTATGAGTTTTTTTCCCTGTTGTAGTGTTTTCCCAGACTGTGAAGAAGATTTTAGACTGTGTGAACCAGATTTATCCTTTCATGTACTCACTCACTCAGAATTGCTGCATTTAGAAATGTTACAGACAGTTGAATGCTGTTTAATAATAAATTGGCAAAAGTTCTAAGGGCTATAATCTTTTCTCAGACATGTATTTTTCTGAAAAGGCCATGCAATAGTTTCTTAATGAATATTTATGGTTTATTACCAAAACCTTCTCTCTCTAATGTCACGCATGTCTACTAAGAATACTTAGTGTGGAGACTGAATTAAGAGAGCTGCTTTATTTTCCATGAAGGCATGGCAAAGCTTTGAGTGTGTCTGCTGAAGGCTGTTCTCCCTTAAGTTAGTTATTTGCTAATTAACTTAGGTTATTTTTCTTGCTTGAACACATACTTGTACACCAGAACAAATGGAAGACTATATACTATTTTACAAAACCACATTTGGTGCCTTGAATTAACTCAAAATAAGTTAACTTGATGGGGAAATAAGGAATCATTCCAGACTTTGACTTGAGCTTAAAAATAACATTTTATGTTATTGCTGTGTGACTCAGACACGTAGCCTACAGTCATGTATGTACTACAGGCTAGGTATGTGAAGAATATAAAGCAAACCTTCATTTGGACAGTAATGTTGAGTTGTGTGTGTAGGTAGGATCCTCTTCTTTTTGGAGAACCCTCGTCCTTCTAGTACTCCTCACGGCAATAATCTGTTCCTTCCTCAAGACAGCATTCCAGACTGTCTTCAGTTTTATGTGGCTCTGTGAGGATCTTGCTTATCTACTCTCTGATTTGTCAGCAATTACATTGACAGAGAAACAGGGTATATGCAAGCAAGTGTGGTATTCTATTGCGTTTTCCAGAAGACACACCTTATTTGACAAGCTATTTTCTTGTCCAGCATTTTTCTTTATTCTCAGAAACAAAAAAATACCAAAACCCTCAAACCCTTCTGAAATAACAGACCTATCTCTCCAAATTATACACCAAGAAAATCCCTCCAAACCCATGAACAGAGCAAAAAATATCTTTCATTTATGTGAAACATTTTTGCTGAAGCACAGTTTGTAGCAGTTTGGCTATAGCACATTGCTAAATTGCTTTTTTTGGGGGTGGTAGAGGTGCAAACTCCTCTTGGGCCTTTCTAAATCTTACCTGGTTTAGGAGCTACTTTGGCCCTATTTTCAATACCAAAGTACAGTCCTGTACTCCCCAGGAAGTCACACGCTTCTTTCCATCCATCTCATTTTAATGAGAAGTCATCCTTTTACATATTTATCTGTTTTCCAATTTGATTCTGCTCCTTCCAATCATCATTCCCCATTCAGCAAAATTTATAATCCTAATTCTGATTTTATAGCTCTAGCATCAGTAAGTCAATATGTCCTTTTTAGACAGATGCTAGTTTGCTGTTTCCATGCTGCAAACATCTGGTAGATGATTCTTGCTGCATCCTGAGATTGCAGAAAGCTGTGTTGGTACTATGCCCAAACTATTTGAGCCTATTTCTGAGCAGCAAGGGTTCCCTGGTGTCCTAATTGCAGTTAAACCACTGTTAGCCCAGGAGGCACACAGAGATTTATTGCATATGTCTTCAGAGATGTTGATGGTATTCCCTTTTAAAACCATGGCAACTCGTTTCTTTTGTACCCATACACATATATTCTTTGATTCTGAATTTTGGAAGAAGATAATAATGGATAATCATCAGTTAGGCTTTAGAATAATGGCCAGGAAACACACTCTACCAAGGAAATTCCTAATTTGGGAATTTGCAAAATTATGTGCAGTACAGGACAGGACATACAGGACAGTGTGTAACTGGTGTTTGCTGGAAGCTGAGTCAGAATTGTGTATTCTGAAGTTTGGCAGTAAAGCTATTTCTCCTTTTGTTTTGCTAATTCCTTCACTGTCCTTCCCCATGATTCCTCATTCTCCATTCAAAGGTGTAATATACCTATTGTAAATAAAACCAGAAAAAAACAAACAAACCTTGTTTTGTATTATTAATGTTCTTCTAAACAAAGAACAAAATCTGAAGTCTAAATATGCCTGACCACTTGGAACTGGAGATGTTTTGATTTCTCAAAAAAAAATTAAGTCAATCTTTATGAAGTTAAACAACTACATATGCAAATAAAGGCATTTTCTAATTAAAATTCATTTCGTTATTACAGACTGAATTAAAATGACAGTGAAAGAACAGCCTCAGGTGTATGACTGTGCATTTTAAAGTGTTACATTTAATGTTTATGCAGAAGATTTTTAAATTTTAGAAAGTGATTAGCACCTTGGCTGTACTGCTTTCAGGAGATTTTTCCTTTTTCTTTTTCTTCTTTTTTTCTTTTTAACAGTGCATAAGATTTCAAGATTTTCTTTCAACATTTGACCTACTTAGGAAAAAAGTTCTGATTAGCACCATGTAATATACTCCCTCAGTTTTGGAAGTGCCTTTGGGTAATGTATTGTAGAGGAAAGTAATCTCATCTAGTAAATGGACCCTATCACATTTTAAGATATAGATTTTTTCCCCCCATCTATTCCCTATGCCTAATTTAGTCCTCAGATGCAGCCCTGTTTAATGAATCCACGTTCAACTGTCGAGCTTTACTGATAGCTTAATTATGTTTGCATACAAATTCTTTTCTTCCATGGCTGATTAAAAAGAATCCTTCTCTTTGAAGTCAGGTGGCACAAACAGAGCCTAAAAAGTTTATTAAAAAATTAGGTTTTTTGGGTACTCTTTATTTTCTGAGTTCTGTAAAACACTTTGTAGTTAGCAGGGCCTAAACAGCTGTGTCCCCAAAAGACAAAGGTGACCCATGGCTGTGGGCTATGGTGCTAGCTGGGGAAAACCTGTGGGCAAACACAAAACAAATTGGCTGTTTCATCTAGACTGAAGTGGAAGCAGGATAGTTTGGAATCATTTCCACACTTCCCATTTCTTCCTTTACCTACTTCCCATAATGTGGAGCCTCTGTTAATGAGGTAGTATGCATTCATCTGGGAATTGTTGAGGGGGTTCCTAAATGTTTCTCATTCCAAGTATTCAATAGCTGCAGGAAAGACACTGCTTCCCTGGAAATAAATTTCAGCATCAGACATGGGCAGTTATTACATTTCTTTCCTTGAATTCCAGGGCTGACAAGAGGAATAACTAATGACTAAAAAAAAAAAAAATCTGAAAGAAAGGTATCTTCTTCACTGTTTTGCTGCTTCAGCTGGGATTAACAGGTGGGCATTGGTGGGTGAGAACCTGACTATTGCTACCAGAATTTGCCTGAGAATGGATAAATCCCAGTTAATGAGTAGATCAGAGTAGATTAGAAAGAGTCACAAAGTTTTATGTAATAAATAGTTGATGGTGCCTTTTGTAATTAAAGCTAACCTTTGTGGCTTTAGAGGCTTATGAAGCTACAAAAGTGCAAACTAATTTTTAATGGTGCAGGATTCCACCCAACCCCTTTCTGAATTCAGGTGCCAGATGTGCTTATAACAATGAGGTGTAGGTAGTAAAGGATGAACAGGCTTAATACCAAAGCCAGAGTGGAGGCTTGTCAAAACTGAATAAGGCGAAGTTGATGATGTAAAAGAAAATGCTGCCACTTCAGTCCTTGGTCTGTTTAGAGCAATGGTTCCCAGTTTGCCCTGAATCATGGGTACCAGTTTGGAATGAATAATACATTGTGGGCAGCCCTGTGCCTTGCCCTCTGTGTTAAATTGGTAGGAAACCCTGGGCACCTGCAGGTCTTGGGTTTGTGTCCCACCAGCTGAAGTCTCTTCTCCTCAGCATCACCTTAATTATATTAATTATATTTTCTTGAGTATTCAGTGTGGTGCCTACAAATGGTTTTGGTTTTTTCCCCCATAAATATTTAAATAACAATAAGTAACTTTTTAATAAGACATTAATTCTAATTTTTCACATTAAAAAGTGTTTTCAGTGTTGCACACAGTTGATGTTTTTTATCATTGGGTCAGAAAATAGTAAGTTGATTTATTTGTACTTTTTGGTCTAGCTGTCTCTTTGTGTGTGGTAAAGGAATACTTCTAAAAGTTTCTAGATCACATTCCTGATACAATGTTTCTAATAGTACCATCTTTCCGATTTTTAAAGCTGGTTGATAGAAATCATATACAGATATATTTTACAGTTTTCCCTCAAAGTTGCTTCCTGCTCTACTGATGGGAGTCGGATGGCAGATGTTTGGAATGCAGATTGCTGCTCCTTAGGAGCTCTCTCAGTCACACCAAAGGAGTAGAAGCTTGCACAGAAGGGCTTTTATTTCTGGTTTGCTGTCTTTCTCTTTCTAATTTCTCTTGTAAAATCATGTTCAGTAATAAATCCCTAAATGTTAGGCTTTATTGGAAATTCTTTTGTTTTCGTGTGTTAGGTAGAGATTTTTCTAAATGTGGATCCATGCAGCTATTGCAGGGATGTGGAAAGAAAAAGGCACAGAAATTCCATAGTTATTTATTGTAGTGTCATTTCAGTATTCAGAGTTGTGACTTCATAAAGCAATTTGCACAAAAGAAAAAAGAGTTGAAATACTGTAAGAATCATCTAAATGCTGCCCAAACCACTTTTATTTCATCTATTTGGGTTATACAGTACAAGATTATGAAAGTGGTGGAAGAAGGTGAAAGAATTGAAATTTACACAGACATTCTTTATACTGATTGTTTTAAAACTGTGCATCTCTGGATTCAGTGTGTATAAACAGTCATTTTTATTCTTGACAGTGCCTCACAATGTAGCTGGTTTGTCTTTTTCTTACATAGTTTTGTAAAAACTATGTGGTCTTTTGGCTATAATTTCTTTTGAATTCAGGTTTGTAAAGGAAATGTTAGATTGATACCAAATTAATTATTTCAAGTAATATACTAAGATTCTCAAAATAGATTGCTGCAATAACATGTTCCTGTATTATTTTGTAAGCTAATTTACTACTCAGATATTTTTCAGAAGTGGAGACCTGAGCTTTTTATGGAGGGCTTTTCAATAACTTACAAAAATTGAAATACACTAACTGGGAAATTTTAAGTGCCTACCTATGGCAACTCATGTTGAAATCTGTCTATGTATTCTGTTACTGTTTAAAAATGTGTGTGGAATGTTTACAGAATTATTTGTTACACAATTTTTTATGTGTGTCAGCATCATTATGAGTAGAGAAAAGGATGAAAAGATACACCCATAAAAGAAATGGCATTGTGTGCAGAACTGTGTACTTTCAGAGTATATATTTGTGTAATAATTGCAGTGTTTCTCTAGTTACCTATTTTCTTCAGGTAGTCACATATCTATCATGTAATTAGTCCTGTCTCAAAACAGATGCCATATTGGTGGTTGTGAGGCTTTTTATCAAAGGCAGTGATCTGTTTATGTTCCCTCACTGAAAAACGAGATTTGAAGTATTTAAGTGCATGCTTTTTAAGTGTATGTTTAAAATATTTTTTATGCTTATCTTAATTTCCACATCAATATAGTAGTGTAGTTGTACAAATGCATAACACAGAAAGAAATGTTACTTTCGAAGTAGGTATGCAATTAATTCATTATAGATGCAAATTATGAGCACATTAATTTTTTCCTGGTTTACGGACACAGCAGCAGTTTCTACATCAAGTGGCTGTATTTCAGTTGCTTTGTTGATATTGCAGGTGCCTACAAAGTATTGATAATGGTAAATAAACAGGAACCATATAATTATGAGGGATTTGGAACTGAGGATGGCTTTTCAAGTCATGGACTCTCATAGTGAAAAGAAACAAATATGCTTTGGGAGTATCCCATAACAGAAGAATGCTGCAGACTTCCCCAACTATTAGATCTCCTGAACAAAGCCATCAGGTGCTGGTCTGAATGGTGGGTTCTCACAACAGCATTTTCATCTGGATTTCCTGAGACTCCCCAAACCCTAGTTCTGCTGAATTCTTGCAACCCAGCTGACTCATAGTCTTGTGTGATCTCCCTGGCACTCATTGCTAGAGACTGTCTTAAACTATGTACAAATCATCTCCTAAGTAATCCTAACTTCAGAAACTATTGTATGTGAACATTTCTGCATCTAGAGGAACAGGTTACTGTCTATTTGCAAGTGTCTTATCTGTTTGCAGTTTGGCTAATTCTGCTGTAGAAACTGCCTGAGCATCTCTCTGAAATGGCCAGAGACTCCATTCAGGATGATAATCAGCTCACTGAAACAGATGAGTTTTTCAAGACACAGCAGGCCCTGCCTGGGGGAATCATTGCAATCATCCAAAATTCCCACATGGCAAGCTCCTTTGGCAATTAGTCAAAATACATATTTGCAGGTGGAGTTGTAAATAGGTCCTTTTATTTCATCCCTGTAGGGAACTCCCTGGGGAGTTCCTGTGCCACCCAGGGAATTAAGGACTTATGTGCACTGGATGTGCACGCAGGCACAGCCCTGTCACCAAGCTGCTCAACAATTAGGATAGATATGGGCCTGGAGAGAAGAGCCATCAAGAAGTGCTGGTTGATTTCTCAAGGATCTCCCCATGCAAGCTCCATCCTGATGTGTATAACAGTCAAGCAAAACTGCTGGGAGGCCTACATGGATAAACAAAGAGGTCCTAGCAGAAATCTGACATTAAAGGGAAGTCAAAACAGGGACAGGGGGTTTCTGGAGGAAAAGGGAGATTTGCTTTGCAAGGCCAAAGCTCACTTGGAGCTCTATCTGGCAAGGGATGTTAAGAACAAGGGTGATGATAAGTGCTTCTGCAGGTATATCAGCCACAAAAAGGAGACTACTGAAAATGTCAGCCCACTTCTGAATGGCTCAGGGGATTTGGTGACAGGGAACATGGAGCATACTGATATGCTCCATATCTTCTCCATCCTGTCTTTTCTGCCTACCTTCAGGAGTCAGGTGCATGGAACATTCTGGATTACAGAAGGCTGATCCTCAACAGAAGAAGATCGAGGAGCACAAACTGGACACGCAGAAGTCTGTGGGAGCTGGTGGGTTGCACCCATGAGTGTTCAGGGAGCTGACCAATATCTTTGTGAAGGCCACTCTTGATTATCCTTGAAAAAGTGTAGTATTTGGTAGAAAGAAAGTGTCATTCCTGCCTTCATGAAGGGCAAGGAGAAGAATACAGGGAGCTACAGTCTTGTCATCTTCAACTTGATCCCTGTGAGAGTGAGGGACCAAACAACAGAGGAAATCACTTCCAGACATATGAAGGAGAAGAAGGTAGTTGGGAATAGTCAGTGTAGACTTAGAAAGGAGAATCTGCTTTAATAGAGCTCCTCAGGGCTGATAACTGGTGCCAGAACTGCTTAGCAGCCTCATTCAGGCACCTGGCAGGTTGGAGAGATGTACCAACAGGAATCTCATGCAGGACTTTGCATTTCTCTTGGCTAAACTTCAGCCTTGGGAGGAATAACCACATGTACCAATTCTGACAGGGGGACAACTGGCTGGAAAGCAGTTTTGCAGAAAAGGACCTGGAGATCTTGGTGGAGAAGTGGGAAGAGGAGCCAGCAAGTGTGCCATTGCAGCAAGGGAGGCCAGCAGCCTCTTAGGCTGCGCTAGGCAGTTTGCTGCTCAGATGTCTCTCTTTTGAGAACAGCTCAATACATAGTATTTTGAAAAACATTTAAATATCTGTATAAGGTGGGGTTTCTCTTAATATAGCTGGAAAATGAACATGATGGTCTGTGTGCTGTTTTTGTCCCATTAGATTTTTTTAAAACTTTTTTAATGAAATACATAGCTATAATCAGCTTTTCCAAGAGCTTAAAAATCTGACTGCTTTCAGGGAAATTGAGCTTGATTTAGTCAGTTGTACTTCCATTCCTCTTCTTCCTGCAAATATTATTCACAGAAATTGATGTGTAAGAATTATTAAGTTTAACAGAAAAACAGTGTTTGTTGTAAGTTGCAAAAACAGATTAGCTTTATTGCATTTCTTCAAAATCTGCTGTATTAGATAAGCTATGCGTCAGTAGCAAAAATCCTTGTACTAAATTTTTTGTACTATTATAGTGAAATACTGAGAAAAGGCTAATCTAAACGACATCTTCCATAGCTTGAAGGTCAAAGCCTGTTTCCATGGACCTTACAGTGTGTGGTACAGATTTTGTCTTCCTATAGTCACTGAAAATGAAAGCATTGTTGGGCATGTAAAACCTGCAGTTCTCAGAGTGCCTGTTTGGCATGAATAACCTCAGGCTTGTTTTGGCTTTCTTTCATCCTTCCCCCATACCCCTGAATGTGAAAGAAATTGCTTTCTAATCTATATCATTCATTCTAATCCATACCCCTGGCACAGAGATTGTGTGGAACAGTGCAGTGGAGACATGCACCATTAGATGTATTTCTAAAAAAGGGTAATGTGTAAGTTGTAGCATCCAGAAGCTTTTTTTGATAATGCAATTAAAGAGAGAATTTCTTCTCAGTAGTGTTTCTCAAAGCCAAAACCTTTTTTTCTTGGCAGATTTTTCTCTACTCTTCAGGTACTTTCACAGATGCTTGTTAGAGACTGAGTATATAACTATAGCAGTAAAAATACAAGGAAAGATTTAAAATTATGCTTCTAAAAGAAGAAAAAGATATGGGAAATCATATGTATGAAATGGCCCTCTGCATGGAGGTTCAAGGAATAACATTCACATGTACCCTGCCCTTCTTGACACATGGAAGAAGCTTTTGTGAAGTCCAGACTTAAAGAGAGGGCTGAAGATTCCTTTGTCTTCAACAAAGCAAAAAAGCAGTTCTTCAATGACCATTTCACTCTCCAGTTTAGTTCTGAGGTGAATTCAGATAAGGTATAGATGTTTCAAGATCTGAAATGGCACTTCTATACATTTCTAAGATATATGAAACAAATTGGAGAAATTTCTATTTCTTGGAAAAGCTCTTGAGACCCATTTAAATGGCACACAATAACTCCAAATCCTGCAGTATTACAACAATGTGAAAAAGTTCCTGCAAGATCCCAGGTCCTCCCAGGACCTGCTTTAGCTATGCTGGGCAGTCTCTGAGGTGGAGGCCAAGCCTAGCCAAGAGTTCAAAAAACACTATCATGGTAATGGGAGTGTAGTTTTAGGCTTTTTTT
>JAOTQP010001286.1:29902760-29942456 GCA_026413545.1 Cichladusa arquata
CCCCCCCCCCCCCCCCCCCCCCCCCCCCCCCCCCCCCCCCCCCCCCCCCCCCCCCCCCCCCCCCCCCCCCCCAACCACATCATTAAGCAGATTGCTTTTCTTTTAATACGAGAGAAAAACATTTCCCTCATTTCTCTTAGTCTTTGATCACTTTCTGTATCTTTAGACAGAATTAGGTATTTTCTTATTTTAACAAGGGGTTGAGACCTGCAGTAAAAGTTGCAAGGAACCAGCCAAGCCTAAAATAGGTCTGCCACCAGCTCCTTAATCTGTAACAGAGCTGTTTCCCAGTACCCTTCTTCCAGTGCTTTTTTGTAGTATTTTGTTTGGGAGCCATGTGTAGGTGTCTGAAGTGGAGTCATTCAGTACTGCCCTGGTTGAGATGAGAGTACTTAGCTACTTCATAACGGGCAAACTGGTTCCTGTAATACTTAGGCAATGAGGACAGCATTTATGCTTTTGTAACATGATTTCTTCTGAAGCTGTGCTTTGCTGAGTGGCTGTTTGCTTCCAGGCAGGTTTCCAGGCACTCTCTGGGCTCTCGCTGGACTGTGAACACGCCACGTAACAGCAGCAACCTATACTTAATGCAGTATTCACAAATGTTCTTAAAATCCATGGATTGCATGAAGAAAAGGGTTAGATGAGTTCCAGGAAAAGGGCTCTGATGGGCAAAGTCCAGAAAAAGAGGAATTTTTGAAGGATGGATTTGAAAATTGGGAATAAGATGGAGCTGGGCTAAGGGTCACCCTCCGTGTGCATGGGCAAACCAGGGAATGAGCCACTAGAACACTGTAACTTTTCTGTATAATCTAAAGAATGAGCAAATCAGTCTTTTTTTTTTTTTCCTGATCATTTGGGTTTTGTTTGTCCTGGGTGAGCAATGCCCTGCTCTGGTGCCATCCTTTAACTGCTGTGATGTTATTGTGCACTAGAACGTGGTCCAGCCTGACAAAAGGTGCTGGGTCCCTGCCCAGTCCTCTCGAGTCTCCCTTATTTGATCTGACAGTAATTCTCTTCAGCTGGCTGTCCTTCTGCCCTAAAGTGAGCTGTCCTGACACCCTTCTTGGGTATGAAGGAGAGTCTCCAGCATGCTGCTGTGTGTGGGATAAAGGTGTGCTAATTGGCAAAAACCTCCCAAACCACAGCCAGATTTTTTTGTGTTTTATTATTATGGTCATGGACTTGAGTGGGGAAAGCAGAAGGAAGAGAAAGTTTCTAGCTTTGCAAGTGTTGAGACTTCTTTCTTCCTAATTGACTTATCTTTGGTTACTACACAAAAAGTTTGAATGCTGCTGCTGAAGTAGCAACAGTGTAGAGTAAATGCTCTTATCTGTGTGTTCTAACTTGGAAATATAAGTCCTGTTTTCTAAAAAAATCAGGCTGAAAATGGTATTTAGTTGCAGAAAATTCTGAACAAAGCAAAAATAATAATTGAATAGCAGAAATTCTGAGGAAACTGCCACAAAAATGCTGTTATTTTAAAACTAAGAACACAAGAAAGTGAATTTACCTGCAAACCCCCTTGACCTATGACTAAAAAAACCCTGCAACAACCACCAGATTTTTTGACTGGAAATTTATTAGTGCAACTGCAAAATGCTGAATGTATTTTTTTGAGTTCTGAAGCTCCTGTTATGTAGGTTTTATCAAAAAGTAGGATATTTATGTAAATACTTCAATTTCCAAGGGTATTAGCCTAGTTTTTAGAGAGGAATTTAACATTTCCAGCTGGTAAGATTAGTGTGTGTGCATCTTTACACCTTCACAGAAACTATGATTTGTCTTAAAGTTTTAGTTTGAAAAGAGCATTTAGCTTCTGACTTTATATAGTCTCTTTAAGAATTGCAACATACTTACTTAGTTTTAATTGCCAAAGTGATCAACTTTCATTAAACAAAGAGATGCTTTTTTTCTGACAGTAAGATTTAAATAAATCCCAAACAAACTAAAGTTAGACTCAGCATCTGAAGACCTGGGACAGTAATAATTCTCCAGACACTATTCTGCCTAATTCTGTGACTAAAGAAGGTAGTGGCATTTGTCTGTATTTCAGCTGCACCTAAAGGTTTCAGGATATGCCTGGTGTCAGGCGAGCACAGAAATTAAGTTTCCAAACAGAGCTTTTTAAGCACTTCTGGATCTGTGAGGGTTGGCTGGAATTGCCATGTTGTCAGTGTCTCTATTTATTAAACATTGATTTAGTGTAAAAAAAGGGCTCTGGAAGTGGCATACATGTACTAATGCTCTTCAATAATTTGAGGTATTTATTGCATTTATATGCCATGTAATTTGTTGGTATGCCTACTGCCTTCCTGTTTGTGCTAGATATATTATCAAATACTAACATGAAAACAATTCATACTTTCCATCATATATATACATACACATACACTTCTCACTTATGTTCCAAAAAGTATTTGGAAGAAACTGAAGGTTTCTGTTGCCACTCCACACTAGGAATTTTTAGTTTGCAGACTGGAACTGTGCTAGGAGCAGCAGATCTCAGCAGTGCTGGCAGTTTTCTTCAACAGAGAACATGAGAGGGAAGAGTCCTGTTCTCTTTGGGCTGCTGGCTCTAGACTGCTCCAAGAAATCACAGAACAAAACACATTAGCCCATGTGAATATCCTTAAGCAAGTGAATAACTCAGTAGTTCTTAATGACATTCAAAGACAAATCTGTTCTCCTTTGATCTTCCATTTGAAATTGGAGTGTCTGATGATTATGATGATACAACAAAGGTGTGAAAAAACAATTTACACTGGAACTTGCATAGCAAAGACAGTAAAAGTATATTATTTGGGGTGTCAACAGTAGATATATTGTGCAATACTCAAGTATGTCTAAGTCAGCGCTACTCAAACCATTTTTTGTAGAAATATTATGTATATATCATTAATCAGCCACTTCTACTGAATCTTCCCATATACAGACATTTTCATTTTTATACTAGTTTGTCCTTTGTCCACTGCAAGCTTGTCAGAGGACAAACGATTGCGCTATTACGTGAAGAAACTCTTTGGCATATCAGCTTGTAAAATATTTGGGAATTATGAGGATGACAGGAATTTTTATTTTTCCAGCTCCCAACCTTATATTGACTGCCTCTGTGTTACAGAGAGAGATAAAGCAACTTGGAATATTTGAGACTAATGACTATTTCTCCTTATATTTTTTCTGACTCTGTTGACTTTTGCATCAACCTTAACATCCCAAATATTTGCAAAATAGTAATAATAAAAAAGAGACTATTATAAAATTTCAGCTTTTTTAAAATATTATTTACTGATGGTGTTCTGATTCTGCAAGACATGTTGAAACAAAAAGATGTCCCTCTCTGAAGAAATTTAGATTGTAGATGTTAGACATAATACTGCAAGTAGGTGTGGACATGTGTATAGACCAAATAAAAAAAATCTCTCCTGCTTCTAACAGAGGCATTGCTACAGAAATTGTATTAGTTTCTGCATGTATTTGGTGCACTGCTTCTATTATTAGAACCTTTATTTCTATGCAGCACGTGGATTTTAGCACTATTCTGGAAACAATCCGCTTGTGCAACAAGAGACAGATTGTTGTGTGGTCTGAAGCATGAGTTTGTCTAAGACTAAATTCCATTTGCCCTGAAGGGAGGCTTTGCCAAGTTCTAACCTTGAATTCAAGAGTTTCAGTCTCTATAGCTAATGTGTTCTTTAACATGTTCTGTTTTTAGTTTTGAAATTCACCTACCGTGTTAAGTCACAAGATAATAGTTGAAAAATCTGTTTTCTGTGTCATATCTAGCTAGACAGAGTTTTGTCAGCTTCTGATGAAAATTGTGAAGTGCCTTGAGACTTGCAATGTGACAGACTCCATTTGTGTTGTACTATATTAAAAACTGTTGTTATTTAAAAAAAATAAATCACATTTTTGTTCCAGATCTGCTTGAATGCTTTTTTAGCAGAAAGCAGGCTAGAATTTTCTTTAACTTATTTTCTGGATTTAGAAGTCATAATTCATAAGCATGCAGTGCTGTCAAAAGATGTGCATGTACCAGAAAGAATGAGTTCTCCCAAATGTGCCTTTGCCTCTAATGGGTGCCGTAGATGTATGTTGTAGTCACGTGAATCTGCATGAAAATAGATAAAAATCAAGTGGATTGTGAATTTTGGAAGGGAGATAGGAGGTGATTTTGAGATCTGTTAACTGAGGGGGTAACATAGAAGAACAAGCTCAGTTTAGGAAATAAGACTGGGAAATTATCTGGGTCTGCTTTTTTTCTATTGTGTTTCTGTTGTTTATTGGGGTATTTAGTTTTGCAGTAGAATATATCTAATTTCCTGCAGTATTTTCAGTACTTTATCAAAGGGTGCAATTTAACATAAATGTTCTGTACTGTGTATGTATATTTCATTTGCATGAAGCTACATCAAGTTTCCATATTCATTTCTGCATTATGCAGAAACAATTGTTCATGGCTTAAGATCCTTCACTAACCTCAGAAAACTGAAAAAAACCCCAAAAACAAAACCCCAAACCAGACTGACAGCTGTCAACTTTAACTTTCAACTTTTCTCAAAGAGATTATTCATTTTTTCCCAGAAAACCAGTCCTTTAACTGCTATGATTTTCATTCAGTTCAAAATAACTTGTCAAAATTACTCATCTTCAGATTGCTGGAGCTTTAGACTAGAAACCTATACAACATTTTTGCATTGTCATTCTGTCAAGCCTTGTGGGAGAAGGATTCTCTACACTCACATGAAATCCAATCCAAAAGACAGTTTCTGTAATTTGCTAATTTCTTAATAGTAGGATTCTGTTGCTTAACTTAAATAATTTTAAATTCTTTTTGAAATTAAGATTAATGACTAGCTAAAAAAAGAATAATGTATGTTATTTAAAAATAATATATATATAAAATGTTTAATTTGGATCACTAAAAAAAATAATTCTGGCAAGTTTTAAAATATAGAAAAAATAAAATTCATTGCAAAAATGAAAATTTTGCAAACTTTGTTTAAAGATAATTCTAGAAAGAAGAATATAGAAAAAAGTGAATGTCGTAATCTGAATATATGAAATAAAAATATGAGAGAAAAGTAAACTATAGCATTGTTATATTGTATTAATAATGCTTGGATTGTATGCTTTGTCTTCATGTATTTTAAAATCAGAGTGTACCAGATTTCTTCCAAAAATCCACCTAGAATTAAGACTTTCTTCCTGAGGCCACAGAGAAACATGAATTAAATGTTAGTGTAGCCTTAGCATCGAACTAATTTCTTATGCTTGCTTGGACCCTTGCTTCTGATATCAAATTCTAATACTCTGCATAAAAGTGAACAGCAGAGTGTTGCAGTTGCTTGATTTTGTAATTTTATCTGGCTGGTGGGGCAGGTCTATCAAGCCAGATGAAAACAGCTGGGTTTTGTGCAGCTGCTTTTAAGCCCTGGCTGCCGAGAACTGCAAAACCATTTTCTATTCACTGGGATAAACCAGTGTCATAGGAGGAGGAGGAGTTCATCAGTACAAGATCATTTATTGTGGATTACAATCGTGCTGTGATATACTGCCATACTCACAAAGGTTATGAGGTTATGCCTTGCCTGAATTTCAGTTTTTAGCTTTAAATGGTTTTCAGTTTCAATTGCTGAAGCTTCAATTGAGTTCATCTTTCAAAGCAGTCTGTATCACAGCTCTCAGAATATATTTTATATCCAAACCTTTCAATTTCATCCGTTTAGGTCTGTTTTCAGGAATTTGTTTTATACATGCAATTTTTGCATGAATAGAGAAAGATATTCTTGTGCCTGTGAAAACACATCAGTCCTGCATTTTTTAAAACACCCAGGAGAACTTTTCTGTCCTAATTATTGCAATGCTAGTGGCTAAGGAGTGTATTCATAAATCTGTAAATCTGCAGTCCATCATACCCTGCTTTGGTGTGAACTAAACTAACTAGAAACTGATGTTTGTGGCATTAAATACTTGAAATTTTTCCCCTGGGTATTTGACTTTAATCTTTCTGGCCTGAGGCTTTCCTGTGTGCTCTTAGCTTTCCAGAAATTACATGAGCTGAAATCAGTATGAGTTTTTCACTTGCCTTCTTGGCTTAAGCACAAATACCAGTAGGTAAGTAGGTGGGTTGGCATGTAAACATTTATTTTGAGGATGCTTTGCAGTCCATGTGAGCTAGGAATATTTCACACTTGAATACTTGCTTTTTTCATTTTTTTTTTCTTTTTTTTTTATTTTTTTTTTTTTTTTTTTTTAATCCCATGGCTTCATTTGGGAGTTTAAATAAAGTGTGTGTGAGAAAGTGATCACACAAAGTTTAGTCTGAATATCTCTGGTTAGGTAAACTGAAGAGACATATGGTTGTTTTGTATTAACCTACTACACAGTCTTGTTCTTATTGCACAGAGAGAGATCTCTTGAGAGCCAGGTAGGTGTTATTCAACATTGATTCCTTTGGGATTTTTCAGTTTGTTTCCAGCAAAGGTAGTGTTTTTTGGTGTGAAGAATCAAAATTCCCTGTTGTCCTACAGGCCTTAAAACAGAGATCAATATGGAAATCCTACCAAGAGTTTTCCCAAAGAAAAGGAACAGTAAATGCTTTGTGAGAAAAAATTTGATAAAAATGGAATGTCCCAAAACTTGGAACCAAATGTTACAAAACTATATGCATGCACCTGGAAATAAAAAGAAAAATAGTTGTAGAATAATTGAAAAATTTGGTTTCAACCATGAAGAAAATCAATTTAGTACTGAAAGCTTTTTCTTAACATATTGTGCTGCTAAGCTGCATAAAGTTAAGCGCTCCTCAAACTACCAGATATATTCCATTAACTGGGATGCAGTGGTGGTCATTCTCATTCTTTATGGCACTTTCTTAGTTGTGTTTGGTATGTTAACTGTTACTGCTAATAACTTTGTACTGTACTTTTCATGCCTTCAAGTATAGGGTACATTTAAAACATCTTCACAAAGGTTTTGAGGGTGAGAAGGCTATTTGCAAAGGATGTGAGAATTGTATGTAAAATCTCAGAGCTGACAAAATTGCTTGCCAAACCTCATGTATTAGACTGTCTTGAAGCTGAGTCAATTCAGGCTTGACATCACGCTGGCATAGTCCAGAAGCAGGGCAAGAAGGAGGCTTTCCCATATTATGCCTTGTGAATGTAGCCTGGGATTGTAATGGAAACAGTTGTATTTTTGTTAATTTTTAATTATGCCTTCTAAATGTGCACATTGCAATCACTTCTGAATTATTTACCTTTCTTTCATTTTCCCACTTTCCCCTCTAGTAATTAAAATACCCTTAATTTCCATGGCTTTTAGGTACGGAGCTAAATCACAGCCTGTGAAAACCATAAGCAAAACTTAACTTTGTACCCCCAAGTCTGACAGAGAATAAGCATTTTTATGTCTTTCTCAGTGACAGAAAAAGTCAGGACCCTTGAGCTCGTTGCCCTGTGCTAGGGTCTGACTGCTTGAGCTCAGTGCCAGTTTTCACAATGCAGTTAACCAGTTTTGTGAAGTGATATTGGATCTGGAATCCTTGCTTTGATGTGGTAGGAAAGGTTGGTTGGTTGGTTGGTTGATTGGTTGGTTGGTTGGTTGGTTGGTCGGTTGGTTGATATTCAAGGAGTCTTTCATAGCATCATTCCTCTTCATTGATGCCCATTCCTTTCAGTGGCCTGGCGTCAGTGTGCACCAGCTTGTCAGAGTGCAGAATGCCTTTGGGGTCTGATCAAGGATTAAGGGACCCAAATAGCTTAAACTAGAGCAATAAAAGGGTTTTGGAATTTTAATCAGTGGGAGTCAGTGTCTCTGTACATTGAGTCTTGGCTTTCCTGGGACTGAAGAATCTTAAAGATTGTGAGGCATGAAGGTAATTCAGAAAGGGGTAGCATATAATAGCAGATGAAAAGTCTGTAGGTGTCCTTGCTCAGAAATTCTGTTGGGTGAGGGAGTCAGAAAGTATTCTTATGACACTGATAATGTTTTAGATTTTATAATGTCATTAATGTGTGATCAATGGCTAGGAGTCCTGAAATTAGCAATTTTTTTTTTTGAATGGACAAATCCCTATAAAATAGCTCAAATGCTTAAAAAAAATCCTGATGATATTTTTTTCCAGTATATTCAATCACAGAAAATCAACCTTTCTAAACAAAATTAATTGTCAATGCCAGTTTTTAATTCTTAAGCATCCCAAACCCAAGGTCAGAATTCTACATGCATTACTTCCCTAAAAATAAACAGAACAACTAACAGATTCTTAAGCTCTAAGAAATGCTCTAAAAATGTCTATCTTCTATTTGTGTTTTGCATTCCTATAGGTTAATACAGCCAAACTGATTTTCCTCCTGATGTTCTGTTAACTGAATTTCCTCTGAGGCACTGTGGTTTGGTATATGCTATATTTTATCTCAGAGTAGATTTTTATGTGCAAACTATAACTCTCAGAAGCACACTCCATTGACACCACTTTAAGTACAGTTGCACTGGCAGTAATATATCTGCATGAGAAGAATCCACTAAACAATAAAATTATGTAAATCAGACTATAGGAAGATTATTCATAAGCAAATGCCTAGATATAAGCTTAGCATGTCCTCTGTGGTTCATGGATTTTGTTAAAGTATGACAAACAATCCTGGCAGAAATCACAAGAGAAATTAAGATCAAAGCCTAAACATAAACTAAAAGAAATGAAGTATTTTCCACTGATCAATTAACAATATGCTTTGCTGCCAGCCTGCAGTCATAAACTAAAGAGGAAATCACATTGGGCTGCTTTTATAATCAGTAGTGGAAATGGCACTTATGGATAAAAAGAGAAAAACTCATTACGTTTATCTCAGTATTGTTTTTTAATTGTTTTTCCCCCCATCATTGTTATTTCTCATCATTCATATTCAGATTAGATACCTAATTTTAGATGAGCGACCAAGTGTGTAATAAATGCATGAATTCCATTTGGTTTAAATATCCCCACCTAATTACTCTGTGCTTTTGTTATCAATCTCAGATGTTAACAGTCTAATGGCAAAAGGGGTTTTTAGTAATTAAATTGTTAGCAGAATTATTGTAGAGCACGTTGACATACCAAATGCACTGAATCATAACTATAAATAGTCCGTAAAGGCTCTCAGTGGGAGCGAAATTAAAAAGCAAAAGAATAGCAATCTAATATTATATTTCATGTGCTCTCCCTGTATTTGAAACTGCCTTATCCTTGTCTCCAGCATTGTTTACCATTTTATGGGATATTGAGCTTTTCCTATTCTGAATTTCTTTAACATCTCTTAGATACTGAAGAATAGAAAGGTCCTGCTGGAAATTGCATACATAGTAGAGCACAGAAGACACTTTTCCATTTAATCCTGTAAACCAACACTGCAGTAGTGGCAAATGCAAGTATTAAGAGACAGTTGCTTCCTCAATTTTTCTTTTTTCCTCTCTCAGAAGATATTTCATTGAAGGAAAGATATGGGAAGCTATGCTGTTGAAAGGACACCCATGGTGTCCTTTCATGTAGGACAGTAATGTCAGTATGTGTTTTTGAATGAGATGTGTGGAGTTACACCCAGTTATAAATGGTTGTATTGATTTCCATAGCAGCAGGGGACAAGTATGTTCCTTCTCATCTTCAGAATGAATATAGTATGTAGAGTTGTGTCTTAGTTTTTCAAGTAGGAGGTGTAAGGAAGGAAAAAATAAATGTCTTCAGGCCAATGTAATTAGGAATGGTTTTTTTTTTTTTCCCTCTGCTAGGCTGCAGGCAGCTCTTCTGCCTTCCCTGCAGTTAAAAACAAAGAAGAGAAAGAAAGACAAAGGGTAAACTTTAGAACCCATGGTTTGAAGAGTGATATAAAGTCCCTTCCCCATCTGCTGCCAGTCCTCTGCTGTGTAAAAGTTCTGTAGGTGAAACGGGATGTCTTCATGAAGTGCAGTCCTGCTGCTAGCATTTCAATCCCTGTGCCTTGCCCATCCTGCCACTGCCTCCCCCTGAGCCTCTTCTTTGCACACCTTTTTCTCCCAGGACTATTTCATTCTGCCCTGGCTGCCCTTCCTTGCCCTGACCTCGGCCAGTGCACTGTCAGTGCCACTGCAGGGTGGCCCAAGTCAGAAAGTTCAGCTTAGCTTCAGATCTGGTTAGGAGAGGTTAGTGCCAGGGCTCGGTTTTGCTGGATGACAACTGACAGTGTAAATCTCATGAGTCACATGAGGAATAGGGTGGTTGAGTAAGCTGAAGGACTTTGCCAGAAGAGGGGAGGGGAGGAAAGACCAGGATCTGAACATGTTTGGCTGAATGGCAAATCAGGATAGACTAATGGTTTGGTTTTTGGGATAGGAAGGAATTTTCTTCTGAGTCATATTGGCAGAAATGAATGTGGTTCTTTTCCCTTCCTTTACAGCATAGAGTCTTGTTCATTTGCAAGGCTCACCAGGTTTGTTTTACCTACTAAAATTTCTCCAAGGCTACTGCAACTCATTTTTTGTTTTTGTTTTGTTTTGTTTTGTTTTGTTTTGTTTTTTTCCTCCTTCCCTCTCTGTTTCTTGCTCTCCCTCTATCTCTTTCTTTCACTAGTTTCTTTTCAGTGTACTGCTGCTTTTGAGGCTCATGGGTTTATCCTGTGAAAACTCTGGCACTTGTTCTAAATATTTTGGGGGAAATTCTGGGAAAAAATAAATTAGATTTTTTTTTTTTTTTTGGCATGTTGAAGGCCTGCCATTAATTTGGGTGTGCACCTACCTGGAAATAAAGTTAAATCAGCCTTTTTCTTTATAAAGTACTGAATCAAACCACCCAGGTGTCTAGCTTGGATTCCTGTTAACTACTTTTAGGCTGTTTCTTGCTCACTGCACCAATTTTGTGGTTTGTCCTATGAAGTGACTAATTTTTCCATGACCTGGAATGCTCTGTAATGGGAGAAGAGGGACTTAACACTGTATTTTGCATTTGAGCCTGCTCACTACACAACTTTTAGCTGTTACAACATTAATTTTTTAATTGAGTTAGTCCTTGAATTTACTAGTGTTTTCTTAAGTGTATGTGTAAAGTGAAATCACAGAGAGGATGCTACACATGGGACATCAAAGGCTTTTGATTTCAAAGACTTTATTTCAAAAAGGAATGCAAGGATTACATTTTTGTCCCCTTTTTTGTTCAAGTAAAAAAAAAAAATCTCGTTGCTCTGGTAGAAGCTGCTTCTCAGTGTGTATGAAATGTACTATAGCATACACCAAGGCAAAAATCCTAAAATCACAACAGATGTTGAGTTGATTGTAATGCTCACTTCATGGTTATTAGGACTTTTATAGCTATATTTCCTAATTGTTCATCATTAATGATGTTCTCACATCTTGTAGAGGTCACTTCAGTGCCTGTATCAGGAGATGTTCAAATGGAGTTAGATCATGTTTGTCAGTGGGCTTTGAAACCTAATTAGGGAGTTACAACTTAAATTCCACAGCTCAAAATAAACGGAGCTCCATCTTTTCTGTGAGCTATTTTCAAACAATGAAACCTGCTGAGTACAGACGAACTGCAACGGGCAATGCACAGATTTTGTTCATCAAGAATAAAAATGGTGCTGAAGAATGCTGTTACAGTCTGAGAAATGTTAGGGCCATGGCTTCAAAAATTGACATTTAGCAGTAAAATGTACTGTATATGCACAGTGTATTTTGTGCAGACTGCTATTTATACTTGCAAATGAATTATTATTTGCCATGAAGAATGCACCTGCAAGTTTAAAAGAGAGATTCACTTTTTTTTTGAGAGATTCACTTAAGAGATTAACTACTATAAAGGAAACAATCTATCTTGCAGAAATGTGGAGTAGGCAATTGTCTTTCCTTGACCTGTAAGTACCCAGAAACATTAGCCTCTGAGGATACTCTTTAGCATTTTTTCTAAAGTTTACTAGCTTTTAAAGCTTTTAAAAGTGCTAGGATGGACACTAGTGTTTTGGCAAATGGCAAGTCTTCTAGGTTATATTAACATTTGGGCATGTGTGCATGGCACTTGTGAAGGCACTAATGAACCTTTGCTGGTTGTGGTCATAGCGAGGCTTCACTTGTAACGAGCCTAAAATTCTTGCTTACATTGTGTACATGTTCACCTGCAGGGGAAAAGATGTGTGCTAAGCACTGTGTTAGAGGGGTGGATCTGTCTGTACCACTTGGAAACCGCTGCTCAGCAGGGAGAATATTCTGGCCCAGGGCTGGAAGCTATCCAAGGTGCACCTGGCTGCCAGCTGTATTTCTGTTCGGCAACACAGAGCTGGGCAGGCTCTTCTGTAAAGCAGCACAAACTTTTGGTACTTCCAAGCTGTTAACAATTGCAATGAAGTAGTGTTTCAAACAGAAATTTCTCCTCATCCTTTTACATCAAAAATAATTCCAAGGTGCACAACTTGAAAATAAAAATGAAACTTCAGGAATAAATCATAAAAGATTTTTAGCTCTAGACGAGATTTGCATTGGTCCTGAAAAATCCCCAGATTTTTTTGCCAGATGACATTTGCAAATTTGGAAGAGGGACAGTTAACATAGCAATCTTTCAAACGTCCTCTTTTTCATAGTTCTGTAATGTATTTATAAAATTGTTTCTCACTTGTTCCTTTGCTGATGGGTGCCACTGAAAATTACCAAAAACCAGCTTGGTTCAATTTTTGTTACTACTAACCATGCTGGCCTCTCTCTTCTCTGATAGATCCTGCTAGGTTCAACTGAATGCATTACAAAAGCATATTTATTTCTAAAAAACAAAAAAAACAAGAAAAACAAAAACATAAAGGATCAGATATTATCTAATACAGAATTTTAGTATACTGTAAAGCTATACCAGTCCAAATAATTGCATTATCTGCAAGAAAGTAAAATTGTGGGGTTTATATTTCTTTTTATTTAAGGGATTCTATGGGTTTTAGTTGTATAAAAGTGGCTTAGTCTTTCTCATTCTGCCTAAGTGCTCTGGTCGCACAAGTAGACTATTCCTTTTAGGTGTAGTATCTTTTAAGAAGAAATTCTTCACATTTTTGCACTTGCATATTTTGACCACCTTTCTCTTTCCCATCCTCATTTTCTTTGGTTTTTGTTTCCTGTGGTACATCAGTTTCTCACTTTGAATGTCAAAGAAGTTCTGCCTCTTGATTCCTTTTTAAAGTATATTGGTTTAGTCTAGAAATTAGCAGTCTATCCCAAACATCTCACTACTGACTGTTAAAGTATTGCATTATGTTGGATGTGATCATGTAGAAACTGACTGGGAATTAATGCATCTTCAGCCTTCAGCAAAATCACCAAATAATGGAGAGAAGACCACAGATGGTGCTTTAAATTAGTATTGATATGATATTGAAAAAAATCTGGAGCACTGAGATTAGTTTTAGACTTCTCATTATCACCTAAAATATCCAAAATGATAAAAAGGTGTTTTCTCCTCCCACCCTGCTCCTTCAAAGCAACATCTACACAGATCCAAGAAGGCCAATGGCATCCTGACCTGTACCAGCAATAGTGTGGCCAGCAGGACCAGGGCAGTGATTGTCCTCCTGTGCTTGGCACTGGTGAGGCCGCACCTCAAATCCTGTGTTAGTTTTGGGTCTCTCACTACAAGAAAGACATTGAGGGCTGGAGCTTATCCAGAGAAGAACAATGAGCAGCTGAGAGACCTGAGGGTGTTTTTTCTGGGGAAAGAGAGGCTCAAGGGTGACCTTTTTTCTCTCTACTGCCTGAAAGGAGGCTATAGTCAGGTGGGGATTGGTCTCTTTTCCCACGTAACAAGTGACAGGACAAGAGGAAACAGCCTCCAGCTGCAGTGCAGGAAGTTTAGATTGGGTATTAGGAAAAATTTCTTCACCAAAAGTATGGCCAGGCATTGGAATAATCTGGACAGGGAAGGGGTGGAGTCACCATCCCTGGAGATATTTCTAAGATGTGTGGATGTGTTGCTTAGGGCCATAGTTTGATGGTGGACTTGGCAGTGCTGGGCTAACTTTTGGACTGGATGACCTTAGAGGTATTTTCCAACCTAAACAATTCTGTGATTCTGTGATGTATTCATACTGCTGAGAGGCTTTGATTTTAAATGTTTAGAGTCCTTTTTATGGCATGAGTCGTATGTGTTACTTCAGTTATTCTGATTGACTAAGTCAAGTATTTGGTGATGGCATTTTTAAGCCTCTTAAGAATGAGTGAAATCATGTTTACTAAATAGGATATCTCCTGCTTAGCTTTAAGTTCACCGTTATCAAAGATACAGTTTCTTTTTCTTACATGATAAACTAAACAACAGTCTTATTTTCTCCCCTCTGCAAAAATTCACAAACACTTTTCTCTTTTTAAGTAGCTTTTCATGTTCTATTGAAATTTTGATCCCTCTGAAATGACTACTGTGGAGATAAACTCTTAGCATATCTCATCTTGCCTTGTTTAAAAGAGCTTAATATGGAAAAAAAAAGAAAGAAAGAAGTCCTGAGGTTTTGTGAAAACTCTTTCCAGTAACTTTTAAATCCCTTTGCAAAATAAAGTCATAATATAATAGTAATAAATCAAGAAAATACTTCTTCTTTGAGACTGTGTGTTTCAGCATATTTACATTTGAAAAATCTTGTCTATGTTAACAATTGATGAAAAGAAAATTATTTTCCCAGCTCTTTTAGGTCAGCTTACCGAAATCTATTATTGCCAATACCAAGGTATTTTTTGTTTATTTATTTAGAAGTTTAATCTCTTTGACTAGGACAGAGTTACTGTCAGGCCTTATGCTGTCTGGTTATCCTTACACATTTTAGAGTCCCTGCCCAGCCCCAGAGAACCTGTGGTAGTTTTTGCCTGCAGTGCTCTGGCTCCTTGGGCCAGTTGTAATTTTGAGAAAAAAAGCAAAGATATGATGGTGACAGAGTCATTGATGTCTTCCTAGTAGTTTTGGAAAGTACCTGCTGAAGAAGCTTTCTTAGCTTTCTTTCTCTCTTTTCCTATGTTTAGGCATTTTTCAATGCATGTTTAAGTTTTACTCACCATTTCATATACAAATGAAACAAAGTCAAACAAAAACTGCCCCCCTTGAAAGTCGTCTCTGCTATCTCAATGGTCAAGTGCTATCCAGTTTTTCATATTCCTCTGCTTTTGACTTGTTCCAATACATCTATGGCAAATACCGTAATGTGGGCTTTTATCCCCCTAATATCTCCAAAATACCTTCTAATGCAGACTCCATCCATGTAATACTTCTTCTAGGGAAGGAATTTTAGTAGTGTCTGAAGTTTTCCTCTTGCTTGATCTTCTGTCTGCTTTTTGATGTTGTCATTATTCCTTTAGAATTAACTGTCATATGTTTGTATGCAATATTTTTTAAAAATATTTCCTCTCTTCGTTTTTTAAAATGTCATTGAATATTCACTGAATATTTGCATTTTATTTACATTTAATAGTTATACCTGGTTTTCTTGCAAAAGAAAATGAGTTAGATGAAATCACGGGTCTCAGAAAATAGTACAAGTAGCATTGGACAGAAAGGTTTATTGGTGAGAACTCTCTTCAGGTAGTGGGTTCTCAGTATAAACTTGTTCCCTTTGCCATCTCCCTGATACCATGGCCAAGCAGAGTGGTGGCAGCCCCAGCTGTGGTGCTGACACTGCCAGATGAATAGTCTGCAGTTCTTACTCCAGAAGAGAGATGGCAGAGCTCCTTGAGGGGTCCCAGAACTCTTTGGCCAGTTTGAAGAGTTCTGTGATAGACTTCGGAGGCATCTATCAACAGAGGGGGGATAAAAGGGGCAGACTGTATTGTTCTTTAAAATGAAAATAATTTTTTCAAAGTTCCTTGTGCATTTAATGGCATGAAGGCAACTGCTAAAATGGCAGCCACTCTTGCTATCTCGTGAATTGCCATAGGAACCATAAGTGTATCGTCTCTTGTGTTAATTAGAATTGCCATTCATAGTGTTGAGTTGACAGTCAGTATCAGAAACCACAAACATATGAGTTCAGTGTAACTGTAAATGTTGTGACCTTGAAAAATGCTTCTCCCCATCCCTCTCCCTTCCAGTCTTTTCAGCATTTTCGTTAGTGTTGACCTTAGCCACAGGAGCATATACTTTAAATAAATGAGAGAAGCTCAGCAATCCTTCTGCCTACTGCTGCCATCTCCTGGGTGGAACCGACCCCACATACGGAGAATTCCTTTTCCTTCTGTAGTGAGAGAAGGCTCAGACAGTTCAGCCTCGTGTGTTTGAGGAACTAAAGGCTGTGTGATATTTCCATGCCATATGTATGTGGGCAGTTGATGGTAATGGTGTAAGTACAGCCACAGACAGTTAATTTGCTTTACATACCGATGGCGCAATTCTACATTTTATTAAATATTCACATTGAAAAGAAAGAAAGCAAACAAAAAGCTGCCAGATCCTTCCAATTTGTTTGCAATGCTGTAGTATTTTCCTTGAGCAAAAGCTGTGGTCAAACAAAATGATGTTTTCCACTTCCTTTTTAATTTCCATGGTTCTTGTCCCCCACAACAAACTTTACAAATTCTATCTGCAGAGAAGGTCATCTTTATCAAATATACGTTTCTAGAATAAATATATACAACCTTCTGTATATTTATAACTATGTATGTAGGAGTGTTTTTTGTACAAAATCCTGTTGAGGCAGATGTCTGGAACTTTCTTTAGTTTTATGTCAAAGACACATGGCTCATACCTCATCTAAATTTGCTCTATCCAATTTACATTGAGCAAGGATCTGGTCAAAAGTTGTTGCTAGAACTCACAATGACATTAGTATGGGAAATTTCTGATGAATACTAGACATGGGATCACCATGGGGATTTAGTTCAGCCACTCAGATATTACAGAAAAACTAGAAATTCATTTCCAAACTAGGAAACTTGCTTTAAAAAGAAATTAAGATAAATATTATTTAAGGGCTGTACCACAGAGATCCAGTAATGATTGTGACAGTAAAAAGGTGAGAGCAAATTACAAGTCAGTTGCAACAGATTAAAATAATAAAGTAGCCTGTATATTATTGCTGTCCTCTCTTTGTCATTCATCTCTTATACAAAATTGAAGAGTTTTCTCTAGCATGGCCTGAAACTGCAAACTAACTTTAAATTCACTGCCAGATAGCCTAGCATTTGGAGATTCTATTTGAAGCACTTTGTGCATGGCTGTTTGCTTAAATTCCAGTGTCCGGATAAACTGCAGTGAGGGATGCTATTGGCAGTCAGTACAACAGAAATTAAAAACTCATCACATTAATGACATTTAATGGTCAAGCTAGGAACTGAAGCAGCAAATATTACCTAATGGCTTGTACCAAATTTCTCATAGTGAATTGACAAGTCTAACTTTGTAGCTAGAAATGCAGATTATTGCCCACTGTTATCATAAAATAAGGGACTATTAAAGTAGGGCTTTTTCTTTCTTACAACGTTTTAATGGCTTGATCTGATTAGGTGTTGCTTTGGCTTGACAGGCTCACTCAGTCTTTCCACTGTGCTTTTGCCTTCTCATTTCCTGGGATGTTATTGTGAAAGCATCAGGAGAAAGCTGCTGTCTGCAACTTCCTCAGGAGGGGAAGCAGAGGAGCCAGCACTGGTCTCTTCTCCAGGGTGGCCATTGACAGGACCCGAGGGAATGGCCTGGAGTTGCATCAGGGGAAGTTTAGGTTGGGTATTAGAAAAAGGTTCTTCCCCCAGAGGGTGTTTGGACACTGGAACAGCTCCCCAGGGAAGTGGTCACAGCACCAGCCTGACAGAGTTCAAGCGTTTGGACAATGCTCTCAGGCACATGATGGGATTCTTGGGGCTGTCCTGTGCAGGACCAAAAGCTGGGCCTTGATGATCCTTGTGGGTCTCTTCCAACTTGGGATATTCTACAATTCCATGTGAGAATGATGTTTTTCAGCTGCTCTCCTACATTGACCTGGGGGTAAGAAACGCCAGGGCTGATCTAGTCTGAACTAGTTAAACACCATTATTCTTGTAAAAGCAGCTTGAATGGAGCCTATTTAGAGAAGGTGACCAACCACCTGATATCTTCCCTTTTACCAACCAGCCTGTGGTGGCACAGGTCATTCATCCTGCTGCCAAAACTGCCATGGGACAGCCACCTCACCCTCCAGCCATGCTTGGTTACCCTGCTTCCCAGGCTGGCTGGTTAAGCAGGAATGGCAGCAGTGAGGGAGAAGAATGGAATAAAAACAGTCTTCTTCAGAAGAACAGCACAAGGAGCTCTCAGTGCACTTAAAGATCTGCAGTCCATGGGAAGCCCTTGGGAAAGGGGCACACTGTGCAAAGCCCTTGATGACCACCCTCAGCTACCCTCTGAATAGAAAGTTCTTGCAATTGCAGAGCTGCATGGCTGTTCCTGCCTTATGGGTCCCTCTGCTGGCCTTAGTTGTTTGGTTGAATATTTTCAAATAAAACACTAATTTAGTTTTCTGTGTATTATCATCATTAGTGCTCTGAGCGTGGTCAGAACCAACCCCGTCTGGCAGCTCCCCAATCTCTTCTGCAGTTTCATCTCCCTGGGTTGGAGGCTCCCTGCAGGGCCTTTGGGAATTAGGGAAAAACAGCAGGTCCCCACCAGTCAGAGTGGTTACATGATGGAAGTGTTAAACAGAAATACAAGAGGCTTTATTTAAGTACTTCTGTCTGTTAGGCCAGGAAGAAGAAATCATTTTCTCAAACCCATCCGAATGAGTTTCACTATTGTTTAGAAAAATTGTGAAATACATTGGAGTTATTGTTTATTAAAGTTTAAGCTTATCCTGTTTGCCAAATACATATTTATGTCAATGCACAAATGTGTGTATGGCAGAGAGGGATGGAAATATTCTTTTGGAGCTAATTAAATTCTGAAGATGAAAAAAATGTAGTATACAATCTGTAGATTTTTTTCTGGTAGGTTTGGGGTTTTTGTTTTTTTTTTGTTTTTTTTTTTACTTCCTTCTGTTCTCTTGTTATATTGATGATTATTTATTTCCTTTACATCTCAGTTCGGGAGTTGTATTGCCTCCTAATTTTTTTTTTCAAGTTTGTATATGAAGCTGGTGTCATAATTCTAGAATCTTCAGTTGATGAAGTTTTCTTTACTCTTTTTCACTGTCAACCTGCATTGTGTTCCTCTTTCCCCAGCTGAACAAACAGAAGGCCATATCCATCAAAAACACAATCTTGAATCAAGTGAGCTCATATAAACTATATACCTACACAATACTGAATTAAAATTGATTTGTACTTATGAGATGAGAAATCATTTCAGCTTTTATGTTCATCTTCTAGGATAGTTTATTAGTTTCTTAAATTTAGCTTATATGAGAATGGCCTTAGCAAACTAAGTTATAAACAAGAAATTCCTGCCAGAAATAGTAATGGTATTTTGACTTTTTGTTTTGGATTTTGTTAGGTTTTTTGGGTCTGGGGGGTTTGGGTTTTTTTTTTTTTTTTTTTAGTCTGTGGGGATTTTTTCCACTTTAAAATCTTTCTATAAAACGGAGGTGAGGAAATTCTGTCAGATCTGTCTTCAAATAAGAGCATTGGGAAAAATCCAGAAGTCAATCCCACACCTTTTGCCTTAGAAAACCTTTTGCATGTCTATCACTTTTTTCATTTTCATCAGTGAAACCACCGTCTGAGCTGATTCATATAGACTGCTGCAAATACGTTTCAGTTGCCAAATTCTGATTAAAACCCACTCATGCCTGAAGCCAGCTTGAGATTTTCAGGTTATCAGCTGTCCTTGTGCTTTTCGTTGTGCTAAACCAGACTTATGTATCAAGACTTTGCTTTCAATCTAATTTAAAGGAGATGTTGTAGAAGGAAAAAAGAAAAGTAGAAAGAAAGAAGCTTGTGACATTGAGGTGATTTTAACTGAGCAAAGTAGGTTTTAGTGATGTAATGAATGGTCACATTTTACAAATACTGTTTATTTATCTAATAAAACAGAAATATTACCACCTTGTGTTTAAATCCAATGGTTGCATTTGCATTCCCAAGAATGCTGCAGTTCAGAAGGATCTCAAACAAGCCATTTTACCTCTTCATACCAAATCTCTCAGGATTCTGATCCTGCTGAGGTTTGTGTTCTCCTCCTTTGTCCTGCTTGCAGAGAGGATCTGGGCCTTTCCTATAAGCCATTCACAGTCTGCTGCTCCTCTAAACCAAGGTATTGAGCAAGCAAGCATTGATTGTTCTGGAATACAGTGTGGATTTCTAAACTTCAAAGTGAAATTAAATCCCATGCACGAAGGAAACCTGAATATATTTCACCCCAGTCTTGTATCACAGCTGTATTTTCATAAGAAAACAAAATTCCCATTGGTTAATATAGGCAGTCGAATGCATAGATTTTGAAATTAATTATAATAATGTCACATTCACCTTGCTGCACTTTCATTTATGTAATTATATAGCATATTCAAGATCTAATTTTTACAGCATCATTATGTAAAAATTATGAATGGCATTTATTTCTTAATAGAGTTTTTTTGTCAGTTTGAAAAGCTAGAATTAAATTTTAAAGCAGCCTTTTAATTTTGTTCCTAATTACTAAATAATTTTATTCTGCTACTTAATGTCTTACATATTTTCTAGTATGTATATTATTTGGCCATAAATATTCTGGCTATGTGAGAAATACACTTCATCAAAACATACTATATTCTTATTACACATCAATAGAGTTTATTATTTAAATTAATTTTTTTTTTTTCCAGTTCCTTCCTGGCTTAGATATCTGAAGTTATTTAAAATCTCCTAGATGTCATAAAAGGATTCTACTATTAGCTAGGGAACTACATTGTGTCCCTACAATACATACAATATAAATAACAGAAAAATATCAGATTGGTTATTGTGTGTTCCCCCACCTCACCCAAAAAGCTATTTTTCCTAGATGCATGGTTTACGAGATACTGATATACAGAATCTATTGTAAAATTAGAATTCAAAAAAACCCAGATTATTTCAATATGAAGTTTTAGTTCTATACTGCCCCCATTTAGATTAAGCATTTCTTAACTTCTGAATGATACCCTCTAAGGAGAAAAGATATTTAAGAAAATACTGCTATTTTTAAGGTACAATAAATAGTATTTGTTCTAGTAACAGGTCTAATAATTTATTAAAAATACTATTAATACACAAAGATGTTTGTATATTTGATATTTTCAAGTTAATAGTAAAGAACAAATAACTGATTTTATTGTGTTTTCATATAGACTGAACCTATAATTGGGTCCTGAGCGTGAGTTTAGATGAAGTGTTAAGAAGGGAGTATACAAGCTGTGGCAGGCAAAAATTCATTGTCTGTCCTTGTATTATAAAGTAAGATGAAAAGCTCATATGCTTCCTGAATCAGGCTTGTGGTTTGGAGTTTTTTGGTATTATACCATAAATATCTAACGAGGCATTTCTTACTGTAGTTGTAGCTGTGTAATCCATAGATACAGTCTACTATATTTTTTGAGGTTCCTTATTTCACACTTCTTAAAGTCCCTTCTACTTCTTAAGGATTAAAAAAAAAATCTTTATTGGTATAGCAGCTTTGAATTTCATTTCTACTTAAAACAGCAGAGACGTCCTGCCAGCAGCAGTTAGCTGAGCGTGGTCTATTGCCATAAAGATAAACTGCATGGGTTTCCCAGCAAGGGAGGTCAAAGGACGCATGCACAGCTATTTATTTGCTTTTAAAGCAGAAGGAATATGATTTATGCAGGATATTAGCTAATGTCACAGCGCTGAGCTGTGCAGGTGCGGCCATGGGAGCCTGACCCCCGCTAATCCCTCCGAGTGCAGCGGGCACGCAGGCAAAGGCTTTGTTCCTGCCCTGCTGCTCCACTCCTGCCTCACTTTGTGCTGTGGTTTGAGAGGGGAGGCTGCATTTCCCCGGACAGGCTTCCAAACCTCTCATTAGATTCGAATTGAGCGAGTTTCGGACATTTGGGCAAAGCTTTTGGGCAGGATTGCTGATTCCTGGGCTGCTTTTAGGCTTCCTGCACGGGTTAGCTTGCTCGGGTTTGAAGCTGCTTCTGCTCAGTTGTGTACTCAACTTTTGCTGCAAGTGCGTCACAGTCTCCCAGCCATCTGCTGATACAAAGCCTGCTAAACACCCTCAGCTGATGGGCTCTGCAAGGGATTCATACACATTCATACAGGCTTGATCCACACACACTCACTCTTCAGGCAGCTGAGCCAGAGCTGACATTTCCATGAGCTGACTGTACCTGTTAGAAATGCCCCAATATGCATCTAGTAATTCAGAGGTGCTTTTCATAACACATCATTACCCTGTCTTACCTGCATTCTGTAACATGCAAAGCATAGATGGCCAGCCCAGCACACAGATTTTTTGGGCCTTGTTACCTTGTTTAGCATATAAGTAGAGAGCATAAATGTTTTGTAACTGATTGCAAGCAGCAATCTTATTGCTTCTCCTTCTAGCTGTTTTTGCACATGTTGCTGTTGGGCTTAATTTGAGGTGGGGAGCTTATGCCGTATGTGCTAGCAGTGTGTAAACAGTCTTTAGAGTTTCAAGCACAAGAATAGGCTGCAATTTTACTTTGAAAGATTAAGTAAATAATGATGTTTTAGCAGCACTCAGAATAATAGTAATAAAAAAACCCTGGAGGTGAGGAAGCGCATAAATATATGACTGATGATTTTTCTTTAGGAAAAAAATAATTAGTGATGGTTCACATCAGAGTTTTTCAGAAGATTATTATGAAGATTTGGACATAATTGCTTTGGTTTGAAATATTTTCTCACAAACATGTAGGTAATTGTGGTAATGTAAGAACAAATGAGTGCTGAATTTTTGCACTTAGGATGCAGAAAACGAGGGCTTATTATACCTTTTACCTTTTCCACAGAGGGGCAGAAGCAGCATGTCTTCCCCAAGATGGTTACATGTATTATTTGCACGTGTAGTAATTTCAGAATCATATAGTTCATCTCCCTTATCAGCTATGGGAGAAATATTTTTATAGGTTGTATTAAAAAAGTGTGTTCTGTAAAGACACATACACAAACCCCTAGAGGGAGCCAGAAGCCTTCCTTAGAACTGAAATGGCAAACTTTTACATGGAGTTGTAAATTGCTTGTTTTTTCTGCTCTAATACAGTATTTATTCCTACTTTTTATAGTCTGAGTTTTAAACATGCTGCTATTTGTGCTACTCAGAAATATATTTGACAATTTATATGTTGAATTTCATAGCTATTTACCATGATGTTTAAGGAGGTGAATGTGCAGCAGCAATATGCACTGAATGATGGAGGGGGCTGTGAGTGTGTCCTGCTGTGCTGGCTCAGCACTTATTGGTGGGTGTGTGCTGCATTGGATAGTGCTGAGGGAGATGGTCCCCTTCTAACCACAAATCACATCTGTTTCAGTTTTGAAATACAAGAGAAACACATTTCCTTGATTGTCTTACTTCTTTTCAAAATCTAGATAGTACAATTTGTGCATGTTTATATTTTCAGTTTAGTTCAGCAATGATGAAAAAATAATCTCTTTTGCCTTTTCCCTCTGTATATATGCAGAAGTAGGGGGAGATAAAGTAGTTCCATCTTTCTACTTCTCTCCACCCTTCGTAGTCAGCACCCCAATCCTCACAACCTGTTCAAACATTCTTTGTTGTGCCAAGAGTTTATTGCACGAACAAGTTCATTGACAACTTCACTATAAAGTGTATCTGCTTCTGGGAATGTCATGCTATGCACTCAACAAAATGTCTCCCAATACCCTAGCAAATCAGCAAAATATTTTAAATAAATGCTTTACTTCTATGAACCAAATACCCTGATGGTTATTGGATTTGTCACAGGATATAGGATTTCTCCTCAGGCCATACTGACCTTCATATGCTGTTCTGTTGCAAACCAAATCTTAATGTAATCAAATAATGAAAAAAAATGCTTAATTAACAATAAATGACCCCATTTTCAAAAACAAATAACTAATTATGTGGACAATCATTAAACCTTACTTTTTAAAAATTCTGTTGGTTTAGCATTTTGATCTGTGTTTTGAAAACACAGCAGAACATTGAACTATTTTTAATCAAAAAGGTATCAAACTCCTTTCAGCAGGACACCACATTTATGACTAGACTTAGATCTTGTAACTCCTGATTGCCACAGAAATGAGCAGGTCATGAAAGGCTTTTCTCCTGGGAAAAAAAAAGTGCTATGCAGCCATAAATTCTGATACACTCTCATTATAGCACAAAGAATTAAAGAGCACTAGGTAAATGACTTTTCCCCTCCTCCTGTGCGTCCTGAGTCATGTTATAAATGCATGATTCTGTTGTTGAGTGATGCAAAAGCTGCTGTCACAACCTTTTTGTTCTTGCCAGAGTTCGAAGCAGTCCTTTGCAATGTAAACAAAGGACATCAGAGACATTTTTTTACTGTATGATGCCTATCAAGAGCATAGAAGCAGGAAAGGGTGCGCAGAACCAGTAACCATGCTGAACTACCATTGTGTGAACACTCATGTCAGTGAAGATCTAGGTAATTATTTAGTTTGGGAATCCCTTCACACTGTTAGAGTATTCTTCTTACTATCTTTGTATAATGCTTAACATTATACAGAGTGCTTCTATCCTAAGCAAATTAAAATTCATGACTTAAAAGATGAAAACATATTATAGCAGATACTTCTAGAAGTGAGTGAGACCAATATAAATTCAATTGAATTTAATTGAATTGAGTGTAAACTTCAACGTGGCATTAAATATGGGAGAACAGTTTTTAAAAATTTGTGAATCTAACTTGCATAAATTCCTTCAGATGCTTGATACCAGCTCTGAATTATCAGTGCCTTGTTTCAGTGGCTGGGTTCTGCTCTTCAGCAAACAAACTTGGAACATGTGATGTGGATGTTAGAGGGGAAATAGCCAGATTTGGAGTATAGCAATATGTTAGTCTGCATTTCAAGTATATAAATTATGCTTTCAGCTTGAAAACACTGTGTAAATGTACATTCTATAAAGGCAGATGAAAACCTATCAAATAGTAAGAAAAAACTAGGCACAAAAATACCCCAAATGAGAAGAAAACACAATGATTTATAAAGCATGCTTTTAGCAGCATTTCTGAGTTTCATGTGCTAAACACCTACTCTTGACCTCGAATTGACCTTGAAGTTTATGAGCAAAAGGTAACAATTATGCAAGGGCTAAAATATGCAGACAGGACTTTACTGCCTAGAAAGAACTGCTGTCCTGTGTTTTGTTTGAATTAGCACACTTTGCTGTTTATGAAACTTGGCTTTGTCCTTTTTGGGAAGCCAGGGGGAAAGGGGAGCCGGTAGCCAGTGTGCAGAAATCTCAGAACTGAGTGGGGGGTGAGCATGGGAGGGTGGCACATGCATTGGGTTAGGGCAGTTCTGCAGCAGAAGGCGACATTTTCTTCTTGGTGCCATTTCTGAAAGAGAGAAGTTATCCCAGAGAGTGTCTCCAGACAGAGATTTAATGCTGGAAAAGCTTGGTTGCAACCTGGACTTTCAAGGAGGGTGAAATGAGCCTTTTTTATCTAAAGCAATAGCTCAGAATAAAATGGGCTTGTCAGAGACTTGGCTTTATAAATTTTTATCATGTCTTACAGCCTCTACAGGGTGGCATCAAACTTCAGCCTTCGAGTCCTGCTGCATTCATAGGGCAGAAAAGTGACTGTGTTGCATTTGCTGTACATCACAGCTCTTTTTCTGAACACAGAAATTTAATCTGAGAAATAATGTGTTTAGACTGTCACTTGCACAGTAATCACAGATATCCCTTATAATTTAAATTGGTGTCTCTGGTTTTTATCCTTTTGTAAACAGAAGACTTGTTTTTCTGTTAAAAGAGAAAAAAAAAAATCCCCAAACAAAACCACCTCCAAATCTACTGCATTGTTCTTCTGTTTCTTTGAATAATGCAATAGACAATGATGTGACATTTGAAAAGTAGAGGCACCCAGACATACATACATAGTTTTACAAATAAACTTTCTTGTTTTTCCTGCTTTCTAGCAGCATGAAATCTTAAAGCAGTACAGGCTGTTCATGACATACATGCATGTCGCTAATTTTGGCAATAAACGAAGCATTCCTCAGATCCTATTTTACTCTTTATGTTAGCCACAACCACCTCCTTTGTCATGAGAGGCCTGCTGAAGGTGCAGTTTCAATTTTACTACTGTTTTTCATCCTCTAAGACCTTGGAAAAAGCAGTGTCTGCATCAAGTGCACAGTGATATTTTTATCTACTTTTCTTGCAGATGAGTTTAGGGAAGAGGCTGCTGTTTGAAGAGTATTTGTAAGATACAAAGGGCTGGAACCTCACAGTCTTTTCCTCTTAGGCAAAATCAAATGTACTCTCTGCTGTACCAGCTCTGCAACAAGGAATGAGAAAACTAAGGAAATTCCAGGGCATTGCTTTGAACAGCAGGTGTTAGGTTGCTATGTCTTTCCCAAACAGATGTTTTAGCTGCAGAAGAAACAAACCAAATGCACATACCCCACCTCTGGAAAAATTTAAATCTGTATATTTAAATGCATGAAGTTATTTTATTAATACTAAAGCTACTTGAAAACTAATTGTTATGGATGCTGGGAACTCTCTTGGGCATATTACTTATGTTTGGTGACAAATTTCCCTAAAAGCATTGGACAGCATTTTGCTTCATAGTTTCTTTAATGCAGAGGTTTCTAATGGCTGCAAAATCCTCTAAGCAGTAATGAAACCCTCTCTTTTAATATTTTCTCAAAAAAATAGGTATGAATGCTATTATTCATTAGAAAATTATAATAAAATGAGTCCCTTTGCCCAGCTGACTTTCCTGGGAACTAAATTAGATTTTTTTTAGGCAGAATAAAATTGTTCTCTCCAGTAGTGCCAGTGTGAAATGCTGTTCATTATTCTTGCTACCTTAAAAATTTGTTACACTTCTGTTCTAGGCTTCATGGACCTTAAGGTAAATTATGACATATCAGATATCATTCTTTTTCACAATTCCTATAAAAATATCTAGTTAACTATGCATGAAAGAATTTTCAATGGGAACGAAAAAGTCAACCTTTTTTCCTAGGCTCCTATCAGAGTGTATTCTAATAAGCTGTGAGACCATCTCTGAGCAGGTTAAAGAGGCTCCTCACAGCACAATGGATGTGCTTTAAATCAAACCCTGTGTGCCAATTTTGCTCTAGTGGAGTACCTAGGAAACAACTTTCTTATTTGTATAAGATGTATCTAAATGCTGTGATGACTCTGCATTGTTTCCATGACTTTCTCCCTTAATCTCTTATTTAGTAGATTCAGTAGGGGAACTTTCATCCAGTGCTTCAGGTGTTCTCATGAGTCCAGTACAAACTTCTTGTTGCAAAAGAACTAATTTAACTAACCCAAAACAAATCCTCAGTTGGAAAGGTTTATGTTGCATAGCGGAGAACTGAGCATTCAGGAGCCCCTTTGGCTGTGGTTACATCTGGGGCTGGCACCACAGTGTCCAACTGTGCAGCTACTCAACAGTTTGAGGCCGATTTTCTTTTTTTCCCTTTAAATACTTCCATTTCATCCCCGGAACAAAGCGGGAAATTTTTTGAAATCTAATAATTTGACAGTATGGCAAAACGCTTTTTCCCCAGGAGAAGGTCTGCAAGGCTCTTCTCATTTGGACAGGAACTGTCTTTCAGGGAAGACCCCAGAGCCCTTTGCTCAGCAGCATCTGGCAGGCTTCAGTGAGGTTCAGAAGCCATTCTGCTGAGCCTTGGTCTTGTAATGCATCACTTAGGCTCTTTAAGGCAATCTCATAAATTATTAGTACACTGAATGTAGATGGTGTTTCTTGTCCTTAAACCTTTAAGTCATTTACTGTACTGGCTCTCCAGAACACATCATGTTTTTTCATAGTTGAGAGTGGGAAACATAGACATAATGTCAGTATGCTGTACTGAGTTTTACTAGTATTGAAAAACTGATGTAGGACTTGAACTAATATTTTAAATTAGTACTATCTGCAGTAAAATGCAGAACTCAGGAATTAGAGTTGCCACACTTGTGTTTTCCATGTGAATGCTGCAACCATGGCTTCATAAAGCCAGAAATTCCTTGCTGTCCCCGGGGGTAACTCCTTCAGTTTGTTAAGCATAATGATAATGAAACACATCCAGCAATTGCTTATTCAGAGTGCTCAGGGGAATGGGCTAAGCATTGGGAACTAAGATCAATGGTGGCATATGGAAAAGATGCCAGGAACCAAATCATCCTGCAGTGCATCACCTACTCCAAGTATATTGTAGAGGTGTACACTTCTGGATGGGAAAGACAAGAAAATGCATGTCAAGGCATCACCAGGTATAAAAGCATGCAGAGATGAATAATATATATAGTAGATATAGGGTTTTGCCCTTGTGTCCCGTGTTTTCCACAATAATGTTTTCATCTGCCAAAAAGCAATAATCTCAGTGCTTAAAATGGCATTCAGGAGCATGAATATAGTTTAGGGTTTGATTTTTTTTTTTACTGTGTATCTCAACTTGTTTTCTCAGCTTCCCATATGATATAGCCTTAGTTTCTACTGCATATTAATATCACCACATGCGAGAAATAAAAGCCAGAGAAAGGATAAGGGCCTTTTCCAAGACCACACAAAAAGTCAGTAGCAGAACTGGAATGAAACCACAAGAATTCCTGGCTCCTTATTAGATTTTTAAGGCATTTTGGAGGGCCTCATCCAGACATGTAGAGAATAGTTTATGTAGAAAACTAAATTCCAAATGTGTCCAAAGGGTGATTTACACTAAGCTGTGTTCTGTGGTACGGTATAAACAGGTGTTTGATGGCATTGTCTACCTGCTGGCACTCTTCTGATTGATTTTTCCAGGCATTTGGTGGCACTGTGCCTTTGGTAATAAAGAAAGCCAAGGTAAAGAGGCCAGCAGTAGCTACAGTAAATGGTTAAAACACATGTCTTTAGTAACCTTCTCACAATTTGGTTCTTTAGGGGGGTTACTGTGAAAGATAGGACACAAAGCCCAACCACACATGGTCCAGTGGTATCAGGTAGAGGGCATAGAGAAAAAATTCTTTTGTAACTCCATTCAGCAAGTAATGGGCATTGCAACTCAGAAGCAGAAATTAACATAGGTGCTGCTGGGGCTACAGTTGTTTATTGAAACAAAGGATGATGAAAACAACTTGTTCAAAACTTTTAATCACCTTTGATCTTCTTGAATGGGAATATTAGATTTGTGGGGGTGGGCCAGAGTGGAAGTAAACGTACGGCATCATATGCCTTAGAAGAATATTTATAGTGTCTTCAAAAGCCTTCTATTTTTAATCTAAAACACTTGCATTAATTTACACCACCACAAAATGATATAAAAAGTGATAGCTGTCTTTTATGCCCACTCTCAGATGGTATAATGAAAAAAAAATAAGGAGAATTAGCCCTACCATTGCTTTTTTTCTTGCTACTGAACTCTTACAGCAGTGGTATACAGGAGACTCCCCTAATGAAAAGCAAATAAATACACAGAGAACTGAACTGATGGCACTGTTTGTGTGATTTGGAAAGCAGATTGTTCGTAACCCAATGGAAAGTTTAACGAGCCGGCCTCTTCCTCAGTGTGCTGCAGCAGGGCCTGGGAACTGAGCTGGAGAGCTGTCACAACAGAACCTGGCCCTGCTGTGTGCTTGGCCACATTCTCTGAGTACTGAATTTATGCCTTACAGCCACTTTTTTTCTTTTTTTTTTTTTTTTTTCCCTTTTTGTAACAGCAGCAAATTTAAACTGCATCCTAAAGTTTGAGACAGTCAAGCATGAGATTCTTCCTGCTGCACTTTTTACAGACTCTTAACTCAGATGCCTTTCAACTGGGAAAAGGAAATCGTATGTTGTTTCTGGCCTGGCCTACCTGGCAGCTACCAAAACGGGGTCAGAGAACTCAACATTTGTAATAATAGATGGATTTTAAGTAGTTGATACCTACTTTTTGCTTTTTAACTGAGTTTTGATTGTTACTAGAGCAAAATAATTAAGTCAAGCTACTAAAAGCAGCACTTCTCCCAGGATTTTTAGTTTATCTGTATTTCACATGGGCATTTTAAAATGTAATTTCTTTTGCTATGCATAGGGAGAGGATTTTTTCATCTGTGCCAGTCCTGTACTGGGAGTACTCTTAGCCAACTTCTCTTTATTCTTGAAAGACCGATTCCTTTCTGCAGCTGCTTTATTCCTGGTGCAAATGCTAACTCAGCACTGGCAGGCTCCCCTTAGCAGGAATGCATTCCTTCCTTTGCAGGGTTTGACACCAGGAGAGCAACTGGTGCTCAGGGCTAGTCCCAGAGGATCGATAGCTCTTCCAGGGGATGCACTTTGATGGTGAGAAAGCAGCCTGCTGTGTTAAGCTGTCCAGATGATCTGGTCAGAGTCTGGACTGCACAGCCCACCCTTCACCAGGCCAAAAACCTGTTTCTCAAGACCCTGACAAACAAAGTGGAAGAAATTTTCCCGTCAGAAAAAGATATTCAGAGAGTTACGGAAAATTTTGCTGTGAAAAGTCATTTGGTATTTGTATGTATAAACCTAAACTTTGTCAATATCCCTTCAGGAATTACTATTTTTTCTTGGTGAAAGATTGTGATCTTCTATGCCAACAGTAAATCCTGTGAAGTGAATGATGAATATAAGGAACTATGTAGTCATTGAAATGACAAAGAGTTTGCTTTCATGCATTTGGGAAGTTTTTCTCTAATTTAATCTAGAAATAAAGGGAAATTATAGGAAGTATAAGTAGCTGCTGTAGCTAAAATGTCAGTTGTTCCAGTTATTTTATCTTAGAAAAAGAAAATTTCATACTTCCTTGACTTCAATACCAAAGTATGTATCTGAAATATTTCTTTTTTCTGTTGCTTCTTTTTTTAATTGGAATGTCAAGTCAAGAGTCTTGTATGACTGGAACAAACTGTTTCAGTATAATCACATTGCAAGCTATATTTATCATCTTCTTTTACTGTTGAGATTTTATAGCAACCAAAGTTTCCCTGTTCAAAATCCTAACAAATGTTCAAAAGATGTATGATACAAGATTTTAAATCTGTGTTACAATTTTTTTTTTTAAAGAAAGAAAGGAAGCTAAAAGCCTGCTGTAGGGCTGTGACAGTTTTTGAACTTCCTAAGAAACAGTAAAAATAAAATAGTCTTGAGGTTGGGCATCAGGACCTAGATCTTCTCTCACCAGTCAGCCAGAGCGAGGTACCATTTTTTGCTTCGTTTTTACCTTGTGATACCCATACTCTCTGACTTCAAGTAGGTCAGAAAGAAAAAGTTATGTTTGGGACCTCCTCCAGCTAAGAAGCAAACTGGATCTAGGTCTTCTGCTTCCTGCTAAACTGGGCTTTCAGGGGAAGCTTGGCAAGGATCTGGAAGCTGTACTACTTTTCTGGGACATCTATGCTTTGAAAAGAAAGCAGCTATGTCTGCATTTTGAGAGAAACCTATTTTTTTGGGACAGCTAAGGTATGTGCAGAGCACAGGTACCCTAAGGGTGACTGGGGTGCTGTTCTGCTTAGTGTCCAGGCTGGTCAGGGCTCAAGAGCAACTCAAGCACTGCAAACCTTGGACTAAAGAAGTTGTAGTTTACACATAGGCTGACTTTTGTGCATCTCCAGCATCCTCAGCCAAAGGAAAGCACTTGATCTTTGGTGCTGCTTAGACTTTATGGGAGTTCAGGAAAACTTGAGTTGGAGATCTGAAATGTGAAAAACTTTAGTTATCTATATTCTGATCTATGATATGACTGAGTACTGGATTTCCCATGTTGTGCAAAAGAATTACTCATAGAACCATATCCTGAAGTACTGTGTACCCCCTTACCTCTTGAGTAGTTTTTATGCCAACCTGGGCATGAGTGTCTGCAATCACTGTCTCTTCATGGCCCAATATTCTTACAACAATATAATCTCCACAAACTGTGACTGCAGAGTTCTGAAGTTTTGCTCTGCCTCTGGAATGCCTTCTTAAAGCAGATTTTAAATCTATCATATGATTACTGCAATTTCAATTAATGTTACTGTTTGGGATATTTTGGATCTGATCCTCATTTTCTATGGTTTCATGAAGTTCAGGACTAGGAGGGGCAAACTTATCACCACATTCAACAGCACAAATAAGAGTGTCAATATATGTTGCTTTAAAGCATTTTCTCCAGCATGCCTATAATTTTCAGCACATATTGTGCACATATTACCTTTCAGTATGAGTTAATGCTAGTTTTGCTGCAAGAAAATTGTGACTTTGGTACAAAAACAGAGGTAACCATTAGACTGGGGATAGATATGCATTGTGGTCTTCAATATTGCTGCAAACATACTGAGAAGGCAGTAGGGTTTCTTGCATGGAAAGTTGCTTTGATATTTCTCTTTAGAGTGTAGCACACAAAGGTTTGCACTCCCATTTTTTGCATTTTAGATAGGCTGGCTAGAGCTCTTTTTAAAGGCAGGCAGAAGACATTGTCTTACAATCTGTGAATATTGAGAGATGTGGGTCAGCTGTGCTGGGTTGGGAGTACATTGCTAGAATTATTTTGCTCTTGCTGGCAATATACCTGAAGTTTCTTGACATATTTAGCATAAATATTGTATTTAGCCCATAATGCTTTGGCCAGTAAACCATTAGTCCTGTGGTAGGAGGTGCTTTAAAACCTTTAATGAGATGTCAGGTGAATCGCAGTGGTTGGCACTGATGGATGGGGATGCTGAAGCACTGGTGAGGTGCTGGGGCAGGGCTCCTAAGGTAAAGGCCTTGTTCAGAGCTTCCTTTTGCTTGAGCAACAAAGCTGTAATTACATAAACAGAACTGCTTTGGCCAGCACAACGTGTCATTATGGATTTTCCAGCTAATCTGTCCATTCATCTTAATGGTGCAGAACTTGTGCTTCGTGTCACTCTCTGCCTTTGTTCCACTCCTTCATCTCTTGAAACGTCTGTCATGAAGAAAGTGTTTATCTTGAATTATGTGTTGAAGAAGGTTAGAGAGCACACTTCTGAAGCTTGGCATGAAATTTCCTAAACAAACCTTGCCGGTTGCTTCGTGAAAATAACAGAGGTATGGATTTCAGATTAACATTGCACATTAATGTTTTTGGAAGCACTTAAAAATAATGGCTGTGGTGTTGGTGACTGAAGGAATCCTGTTGAAGCGCATGTGACATATGCATTATTAACAAATCAGCTTATTCATTGTAATGAATATTATTATGATAAATGTTATCTTAATGCCCAATGATTAACAGTTATTACAGAGCCTTTTTATTAACTGAAACATTTACTTGTGTTACATTTAATTTAATAGAGCACAAGATTTAAACACTTTTCTACTTGGATGTTTTTGTATTGGGCTAATGCTGGTATTGTGTTGCTGTACAAACACTTGCAGAACATACGTGTGTGGGGAAGTGGAGAGTGCAGTGTGAAGGCTCAGGGACCTGCTGGAGCTTGAGGCACAAAAAGGATTATATTAGAAACAGCAAAGAGTCTCTGAGTCACAAGCAGCTCACAGCTGTGAAATGAAATTATTTCACTTTAGCCTCTCTGTTTCTCTTTTTCCAATAGATATCTTCAATTTAGGATGTGATCTTTTCCTTATCCTTCAGTAAGAGATGAATTTCTTTGAGTTACATGTAATATTTCAATTCTTTTTCTGCAGCCAGTTCTGCCTATTCTAATATGACACTTGTTTTTCTAAATTTGATGTAGATATTTTTAAAATTTATATTAGCTATATATCTGAGTACTTAATGTATATATTTTGAACTAAAATACCTGGAAAATTTGTTACAACAAGTAAAAATACCAGCTAAATAAAAACTGAAATATGTTCAGGAGGCCATTTGGATTCTTAAGGTTTGTTTTCACCACAGTCATGTACACAAACAAATAAAAGAGAACAGGTTTCTTATATGCATCTGCCTAGCTTGCTTTCTTAGAAGTGAGGATGCTGTTTTTCCACTTCACTTAAGATCTCTGCTGTTCAGTTTTCAGCAATTTATGAAAGTATATACTAAATCTTAAGAATATGAATCAATAGGATCACTCATGTTCAGAACTGAAACCCTGCCTATTCACCATTCTCACAGGACCCTAAAAGGTATAATCCAATTAGTAATCTACTTTATTTCTCACACTTCATTTTTTTTCATTTCAGAAATAACATTGTTATTTTTCCAGTAGATTAAGGATTTCTGAATGGTTATTATCTGTACTAAAGTGAATTTGGAAGTGCAGATAGTAATTTGTAATTCAGCTAGACATGGCAAAATTATTTTCTATAATTAATGAAATACTCACAGTTTAAATTTGGTAAAAATCTAGTTGATGATTTCTCTTTTTGAATAAATTTCTTGCAATCCTGTTAAGTTCAGTGGAATTGCCATCTTGTATTTGTACTCAGAACTGGTTTTCTTTAGGGTTCAATGTTAAATTGAGCAGAATATGTGTAGGTACTGCACCTACTCTAAAAATAAAGTCAGGGTCTTACAAATCGTCATTACAAGCAAATATAAACCAAAAAAAATTGACAAAACATCTGTGGATTTTGAGATGTCCACATTCTTTTCCAATCTTGAAATGTAATATTATGCAAAGCATGGAGTAAAAGCAACTGGTTTGTATCAACTCCCTCTTTATATATAACTAAACTGAATAAACAGCAGTGAAAGGCAAAAATAATTACACTCCTTTTTGTCAAAGGAAAAGTATTAAGAAAGACAGAACCAGAATGGTTTTCTGTAATGAAGATCAGTTAATCTAATAGCAGCATTGCTAATATCTAGGCGTATTTAGGAAGTATAATGGTGTACTACTTTGGGATTTTTTTGTTTATTTGGATGCTTATGGGGGACTTCTGATTAAGAGAATTAGAAGGGCAGGAACAGGTGCTTTACAGGATGCTCAGGTGCCAATACTTGTTGAGGGACTTGATAAAAAGATATAATTTCTCACAAAAATTTGTGGATCTTTGTCATGTGTCATGTGATTATTTTTGTTTGCTTTTTATTTCTATGACGAAATCAGTGAATTGTGTAATGGCTTAGAAAATACACTACTGCTACAGGATTTGAAATGTCAATTTTATGTCATACTAGAACTCTTGTAAATGAAAAGTGAGAGAACTAGAGTGCCATAAATGACTTTTCAATAATCCAGGTCACTGACACAACGTTAGTTCTGAAAGGGTTGTATTTGGTACTGCTCCCAAACTTTGAACTGTTGAAGTAAATATCTTTTATTGATCATTAACATTCTTCAGCTGTTCCTTGAAATTTCCTCGATGAGAAAGTTAGGAAATACATTATTTTTATTTTAGGACTATAGAACTTGCAAATAAACTTCAAAAAATTTTAACACATTTACTATTGCTGTTTTCCATTGAGATTCACTGGGCTACAGTTTGGAATGGAATTTATTTTTCAGTTTTAAAACTTCCTGGAATGTAATACTTGCTATCTTCTTTTTTTATTCTTAGTATGAGAATCATTCTAAATAGTTACAAATCTGATACAACCCAAAACCTTAGAATTGAAAAAATGGTGGAAGACTTTGGCAGACTTCATGCTGCAGAATTCTTTTCCATTCTGTCTGTGTGCTGGAGCACTTATTACTGAAATCCTTCTCTCAGCTGCTGCTGTATACCAAATTAGATCTTCAACATAGCACTGAATTCAGTGTTTATTAGACTAGATTTTCCCCATGGCAATTAAGCATTGAAGGTGAAATCCTGACCATTAAAAAAATGCCTGTATTTTGAGTAAATTTTAGACTTAGTAGTTTTTTTACTTTCTATTTTAGTCCATTTATTTGTGATATCATCATAGTAAATATCTAAGTGACAAGTGACAAGTCTCTGTCATGAATAGCATATGAAGACAGTGCTAAGTCCATGATGCTTGCTTATTAAAATACCTCCTGTACATGAAAACAGTTCTGTTGAAAGCTAGCTTACTAATAAATTCAAGCCTTTTTATAGCGGCTATCTTGCACTGCCTTTGCTACACCCTCACCCAGTGTGGATGACTTCACCAATTACCTTGGATGGGGAGTTCCCATGTCTTTAGGAGATGGGAATTTACATTTACATATTTACATTGAATAGACACCTATCCTTACTATTCACAGTCCAGCCAATATAAACACTGCCCCATTGTTGACTTAGACTAACCACGTTCACTTTTTCTTGTGAAATTTTCTAGAATGTATTTCAACAAAACATGAACGTTCACTTTAGTTTATGTTTTATCACAGGACAAGAGATCATACCATTTGAAATTAATTCCAAATTAGTTAATGATTGTGTTAGCAAAATGAAATCGCTTTTGAGAAGGATCTGTTGGGTGTGGGGAGCAGGGGCTGAGCAGAGGGCTCAGGAAGGCTCAGCAATCACAGGACTGTCAGTACTGTACAGTTGTAGCAGCAGTAACCCAAGTGTGGCCAGTACCTGTGCCTGATGCTCTCCAGGTCCCAGGTGTGAAAGTCACCAAAACAAACCTCTCCTGTGGATGGAATGAGATCTGTTGTAGTTTAACCCCAGCCAGCAACAAAGTCTCACAGAGCTGTTTGCTCACTCACCCCACAGTGGGGTCGGGGAGAGAATCACAGAATCTCAGTGGCTTGGGTTGGAAGGAGCCTTAAAGAACATCTTGTTCCAACCTCCCTGCAGGGACACTTTCACTAGACCAGGTTACTCAAAGACCCATCTGACCTGGTCTGGAGCACTTCTAGGGATGGAGCATTTAAAGTTTCCTGGGCAACCTCTTCAGTGCCTTACCACTCTCACAGTGAGAATTTCTTCCTAGTATCTAATGTAAACCTCCTCCCTTTCAGTTTGAAGCCATTCCTTTTGTCCTGTCATTGCATGCTCTTGTAAGTAGTTCCTCTCCATCTTTCTTGTAGGGTCCCTTCAGTTATGGAAGGCTGCAGTTATGTCACCCTGAAGCCTCTTCCAGGCTAAGCCATCCCAGTTCTCTGAGACTTGCCTCACAGGAGAGGTGTTTCATCTCCCTGTTCATCTTTCTGGCCATTCTCTGGACTCCTTTCAAAGGGTCAATGTCCTTCTGGTGCTGGAGACACACAGAAAGGACATCACAGGGGCAAAAGTGAGAAAACCTGTGGCTTGAGATGAAGACAGTTTAATAGGTGAAGCAAAAGCCACGCATACACAAGCAAATCAAAACAGCAAATTCATTCGCCACCTTCTGTCGTCTTGCTGGTGTTCAGCCATCCTCAGGAGAGCAGGACTCCATCAAGTCACACAAAGCTGTGGGCTCCCTGATGCAGGGAATGGCAAAGTCAGGCTTTGTGGGGAGGCTGATGGATCACTGAGCACGTGGGCTGGGACAGCTTCTGCTCTGCACAGGGCTTTGAATGTTTGTGCTATGGCTGGTTCATATTTGCTGTTTGGAAATGAGGGACTGCAAACAAAACTGTGTGGCTAACGATGGTTTATTTTCTGCATGTTTAATATATGAAAGTAACTAGCAGGTGACTAGAAAGAGTTTTGTTCTGTCCCTCATGTTAAGTTGATTTACTATTATGAAAGCAAACACAGATTTCCTCTCTTGTAGACTTGGTGCTTGAGACTGCACACAGGGTTTCGTACAGCATTCCTGAGATGCCTGAATAAATGTGTGGACTTTCTTATATAAATAAGAATGCACATACAGTAATATATGCATATATAAGAATATTATTTCTTAAAGCTTGTTTCTACATGCATTTTGGGAAAGGCAAATGCAACATAATGCAAACACAGGTGGCGAACTTTGCTTTTTAGTCAAAGATTTTAAGAGCAATATGATCAGAAGATAAAAGAATGTCTAATTAGAATAGAAAAAAATTTGTTTCCCCCCATGATGGAGTTTGGTAAAAGATAGATTAAATAGCATCCACCTGCAGATACATGATGGAATATCTGTTTGTAGATGTGTATAATATTGTTTGTTGGTTTATTGTTAGTAACTAATAAACTGATAAAGTTTCTTTCAGTAATAAATGGTTGTCTGAGGCCCTGCATTTGACCAATTTACAAGTGTAAGTCAAAGTGAAGTAATTTGTTGTCAATTGTCTCTTGTACTTGGAAAAGCTAACCGTAACACCCATCCAGTGATTCACTTATGTCAGTGAGGAAAAGGTTATTATTTAGCTGCATTTAAAATTGGAGGTTTTCAAATGCTATGTGTGAAAGTGTTGTGTGAGTTGAAGGAAAAAGTTACACTTAAAAGCAAGTTTCTGATGTCCAGTTCCATGAATATGCTACAATATATTGCTATTTAGGTGGAAAAAAAGAAGTAAAAAAATGGGATGTATTCAGTTGTTCATGCACTTTGCTATCACGTTGAACACCTTGCTAGTGCTTTTTCTGTGCTGCTGAAGGCAGAAGGTTCCATACATGGGAACCTGGGAACTGGTTTCTTTAGGATTATAGTTGTGTGTCAGTCTGTGCTGTATAGAAATGGCATGTGGCAGTAAATTTGAATCCATAATTTACATACAGTATATCTATGAGTTGTTTTGCAGTGCAAGTTTCAGGTATAGATATGCTTTTTACACGAGAAAAGGCAACAAACAAATTACAGACAGGTTTTTTTTGTTTTTTTTTTCCTTCTAGAGGGCTATAAAAAGCTTTAAATCACTCCATTTCACTATTGAGTATTTTATATACTAAGTAAGTATTAGGGAAACCAATAAACATTTTAGAAGGCTTTAAATGGTATTAGAGGTATTATTTTTGTGCTTATACAAGGTATAAGTACCTTAGTTCAAAGGTAAGGCTTAGACAGTGTCATAAACATAATCCTAAAGGAACTAAAATAGATTTCTGACTCATAAGTATATAACAACTTTTAGAATCAACATAGTCAATCTTCTTAAGCATTCAGAATACCTATTTGCACCTTTCACTGAGAAGTTTGGGAATCTCACATTTTCAGATGCAAAATTCGTGCTTTGGGCCTGCTGTTGTTACACTGTACTATTAATACATCCTTTAGAGTCAGGGCATATAACCATATGTGGGTGGATAAGGGAAACAGTTGGTAGAAAGCAGAGGAAAACATTTTGATTAAACATTTGAGTGTTTTGTTGGGCTTTGGTGGGTTTTTTTTTTTTGTTGTTGTTTTGTGGTTTTGGCATTTGTGGTTTTTTTCTGTTTTGTTAGGTTTTTTTTAAAGGAAGGAATGCAAATGGCTCTTTGAAGCTGCTCAGAATGTTGAAAACTGTTTTAGAACTGAAAATTCCTGCTCAAATCAGAGATGAAATGCTTTCAGAATGCAAGATGCCCTATTGGTATGCTGAATAGATGTGTGTGCAGAGGACAGGTAGATTTATCTATGTAGTGTGTAACATGCCTAAGCAAACTCAGACGTCTGGAGATGTCTACGTGATGGATCACACAGCCTCATGATAAATGAGTTCTCTCTCTGCATGTAGCTGAATGCAAACAATGTGTGTGTTGTGTGTCCAAAAAAAACCCCTTGTGAGTTGCCCTTGAGACTTACTTTTAGTTCAATGGATTTCGCAAAGGTAGGAATGAAAGTGGGAATAGCAGCCCTTCTGATACATCTAAAGAGGATGTTGCCATGAAGGTGGAGCCAGGATTTTCATGGAGATGTCCAGCAAGATAACAAGAAAGAGTTGTCATAAATTTA
>JAOTQP010001286.1:29942556-29956756 GCA_026413545.1 Cichladusa arquata
AAATAAAATCTATATATATATATATATATATATGAGGATAATTAAGCAAACAGATTACTCAGGGGGGTTATGGATCCTCTGCCCTTGGAGTTTCTCAGTGCCCAATGGGACTAAGCCCTAGACAGTGTAATCCAAATTCAGTGTTGATCTGGCAGAGCAGAAGGTTAGGCTGGAGGTGTCCCAAGGTCCCTTCAAACCAAAGTGCTTCTGGGAATCTGCAGTACTTGCTGTAAACTCAGTCAACATATGACTCCTAATGTGTGCCATTTCCTGCTGCAGAAGCTGATGCTTGCCTTCCTACAGAACTGTAAAAAAAATGTAGCTCTTATATTATAAAACAAAATAGAAAACTTTTATCTTCTAGATTTAAACTTCACATTCAAGACAAATCCAGTATTTTTTCAGTCACTTGTCAGATGCACTCCATTGAGACATTGTCTGTGCTGTAAGGTTCTTTTTCATCATAAAAAAATCTGTTCATGTATTAAAATTTTCCTTCTATCACTGGACAACTTACCTTTTAGCACACAGTGCTTTTGAATCCTAACCTTCATTTTTTGCTTTCGTGATCCTCTTTGAATTGGCTGGTAGGGGGAGCTGTTGGTTGGAGTTCAGTCCATCCAGTTAGCATTGTTTTTCTTTGGTATTATTATTCACTAGAGGACTGACTGTTTAAATGCTTGAGCGAAAAGACCATTTTTTCCAGTTACTGTGTTCAGAAAATATTCATTTGGGTACAGAAAATGAGAAACCAGGAAACTTGAACAAGAATCTCTGATGTTCAGCTCCAAACTGCTACAACTTAATCCTTGGGAAGAAGTGATTACTGGCAGTAATTATCATAGCCCCTGAAAGGCTTGAGTGCTGTATCTGTAAACAGGGTGTAGCATTGAACTGATACCTTGATAAAGTTCATTGTGCAGATCATAAACCCAGCAGGGTTCATTTGTATTTAGGATTGTGCTCTGTTCCAGCATTTGGAAAGTGTTTGATTTGGCTGCAGTATCCTTCCCTGATCCCACCCTGGTTTAAATTGTGCTTTTTCTCCTTTCCTTTTCTGTGCTGGATAGTGCAGCTGAAGCAGTCCTTTGCTTTCCATGCTGGGCTGAGAGCAGAATGAGAGGGTTGTTTCTTCCCTTAGGGCTGGTGTGGGAAGGAGTCAGAAATGCCTTTCAAAGAGTCTTTCAAAGTCAGGAGTAATTGATGCTTTTTTGAATTCTCCAGACTGTGGTCTGTAGCTTACCAGTAGACATGTTATGTGGTTTTGTCCCCATCTGCTTGTTCCTGGCAATTTCGAGGAGTTTATATGATCTTCACAACCAAGAAGTCTGTTGTCTTTTATAAAAACCTGGAAACCTGGAGAAAAAGGCAAAGGAATGCCAATACTCAGGACTCATAATACAAAACTTTCATTCAGCTCCTGTTCTGGTGTTGTTTCTAGTGTCTCTCTTGATCTAAAGGCAGGTTTGGAAGAAGAATGCAATACCCAAGGAAGGCATCTAAGCCTGTTAGCTGTGCCTCACCAGGCTTGTGCCAAGAAGGGCAAAAGGGAACAACTGATTTTCAGGGGTGCTGTTGAAAGTAGCTTATCTTATTCATTCACAAGCTATTCATGCCATGGTCAAACCACCAACCTGTTTTACAGTGCAGATACTTCTTAATGTACAGGGTCTGCTTCATGGCAAGGTTCCAAACTGCTGCCAGTTAGACAGTAAAAATGCAGGCACTTGAATTCAGATAACGTAATTGGGTTGAAGAGAAAAACCCCCCAAAATACGAGATTTGTCTTAGATTTATTTTCCAGCCATTAGGTTTGATCTCCTCTCTTGTGCATTTGTCTCCCACTCAGACACAGGAATTACATGCAATTATAAGCTCCTAGGGTGAAATCTGCTGGCCAGAATTGCAGCCAGACCCCTGCAGAGGGAGCTGGCGCAGAGGACTTAACACACTCTCTTCCCTGCTACCTTGGACTGCTGGAAGGATTTGGACTGTGAACAGATGAGCCTTTTCTGTTCCTATTTCCTCAGTTTGAAATGTTGATTCTTTGCTTGCAGATAATCTTTCGATCCTTTTTTGTCTGGCCCACAAACTTGTAAATCATGTCATTCATGTCCTCATGGTTGCCAACTGTATTAATCTTTAAAAATAAAGCAAGCCACTATATTTTCTTATGGCAGACATCCTGGAGCCCTCTGTTTTGGATGTTACAGGCATCATGCTACATGAGAGCCAACAGAAAATTCCTCAGCATAAAGCGATGGAAACAAATTTTTATATAAGATTTCTAGTTTTTAAAAAGAGGGGGGGAAAGAGAACAAAGAAAAAAAGAAGAGTTCTGCAAATTAGGAGGCATTTTTGGGCAACAGACCTTCAAATAAATGGCCTTGATTCAACCAAAACTGCAGTGACTCATAATCGCATCAGTATAACATTTCTGCCTCCCACTGGGAGGTTTTGGCTTTTCCAACTGATTAATAAGAGTATCTGACAGTCGTCTTTATTTCTGACATACTGGAAATGTACTCAAGGATTTCCAAAAACATTTTTAATACAGGCATAGTATTATCAGAGAGCTCATGGGACCCAGATGCTATTTGCTGAATTATTTCTTTTCCCCGCTGTTTAAAAAAGAGCAACAAAGTATTTGAAATTAATTTCAGTCACTTGCAAGTATTTGACAGGCACTCTGCTGTTGAGACTCAACTAATTATTGATAATTTATTTTTCAAGGATTGTTTATTTTCAATTCTGGAACAGGTAGGAAAAAAAAAAAGTAAGCATGATACATTTCCTTGTGTCTATTTATGTAAGTATATGTAGATGTACAATTCTGGATTGAACTGGTTGCAACCTCTATTGTTGGGTTGCCCTACTCTTCCCATTGAATAGAATTCCACAGTACATTTTGCTTTGAAAAGCTCTTACACATCCCTTGCTTGTAAATTTCTTTAAAGCTGTGCCAGACACAAAGACATTAGTTTTTTCTTTTCGCATTACTGAAACGCTAAAGTATCAAAAATTACCACTTGCTTTACGCCAGCTTTAATGCTAATGAAAACTGTGGGTGTTTGATTAAATGGTAGTGGCATGTGAGTGGCATGAAGTCCAAACTGCTCTAGCAGTAGGAAGAGCAACAGGAAGACCATGCTGGAAGCATCTTGGAGCACAGAGCTGCAGAAGTGGTTGAGGAAAGGGAAAGACTCTGGCCAGCACACTTCTCTTACCCTCAATACTTGAGTATATCAGACGTCTGGCTCTTCTTAGGGACAACACTTGGGACATGAGTTCTCCTGATTTCTGGGTTTTGAAAGCCATAACAGGCTTCCTGATGATTGTCCCTTCAAATTCGGCAAGTCATAGCTGTGGTGCACCCTTTAAACTTGTGAAAGAGCAATTTTTAGTTGCAGGCCAGTTTTCTGCTCAGCACCAGTGCTGCTGCTTGGCAGTGCACTGAAGGGCTGACTACTCATTCTTCCCTCAGCTGGGGTGGTATTTAGTGGGGTAAGGTAGTGTGACTGCATAAACCAGTGTTTTTTTTCCTTTTATTTCTGTAAACACATTCTTCTACACTTCATTTTGCTGCTTTAAAATTGTGTTGTTTGCATTGTGAACTCATGCATGCAAACTCAGGATATGCAAGTTTTCAGGAGCTGCCAGAACCTTATATATGTTTATATATTAGATTGGTCTTTAAATGTATAAATATGCACTAAGGTTTCTGAAGGAATTATGCTCTGTTCAGAGCACAGGGGAATGTAAATACCTGTTACACATCTTCACATGTTGTGGTAATTTCACTTGCATAAATATCTAGTAGTGGACTCATAATTAACAAGATAAACTTTTAAGAGTGTGCAAGTTATTCCTGCACAAGTAAGTAATTGCAGACCAAACTCACTAAATGTGCATTTCATTTAACTGTTATATGGTATGTGCATAACTGGAAGTTGCAGGAAAGAGGAATATCCCTGTGAAAGTTTATTTCAGAAAACTGAGATTTGAAGGATAACTACTTGGTTGAATCAATCATGACCTCATCAGATCAAAACCATATTTGTAGGATGTTTTGATTCACAGCCATGTGCCACAAAGGCTGGAAAAATATTCCTAAACTTACTGCAATTTTTGTTGTCTTAGTAGCTTGTATCTGGATTTTGGACTACATTTCACGTACCCAGAACAATTAGAAAATTTTACTCCTAGGACAGTTTTTACACAGCTGTAAGAGGTGTTTTTCCTGAAGCAGCATCTTCCAGTCTGTGACAGGATGTTTGGTTAGAGAGGAATGAAAATTGAAGGTTATTGAGTGTGGTATTCTAATTAAAACAGGAGCCTAATCTAGTCCACTTCTACTTCTGGGTTCTTTCCCTTGCATCAGTTGCAAACTTGGGCTGGTTCCCCTCTGCCCTCTGTAGGTGCTCAGTACTGCTTCAGTTAAGCCACCTCATCTCTGTGTTTCAGTTCTTTAGTTTTATTACAGAGTCAACATGCTGCTTCTCCCATTCTCTGACTTTTATATCTGTTTTATCTCCATTCAACAGGGGCCTGAGTTTTCTGGCCCTGCTCTGTTTTATGAAGAGCCTTTCTTGGTGGTAATCGTATCTCAGGTGGGGCCCCTAGCTATTGCCATAATAAATTGATCTAACAATAAATAATCACATTTTAAACCCTAAAGTCCCCTAAATATCTGCAGGATTTTACACTGTATCTGTGCACCCTACAGTGAAAAAAAAAAAAAAAAAGATCCTGCCTGCAATATTTCAACTAACTCATAAGCATTTAATCACAATTTATGGCCATAACCATAACCCTGATGTAGTCTGAGACCTTTCTGCTGTGAATTCATTCAGTTCAGTAGTATTTCATTGTAGGTTTTACAGAAGTCTCATATTCCTTAAAAATTAATGATTTAAAGATGAAAATAGATTATCTTCACCATATTATAGTCAGTTTGTTTTTTTTGTTTTTTTTTTTTTTTTTTTTTTTTTTTACTGCCCATGCATTTTCTGTTCTCAGTATGTCAATATTTTCTGTGGCTGGGTGTAAGTGCTGCAAATGCATTGGTGGAAGGCTGGATGCCTTGATTTTGTTGCCAAAGCCTTCAGCAATGGACCAGGATGTGACTGGGTGTGGTGGCTGAGGTCTGAGCCTGTCCTGGGGTGGGGTGAGGGTGGCAGGTGTCTCCTTGCTGGCCACCTGCAGGGCAGGGCACTGTGCCAGCCTCTGGGGCCATGGAAGGTGCAGGCTGGCAGTGGTGAAGCCACAGCAGCTGCCCCAGGCACCTCTCATGCTCAAGAACATGCTGGGGAATTTCCAGCGTGCTTTGAATAGGTGAGGCAAGTCAGCAAGTTAAAAATATTTATGTTTTCGGTTGAGCTGTGCCTGGAATGATGTGTCAAGCAATGAGTCCTGCCCAGTGGTGGGTTTGCTCACTTTCTGCCAAGGACAAGCTGCACAAGTATAGCAGACAGATGAGCTTGGTCCTTCCACAGAGGAGGTAGACATGCCTTTCCCTAAGGATCTTGTCATTCACATGACTCCTGGTCAGTCCCAGGTGTCTGCTGAGCCAGGCTGGAGACTTTGTGTAGATCCAGGATTCTTTGCTGATCTGAGAGTGACCTTATCAGGGCTCTGAAGGTACCCTAAAGACTCTCTCCTCCCTCTGTCAAAAACAGTTTGGTTCCTCTTGAGCTCAAAATGGGAAGTAGTACACCTGCCCCTGCAGAAGTACTTACAGTTGTGGCATGGTGGGGTGGACAATTCTACTGAAGCAATTCTGTGCATGCCAACTTATTTTAAATTTGCTTCTCTGATATTAGCTGCTGAGTGCTTATTCATTTCATTTCATGATGAAGGCAGGTTGCATTTTTACCAGTGCAAACCATGCTTAGTAGTGCAGCTTTCTCAGAGGTGTGTGGTGAAAACCAGCATGAGGATATAATCAAGATTTTTTTTTTTTATTATCACTAAATAATTGAAAGAGCAACAAATAATTATGTTTTTAAATTAAGGATATTTTTACTCCCCCAGGCTTAATTAACCAATCAAATCTAACTGCCATGCCATTTGTGGTTTAGTCCAAAACAATGACATGCAGATGCAATCTGTAGGGTAGATGAATTCTGGTTTCCCTGGCATCAGTGAAACTTCTACTAATTTAGTGGAGATACCATATGGTCCACCACTTTGCTTTCCTTCTTAGACAGAATAATGTAATTTCACAAGAACAATGGGGATTTTACATGGATGGAAGATAGCACAGAGAACTGAAAGAATAAAGCGTTTAATGAATTGTGATGTAAAACTGAAGAAAAAGAGTAAGTTGAGCATGTGTCATAAAAAACTTCTTTTAAAACTTCTTTTAAAAACTCCTGTTTTTCTAAATTATAGCAAAAATACATCAAAAAAATTGGAATCCTATCCTGTCAAGATTTTTAGGGCAGCCAAACCAGTTCTAAATACAGGAATTTTGGCCTTCATTCTTGAGGCAACAGGGCTAAAATGATAACACCCTCTGTCTTTTCCCACCAAGCTTTAAATCAATTTCATTGGGAAATTTCAAACAGATTTAGCAGAAGAGCAGAAATCTGAAATTCACAATAGAAAGTCTGCAGTGCAATGACTGTGTGACAGCTTGTCTTGCTAATTTTTTCCTGAAGTCACTAGGATTTATAAAGCTATTAAGTGTTAGTTTTTCTGTAAGACTTCAATTAGTGTTGTTTTTTCAAGCAGAAATCAATTTTCCCTGCTCTTTTTCTAAAGTCCCTAGATACACACAAGCCAAAGTAGCACGTACAGTTTGAATAAAAACTAGCCTGGAAAAGAAAATTAGTAATTTTTATGTATATTTTTTTCTTGCAGGTAGGAACCTGTGTTCCTTTTTGCTTACAGTATTGGGAATATGTATATTCTAACAGCTAAAAGAATATGCATGAAGAACATACCAATTTTCACTAATCTTTTTTAGATAATCATCCTGCCCTCTGTTGACACTGAAGTATACTGCAAACTCAGAAATTCATAACAGGTAGCAACTTGAGTTTTTCTTGCTTAAATGTGTAAGTTCCTTCTTGCTACTTCCAGCTGCTGAGAGCAGTGTGCAGAACTTTCATGCTAATCATTAAAGAGAAAATAATATGTTACATTTCTTTGGACCTAAGCCAATTCGAACAGCAAACCACTATTGTATACCTAGCTTCTAACTCAAATTTTAATTCTCCTCATTCTCATCAGTAACACAATTATTCTTCTTGAAGAATATTGCTTTGGTTTTTTTTCTGATATAGTGCAGTACTTCAGTCTACAGGAATAAATGTTTATGTCATTATAAACGAAAACTGTGAAACAAAGGTTTTGAAGTATTTTTCTCTGCTGTTAAGAATTTGCTTTCTCTATTAAAAAAAAAAACATATTTTTTTTACTCAATAGACATTCCACACAACATGTGTGTCATAAATATATCCCAGTACATCTAAACAGACAGCCCCAGTCACTAATTTGCATAGTTGCAGTCAAAACATTTCCCAATTTGGTACAGATATTACTAACTAGTATCACTCTCTCTTATAAAAATATTTTGTTGCTATCAACTGACGCACTCCTTTTGCTGCACAGTTGCATTCTGTCTTATCTACTCCTAATTGTGTGATTTTTTTCTAAACCACTGTTTATAAACTGAACTTTATTGAAAGATTTAATGGCTTATAAATAGTAAAAAGAGTAATGCTTTGTTAATATCCTCTAAACTAGTTTATACATGTAGATTTTTAATACCAATGATGAACCACAGAATAATTAGGCTGATGCAAAACAATATACAGTATGAGGAAGTACTTATGCTTTATTTTTACTTCTTACATGTGTTTCTGTAAAGCTCAAATTATCCCTTGACTAGTGGAAGACAATCTGTTAATTGAAACCTAGGGTGCTTTTCTCTTTCTCAAGGCCCAATTTAGACTAGATTTCAAAAACTAAATAAACAACAGTCTGCTTGCCCATTAAAAAGGAGTGTGTCAGGTTTCTGTGTAATTAAGTCTTTTAAATAATCTCCACTTAACTGTTCACAAGGGGCCATGTAATCTTTAAGGATTTACATTGCCATCCCCTTTTGTCCCAGAATGATGGGGATATGCTTGGGTATTGCAGGGTGGGAAGGATTTGCTCACTTAAATACAGCTGCAGGTAAATCATCAGCATGTACTGTGTGGCACCAGCACTACGTGCAATAGGAACATTTAAAAATGGTGAGGGAAAGGTTTTGTCTAGAGTGACATTTTAGTTAATACTAAACCCATAGCAGATGCACTGACTAGTTGAACACAGGGTTTAAGTGGAATAAGCTGTCCCTCTGCAATTTTTCTGTATTGCAGTGGTTGCTTTAGTAAAGGCATTGCAAATGTTGGTGCATAGAGGATGTGTGTGACCCCTGTGCATTGCAGCTTTGCACTGCTCTGTTCCCCAAATCCCGGGGTGGGCAGGACTCTCCTGCTGCCCGTGGTGACCACTTTGGTCATCTGGATGGGAACTGAGCACTAGGGGTTTACAGGTGGAAAAATCTGTACAGAGTGGCTTTCTGAACACACTGGAACTTCTTGGGAAAAGAATCTAGAGCAGGGAAGAGTAACAGACCTCAGAGTGCTGAAACCCAAAGAGGTGGAAGGAGACATTTGATGAAGGGGAGCAGAGGTGTCACAGTGATCTCCTGGGCAGGAGCACTGGCACTGTGACTGCAGGGCTGCAGCTGGGGACTGAATAGAAGAGGACACTGGCACAGAAGAAAAATCCACTGCAACACTTTGCTACAGGTGAAATGTAGAGCAACTGTGCTTGGAATGCTGTGCCATGCAATGCTAGCCACTGCTGAGGACAAAGGTAATGTCACAGGTCACACCCCACATGGGCAGCCAAGTGGCTCCTCTTTATTTTCAGTCTTCTAGTGCTGCACTTCTGCTTCAGTAGGTCTTATCAGACTTCACAAAACTAAAAATTGAGAATGGTGCTGCAGTGTGACTTGGAGGAAAACCTGTAAGGATGTGTCAAGAGCCTGGAAAAAAAGTCTTTATCTATCTTGCTGTTCCATGCAAAGAATAAGGTGTGAGTATAGATTACATAATGATCAAAGAGGAGAGGGGAAAAGGTGTGATAGAGCAATGACTGCTGTGAGCAAATGTATCAGAAGTTCTGTGGAAAAAGCCAGCACACAGAGGTGTGGTTAGAGGTTTGGTTACAGCAGCCATGCACAAAGGTGTTAAAATGAAAGTTGTGCCCTTGAGATTAATCTGGTGTTTCCTGCATTTTTAATCTTTAATCAAACCTTCTAAAGTTTGTTTGAGTTACTGTGTATGTGTGGTCACATACTGGTGCACATGCATACAGCATTCTCTCAACATGCCTCTACTGAATAATTATAAATCATTAGCATTTTGTGTGCAAAACCCAAAAAATATTCACAGGATCAAATTTTCCAGAGAAAATTAATGAATTTTTGCATGATATGTTTACTCTTGCAATGGTTTAAATATATTAGAAGCCCTGGCTCAAGGAGTTGAGCTGAAAATAGTTGGAGGCTGGGAAAACAGTATGTTTGTTCTGTTCTTACTCTTTTCTATGTAGCTACACATGAGTTACTGCATCAAGCTGGGTGCAGAGCTAAGTGAACCTGTGTTCTGACCCAGGACTTCTGTTCCTGCATCACTCTAATTTAATCATGTAAACTAAATAACAAGCTCATTGAAGTAGTTTTTAAGCTTTCATGCAAGAACTATTGATATCTTTAAAAAAAAAAAAAGTGCTTGTGGAAGTGGAACATGCATTTCTTTTGCTGTAAACAAACTAGAAAAGTATGTTTTAATTTAAATGCAGTTTTAAAAAATATACACCTAAAAGGAGGAATATTTGAGAGAAGATTCAAATACTCATGAAGGTGACTGAAAAGAGCATTCTCTGAAGATAGTGCTGCAGTGCTTAGGCTGCCATAGTACCACTGCTGGTTCTGCTTTGTCATGGGGGAGTACTGGGTTTGGTCAGGCAGATGGTCACTGAAGAGATTATTTAGATTATTTTTGGCTTTTGAGGTCAGTATTTCAGATTCAGACTCTAATCTTTGCAGGTGTGGAATTTCTTTGAATGTCTGAAACATTACTAATTTAAAAATAGCTAATGTGAGTGTTTGGTGGTTTTTTTCCATAAATATTCATTGAAAAAAATGCTTCTGAATTTAGTCTTTGCTTGCCATATTCCAAGCAGATCTTTATGGCTGAATAATAAACCCCTGGAAATAGGGGTTTTAATGGAAAATACAATTTAACCTTAAGTAGAACAGCATCTTAACAAAACACATTTTTGAAATCTACAAAATCCCTTGCTTCCAAGCATGGTGTTACACTGAAAAGGAGTTCAATAACCATTTAATTTATCATAAATATATAACATATTTTATGATGATTTGATTGTTTAAAAAATTTCACCTTATAGATTTCAATAAAGCAACCTACTGGTAAACTTATTGCAGTTGCTTTTCTTTGCCTTTCACTCAGGGTCTCAGAAGAGTGAGGCATAAATGACTTCATGTTAGAAGCTGGTTAATAAAAGGTAGATTTATTTTTCCTTTGACTTGTTTATGAAGCTGGAAAAGGACAAGGCACATCATTGGTGTATGGCATGCTAATTCCTACAGTTATTAAACTAGCCATGAGTAAAATGCTATGGTTAAGCTGAATAACCCATTTTCCTTTGTGAACATGAAATGCAATAAAAAATCCAAGAGATGCATATCAAAATCAGGAAAATCCCCATCTTCAGCCAAACAGAAGAAACAGATAAATGTAAATGATGCTACTTTTTGGGCAGACTGATCTTTAGGAGTGACCCAATCCCGGCATGGATCAGTCTCGCTTCCTGAATTTGCAGTTTTACATCGAGAGCTGTGTTTCTTTGCCATACTCTGCTAAACTGAAGTGGCATCAAGGACTGCCAGAGTCATCCATCAAAGCAGAATTCAGGTAGACAGTTTCCTTTCCAAGTGAACGATTTAACATTCATTATATCTTCCTAATGAAATAAGGATTATTGAACTTTCAGTTTTGTTTACCTTCCCATCCTGTGTTATGTATAAATTAGAAATTCAGAAGTAGAAGGTAGAAGTTAGATTTTTATTTTACTGTACAATGTTGTATTTCACTCCTCTATTGATATCATCTAAGTTGTATTAATTTAGAGGAAATAAAGGTGCTATTTGGCATTATTTTTCAGTGTTGTTTGGTAGACATTAGGATTGTTTCAGTTAAACTTGGGAGGACTTCTGGATCAAGCACTGGCATTGTAAACCGAAAATAAGAAAAATAATGGTAATAAATGCTTTGTGTGTAGAGCTATGGTACTTACAGGTGAAGCTTAATACTGTATGCCAAGCCCTTAAAACTTTAAAAAAATTATCTAAAATTGAATAAACAGGGTAGTTCTGAATCAAAACTTTTATTGAACATCTAGGGTATCAGAAATAAATAGTATTGCTGGTTCCTTTTTAATCATTCTTCTGAGAGCTCTTTCCTGAGAAGCCAAGAATCTCTCCAAGAAATTCTTAAAATACCATTCCTACAAAGTGGGAATGCAAAGTGATTTTTGTTGTTTTTACTGGAATGTGAATTGAACTGATGACTAGTAGTGGAGTATATGATTGATATTATAGTGTAGATCTAGAATCAAGTAAGTTATTAATTAGATATTACCAGAATATCACACCTTTACATTTTTTGTTGTATTGTTTTAATCTGCACTTGTAAATTATTTTGATCCCCTTTTCTCTCTAATAGTGAAATGAAAATTACAGTAGAGAAAAAAAACATGAAGTCAAAATGTTTTCAATTAGGGTTTATAGCCTATGTCTGAAAATGTTTGGCCTATGGGCTTTGATAGAGTTTTTAAAGTTTGTTTTGGTTGGAGTTTCTTTTTAGTATACATATTGATTTTATTGTAATTTTCACAAACACAGACACAAAGAATTGATTAAAAAAACTAAGTGACTAGTCAGGAGCTAGATTTTGTTGTAGTTGATTTTTGTTTTGGTTTGGTTTTTAATTTTAAAAGCTGGATGATGCTTTGAGTATGCCATAAAGTCCTCAGCTATTTCTTCAGTTAGTTTGTGATCAGGTGAGGGAGTACAAATGAGTTTCTGGGCAGTATTTCAGTTAATATTTCTTTTCAGTGGTAATGGATGGTGTTCTTCTGAGAAGTGATCTTTCAGAAATCAGTGCACAGTAACCTGTACACCTAGATTGTAGCTTGGCCTGACAAAAATCACAGCAGTTTGAAAACTCCTAACAATGATTCTTTCAAATTGCTTGGTAGTTCATCATTGCCAAACACTTACCAAACTCTGACGCTTTATATATTAATGTTCTGCTAAAGCAGAAAAATGGGAAAAAGGGGATAAAAAGGGGAAGAAAAAACCCAAGTTGAGATTCCTGTATAGTAGAATCAGTTCAAAGCTAAGACTCTTAAGAAAATTGCTTACCCTTTTCCCAATAGTGGACTTCATGGTAAAAAAAAAAACGTAATTGCTCCTCTTTTATGATGTAAATTTGGTACTTTTAGATTAATAGTTTATATAAATTAATATGAACTTTTCTTTCCTCAAGTTGACTGGAGCTTTAGAAATTGCATGAATCTTTATTCAGGGTGTTTCCAGGACTTGTCTAGGGCTATTAATTAGCTTCTCTACATTGGATACACTAATTTTTCATCATATCAACATTTTTGACAGCCTGGATTCAAATAATTTTTGACCCAAAGGCAAGGTGTAAGGTGTAACTGCAACATTTGAACTTGAAGGTCCCCTGTGCATGCAGTTATGTGCTCCATCGTAGCCCTGCAGTAATTCTGCAGTTTCTGCATCTCCATGGCAGGAAGATGTCATGTAAATGCAACCCCTTTTCCATTATTTTTTAGTTTCATCCCATTGCCTGTGGGACCCCTTTCCCTTTCCCTTTCCCTTTCCCTTTCCCTTTCCCTTTCCCTTTCCCTTTCCCTTTCCCTTTCCCTTTTTGTTGTTGTTGTTGTTGTTGTTTCCCAAGACCTTTCACTTATGCCCTAAGCAGTCCATGGCTTCTTTCCTCTCTTATCTCCCTTTTTCTCATTTGTTTTCATCCTCTTCTTGGATAGCTCTCCAAATAACTTGCATTAATTTCATGCAATTATAGGCTTGCAATTGTAGCCATGTCCCACTCAGACTTTCTCCTTTTGTTTTGTCCCACTTATTCATGACATCTGTCCTCCAGTTTCAAAGATGTATTCTTACTTTCTTCAACAGCTTTCCTTACCAACTTGTTATGTTTCCAGATGGACATCTTTATACTGTCTCTTTATGCTTTTCATATTTAGGAGATCCTGTATGCACCTGCAAAACTGTGGAATCTACAAAAATTTAGCACCAGTGGTGGATATGAGCTGCTGCCTATTACAGCTGGTGAACAATATTGTCAATGATCTCTTTCCTGCCAATTTACTTTAGACTTTTTTACTTTATAATTAATGCTCTCAGAGGTGGATATAGGCTTTTTTGGTGTTTTTTTTAGTGGTTTTTTTTCTGTGTTCTAGCCTTATTCGAAGTATTGCTCAATGCTAAAGATCTGTGATTATCAATGGTAGTGCCAAAAGATGTATCCTTTGGTATGAAACTTCTAGTCCAAATCCAGGTAAGTTTAACTATTTTGCACTACAATTTTTGTATTCCTGAAAGTGATTCAAAAGCTGATACATTTTTAGCTGGTTTTGAAAGAATAGCTGAAAACAAAGGTAATGTTATTTGACATCCTTAGTTTTTAATGGAGTGTCATAAAATACGTTGAAAACTATTGCACTGTACTTCACACCTTGACTAACTTGTATTGAATAGGTGAGTTCTGCCCTTACTTTCTGTCTCCCCCTTGAGAGGAAATATTAGAATGAAAGTCTCTAATTTTTTTTCTTTAATCACCTCCACTCCCTTTTCTTAAAAAATAACTGCTTTATATCCAGAGCTGGATTTTGGAGGTCTACTGTCATATTAAAAAATTGATGGGTTTTTTTTGTACATAATACATTTCTATTTTTCTCCTACTACTCAATTTTTTTGTAGATTAGATTAAAACTCTGGCTAGAAATTTTGTGGCAATATTTTCTGTATTTTGTGAAAAGCTCTTTGAAGTAATCAAAATATTCA
>JAOTQP010001286.1:29956856-29977815 GCA_026413545.1 Cichladusa arquata
GTGAAAAGCTCTTGGAAGTAATCAAAATATTCAACAAGGCTGGAACTTTACCCAGTTGTTAATTGGCAGGTTAAACTTTTATGGGTTTCTGGTACCCTGGCGATACATGACTATTAAAAATTGCAGGTGGTTCAGGGGAAAGGGGGAGGTGAGTTCCTGTGCTAGTAATATATCATAAAACTATATATTTCATGAGCCTGTTGTGAAAGTGGAGACTTTAATACTTTTTCACAATATAAGCTGATTAAAGAATCTTAATGGATCTCATTAACTAAAGTTTTTCTCTGTGAACACTGAAAAATGTAATGCTTATGGATAAAACCAGCAAAAATAATTACCCTCTGTGGTACCTCCTTTGGTTTAACAAAAGCAATGAGGTATCAAATGTGCTAATTTGCTCTGAGCTTAAGTTTGCCCTTTTACACAAAATACTGTCAATGATTTGGCCATTTTCCTTAATACTGGCATCATCAAGCATAGGAAGTGAAAGAGTAGCATTGTTGCATGCTCCAACTACAATAAAATACTACAATGTGTTTCACAGAGTCACAAAATGGTGAAACTGTTGAGTTTGGAAGGAACCTCTGGAGATCATATACTCTCGCCTCCCTGCGCAGAGCAGGGCTGGCTACCACAGGTTGGTCTGGGCCAAGTCCAATAAGGTTTTGAACATCTCCAGAGATGGGGACTTAATAACCTCTGTGAGGCACCATGTTCCACTGTTTGGCCACCCTCACAGGAAAAAAAAAGTCTTATCTTTAACTGGAATTTCCTGTACTTAATTTGTGCCCCTTGTCCTTGCACTGGTACTACTGAGAAGAGTCCATCTCCATCTTTACAACACCATCCCTGCTCAGACTTTTGCAGACATTGGTGTTTCCCCTGAGCCATCTCACCTCCAGGCTGAACAGTCCCAGATCTCTGTCTCTCATAGGAGAGGGTCTAAGCCCTTTGTAGACTTTTGCTGGATGTACTCCAGTGTGTTCCTCTCTCTCCCATATTGAGGAACTTTCTTTATCTCCAGAATTGGACACAACCTTCCAGATGTATCTCACCAATGTGGAGCAGAGTGAAAGGATCACCTCCCTCAGCATTGTCCACCTCCCTCAGAGATCCTGGGTGTATCCTGTCAGAGCTTATGGTAATGTTTGCCCTTTCCCTAGCCTGATCCTCTTCTAGAGTTGGTGGGTCTTTGCTCCAAACTTTCCCAATGGTCTCAGTGGCTCCTTCTCCTGAACTCCATGATTTCATGGTCACTGCAGCCAAGGCTGCCCATGATCTTCCCGTCCTTGTCTGTAAGTAGGAGGTCCAGCAGAGCACCTGCCTTTGTCCATTCCTCAATTAAGAAGTGACCACCAATGCCCTCCAGAAACCTGGATTGCTTGTGCTCTCCTCTGCTGTCCTTCCAGCAGATTGCAGGTGGTTAAAGTTCTCGCCCTTGAGGGTCAAGATATGGCAATTCGAGGCTCATTCAAAGCCCAAAGTTGCCCAAAGAAGACCTTATCTACTTCTTGAGCTGATGATTTTAAAAACTATTTTGTTCTGCTTTAAATGAACAGAGTCTTAATGCCTCAGCCTTGTAAATCAGATTTTACATCACTAGCAGTGTTAATGAAGGATAAAAGCAGTGAATAGCATTTGCAATGACCTTACTGGACCTCTTTTATATAAAAATACTGTTTCTTAATATTGTTTAATAGCAATAGTTTCCTATTAAGAGATAGTTTTGTGTCTGTTGCATAGTGTTTAATTAAATTAATGTGACATTCAGTCAGATATATTGATTCTAATTAAGACTGAACAAAGATAGGCATCCTGTTTATTTCACTCACAGTTTCATCTTATCTAGTATATGGGTGGTAGATTTCTCCTAATCTAAGATAAATATCCTTAGAAATACTTCCTCTATTATGTAGCATAGATATTCAGTGGGAACTACATCCCACACATTTTTTCTTGAGAGTACTGGTTTTGTTATTTTCTAATAATAATTTTGCTCCTGGTGTCAAGACCAAGACTTGTGGAGCCTTGTTTGGAACAGTTCACAAAGACCACAGTGGTCTTTAACCCAACTTCAGGGCACAGCTAGGTGTTTACTGGCAAAGGCTGAAGAGGTTTATGCATGGATTTTTAGAATGTTCTTGTTCTGTTGTGTTGGTCCTGGGGCTGACACAGCCCCTTTTGCAGAGCACAGGGTGTTTCCACTTGTGAAGAGTTGCACCAGGCAGCAAGACAACCCTGAGCTTTAAAACTCCTCTATCAGGCCTGTACTCATCTAAATTTATCCATTTCTGAGACTTAGGGCAGGATCTCCCCAAGCTTTTTCACTGAGGTACTTTGGCCTTCTTGACATCCCTTCAGGGCTCTTCGGGTCTAGAAAGAGAGCAGGTTGCTGGGCAGAAAGAAATTTAGTTGAGAGAAGTATCAGTGCTTGGCTTTGTCTCCTCCAATAGGGAAGATGTCTTTGAAGTCAGAAAAAGCGTTTCACATGCTTTAATAGATATATATGGATATATCTATATGTATAGATAAGCATACATACCCATCAGGACAGCCTTTTTAATATGGGATTTGTATGTATTTCCTTCTTCTCTCCCTAATTACGTTGAAATAAACACCCACAATCCCAACATGAAAACTTGAAATCCTGGTTGTTGTTTGTACACATCACTCTGCCCATTATAACTTCTGTGAATTAATTCACTTTTCTGATCCCACTATAGAGGGTGTCACAGGAAGTTCCTTACTGGGAAAACTCTTCATGTCACTGAACCAACTGTGAAATTCACAGTTTGTTCCTTTTTTTTCCATTCTGATGATGAATATTGGAAAGAGTAGCCTGGAATGTGAAGAATGGCAATTCCAAAATGAAATAAAAATATTTTTATGGAAATACCAAGATATTTTGGTTATAGAAAAGTTCTTGATCTTTCTCTTCTTTTCAAAATTTTTGTTATTATAAATGCAGCAAGGACTTTAACTATGTGTCTCCAAATACCCTTTGAAAACAAAAAAGAAAAGATCATTTATATTTAAAAATAGCTTTATTTATAAAGCATAACTTTTCTCTCATTCAAATTCAAATGCAAGATTAATATTCTGCTTTCATAATTTTAATGTTACTTAGTAATTTAAAATTCAGTGGCTACAAACCAAAAAGAAAGGAATTTCTTGAAATATGTCTGTGAGCTGTCACTGTATTGGAAGGAGAGTTCTCATGTATTAGCACAGGGAATCTATACAATATATAGCTACATGATTTTTTCTTGCTCTGTGATCTTCAGAAAAGCATGTGCAAGGGGTATAGTAAAAAAATATAAAAAATTAAGGAAACTAACATCTCAGTGCAGAATAATATGCTTATGAAACACCATCAAGATATAAAATACAAATAATTATCTTGAAACAAAAGATAAGTCACAAGGATGAGCCTACAGGAATGTGTTTCTTCATGCAAATAGAAATTTGAGTGTAATACTTTTCCTTCAGCAAGAAATTATATACTTTTCATGGCATAAATATAAGAACAACTCCCAATATTAGATGAATGGATTCCAGAAATTTCAAAGCATGCCACCAACGAAGCACTGGCTCTCATAGACAGAAAGAATAAAACAGCTATTCAAAAACTAGACACTCCTCAGCTATATTTAATACTAGAAAATAGAGTAGCACTTTCACATTTATTCCACAGGGCCTCATTCCAGAAAACACTTCCATGAATAGAACTCAAAGACACTGCTTATATGCATAAAGGTGCTTATGAGTGTTTCCAAGAATTGTATTTGCTATCTCTGTATTTGAAAAGCTACAAGAGTTTAATTTATTCAATTTTGAATTATTATAAAAGCCATGAAAATGCACCTAAAACTCACCTGGTTTAATTTAAATAATCATCAATGTGATTTTAGTTTTATAAAAGAACTTTAAAATAAGCCTTAAATTTATTATTTATTGAATCAATTTAAGTAATTATCAAACTAGTAATAATTGAAAATATATTACCTTTGTTATTTGAGTTCAACCAGATTTAAGTTAAAAGATTTGAAGTTTTTTCCTATTTATAACTAGTTATTCCTTATAAAATCAGGATCTGGTAAAAGAAACAGGTATTCCATGTGCACTTGCTTTCACTTAATATATATTGAAATTATAAGGCCTGTAAAAGAAATGTTGAGAATTTCAAATATGCCTGATGCTGGAACAGGAAAGATAGACCTAGCATCCTTATAAATGCTATTATTTGAGCGTAAAATTTCTTCCTTCAATGATAAATGGCTGCACAGACTATAAAAAAGGAACACATTTATATCTTGTTCTTTCAATAATAGCTTTCAGCTTGTTGTCCTTCAGGTTGCTTTCAGTAGCAGCATTATAATTTTAATAGTATGTATGTCCTTCATTACAAAAAAAGCTCTTGGGCAAGTGCAATGACACCTGCACATTACCAGCAATGAACACCAAGCAAATTTGTAATGAAAGAGAACTTCATGTGCTGCCACACATCAACAATCCTGGCTTGTTTCCCTGATTTGTTTTGCTGTCTAAATTTTCAGCGTCAAGTTTTGAATGCTTTTGTTTCTTCATATCCATATAAAAATTACTCTTCTTGTTTCACATCTCAATGCTGTGAATTTAAATGGGCTGTGAACTAAGTTCTTGGCTCCTTTGTCAGGTGATTTTTTCCTGTTCATAATGAACTCTGCTATTTCTACATGGTGGACTGCAATACTGGGGGACCAGGGGAAAAATAATGACAGTCTGAGACAGGGCTTTCTGTCTCCTCTGTTTTGTCCTGTGATGCATTAGAGGTGTTTGCACAGCAGGTTGTGTGTCAAAACAAGCAGATATATTGCTTATCCATGCAAGGAGTGGGAAAAATTTTTGCTGTCCATGCTGCTCACTATTCCTCCCTCTGCTTAAGTGCTGGAAATGGAAGGTAGTGAGTGATTCTCTTCTTTGAGAAACTGGAGTAGGTAAGACACAGCTTGCATGCAGCTCATCACTGGGGTAGACTCAGTCTAAGTGAATTGGACATATATTCTTTACATGTAACATCTTTAATAGTTGGGAGTTTTGTTTTTTATATGGTTAGAAAGCAAAATTTTGTCTTCTGAATCAGAAGTACAAGTGAAAAAAGTGGCATTGAGATGCACAGAGTGCAATTCAGTTTGCATCACTTTAACCATCTAATAATCAGGCATCTGCTCCAGGACAGCCTGCTATGTGTTTCTTCACAACTCAGTTGAAACTGGTAGTCTGAATCACACTCTGAGTGTGCCTACCTCATCTGTCTTTCTGCTATCTTGTGGAGACATCCAGTGAGATTTATGGTCACCCTTCAAAATAGCGTATATGTAATTCTCTGGTAATGTCACTGTAACTGTTGTATTGGTTTGCTTTCATCCCTTTAATTATCTGACAGTGCAAAGTGCTTTGTTACCAGCAGAACACATACTCATATACTGACTCTTACAGATCAGTGTTTTAATTCTATGCAATTCATTAATCAACACTGGTAGCTCTATGAAGGAAGTAAAAAAATTCCACATGCTCACTGTAGCAGTCTAGTCCTTAATGAGATTTTTCAAGCAGATTGGGCTGTAGTCTGCTGTGGAAAGGTAAAGGATCTCTGAGTACTTTAAACAGAAGAATGCTTTGCAAGAACATGGCTGTGATGGAGATCTCCTGAGTCTTAGGAGTCTCAAGTTTTCATAATAAACTCATGTCTGGCCTTCCTATTTATATCTTTAGAAAACCACCCTTCAATTTCTGCCTGTATTTTGGCACCTCTAGGCAGTTATGTATAATGTTATATGTTAGAACAAATGCTGGATAAAGCCATTGACATTCTAACAATCTTGTAAGAGGAGAGCTCTTAGGAAATTTAATATCCTCACCCCAGAACAGGAAAAGTAATCTTCCAGGTTTCAGGAGATGGATGGCTGTATACTCTATTTTATTTTTCTACATTGAGCTCAACAGTCCTAACTACCATTAATCATTTCAGAATCTCTGCATTGCTATTTTTAGAAGCATAAAGAATTTCAGTATTATAACATGATATGTGCTAGAAAGAGGTCAAATAAATGGTCAGTAGTGTAGATTTGCTGCTAGAAGTACATTGGGATAAATTTGAAGGTAACTTTATAGTGTAGAACTACTGGGTGAGTGTATAGAAATTTACTAAATTACAGATTTCAGCTGCTGAAACATTTTAAAATATTATTCCTGTTTAGTTTTTTCATTCTGGTAACCTCAGAACACAGCAGCTTATTCAAAACAGGTATCTTGGATTTCACTTCTAAGAAATGTTTTGACATTTTTTATGCATGTTTAAAACCAGGTGCTAAAAACAATATATAGGCACTTTATGGCTTTGTCCCTTTTTGTCACCTATTATGAGACTGCACAAATTACGTCAGATCACCGAATGAAGGCAGCTCTGATTAGGGAGGAAGTGCTGCTTTGTCTGTGGGAACTGGTCTTTGCAAGACCATGTACAAGAGGACTTCAGCTGATGTTCCTCATTTGCATCCAGATGTGTCCATTTCTTAAGAAATTAACATCATCTAGATATAAATTCAGAGCTCTAGCTTTCATGAATTTACCTAAGAGCATCATGTATGGAAAACACATATGCAATATGGTGACACTAAGCATGTTCTTATGGTGCCTTAAGGCCAAGGTTAGTTCATTAAAAACTGGTATTGAATGTAAAGACATCTTTGCAATGCAGAGGTTAACTGCAGAAAACCTGTTTTTAACCAGAGCATTGCAAGTTTACTAACTCCAGGTTCCAGGTACTTTTTGTGTAGTTAAATAGTCAGCAAACACCAAAAAAAAGAAAAAAGAGCAGCATAAATTTCTGCCTTGCTAACAGATATATATTGGGCTTGGATCAGGTTAACTGCCCAGCTTTCTTCTCTTCTTTTCGTCTAACTTTTTGTTCAGTACCAATCCTGCTGCTTCTATCACATTGCCATAAGAGGCAGTAAAGTCTTCTTGACTTCCAGTGCCTTATGCCTGTGTGAGTTGAATACACAATAAGACTTAGGAAAAAAAGAGTCTGTGCATGTTATTATTTTTATCAACTTAACAATAAGGATGGTAGCTAAGCATACAGATGCACTTATTTTCTTGATTAAGTAAATGAAAAGCATTTTCTCCTTGAACACAGTCCTTGGATAGTCTGTGCCTTTTTGATGATGTAATGAAGAACAGAACAATACTGGAAAGGTGGCAGATACACTTGGACAGGAAAACAGAGAAAGTTTTATCATGAGTTGGGAGAACATTTTCTTGTGGAGCTTATATTCATAATGACTGTGTAAAATAAAAGTAAACTAAAAGTACATCAATACACACTTGGGCTGTGATGCTGTTAGATGTCATAAGTGAAAATGGCTTGGGATTGTGTTCAAGTTCAGGGGCTGATCCAGGAATTGTTTTTCTGAAAGATGGTATTTTGCACTTTTGGGTCCTTACTAAAGCAGTGTTTGATCACATTACGGCTGCAGTTCTGGACATGCTTTTAGTTCTGCTGTAAAACAGAAAAAAGGTGATAAATGTTTGGGACAATTAAGTGATCTCAGGAGCTGAAATCCTGACATAATAAAGTGAATAGCAGAACTTCCATTAACTGTAATGGGGCCAGGGGTCTGAATCATCATCTTGGGACTTTGATCAAGGGTCATGACATTTAACCCCATTTTCATTGCAGGTGAAGCTACCAAGAAATAAGGTGATTCCTCATTGCTAATTGTTCAGAGCACTGTTCATACCTTGGAAAAGTAACATATGTGGGCGTTTCAAGGATCTGTCGAATTCTTTATATATGTCATGTTTTGAGATCTGCTGAAATGTCTCACAAGGAAAGAGAGGGAAAGCTGTTCATTGTTTTCCATATTGTTAGCAGCTATAGCTGTTATCATATGTATACATTAACATACAGAAATAGTGTTCTAGACATAAATAGATGTGTTATATTTTTTTCTATTCCCTATGCTGTAATATGACGTATTGAGGCTTTCAAGCTCAGATATTTTAAGTAGAAAAACAAAAGTGCATCACCAAACCTTGCTGAAATAGCAAATCATAGGCTGCTAAAACATTTAAGGTGCTGGGAATTTTAGTTTCAAAAACAGTAGAAAAGCTCTTGCTATTCCCTTTGTTTACCACCCATGTCTTTATTTTAACTGTATGCTTTATAAATCTACAGATTATTGCCTTTATTGAAAAGTTTGCATGTTATTCAAGATGACTTGTAAACTTGACTCAATCTTCCCTAGCAAGGGAAACAGGAAATACCAGAGAACACTAGACTCAGTAAACCTATAAAATTTGAGAATGCAGCCCATTATTACTAGAGACTTTTCACATAACACTTTGGGAAGCAATGACTAATTAGTTTTTGGCTTTAACAATAACAGTTTGAGGGGATTTTTGGTTTTGTTTTTATAGCTTTCATATTAGGTAGAGGAGGGAAAGTGACTCTGAATGATGAAATATTGGCAGTGTATACACTTGCTTCTCAGTAGGAGCTCAGCTCTTTGATCCCTAGTACAATTACATTCATTGCCCAAGTTTTATTGCCACGCTGGAGAGTTAACAAGCAGCCGCTACGCTCATGACAGCATCCTAATAGACTTTTGTTCAATAGGTAATTGAATATTTAAAATTAATGTCTTAGATTCTATGGATTCTTGGTGGTAATTAAATGTTCCCAGCATTTTTTCTTGACTGCTTCACAGCAGTAAATAGAGTATTTATATTGATCTGATCTATCCAACACTTCAACAATTCTTCTGAGTGTTAACTGCAGCTAGAGAAACACTTTAGTTATTGTTCCTTTTTTCCTGTCTGAATACTTTGTTGAGTATTATTCTTTGAATTGATAAAACAGCAAAGCTCAACTGACAGAAAGCTCCCCAGCTTCCTGAAGAATATTTAAATTTGAACTCACTTTGAGTCCTTCCTGTAAGAATGGACTTATTATCAAGTAATGATGAAATTTAAAAGTTGCAAATATGATGGAGTCATATGTAAATGAAAATTGATAATTTTCTTTTTTATTGTTCACTTCTTTTATCCATTTATTCCTTAGTGATCCTTCAAGATTTTAGCTGATATTTCAGTTAATTATAGGAAATATTCTATGGGTGGCTTTCTGAAATAGAGTGGAGGAATTAACTATTATCCAGTGAATAGAACAGATGACTGAAAATCAGAAAACCTGATTTCATTTGCATTTTCTCCTATTTTGCTAAATGCTCTTGGAAGAATTACTGTGCCCATAACTGCTCTAAGTATTTTCATTTACCCTTCTATCTTTTCTTTTTTGAGTAAGGGTCTGACCTTTAATGTATGAAAGGTATCTCAGCTACCACTAGTCAGAGAAGTACATACTACAGCAGTTAAACTACAGTCAACATGCAGTTTTGTTCTTTTTAAATAAAGCCTTGCATTCCAGAATAACTTTCAAAATTTTCATTATTTTCCTTTCTATTACAAACTCATAATGGGATAATGTAAAAACATTATAATTGCCCATGAATGTGAATGGTTTTATCTACAAATTATATAATGTCATACAGAATAGGGTGCTGGAATTTATGCTACTAGATATAACTTGTGCCATTAGTAGAAATGCAAAGAGTTACCTTTGTGACACAAGATTTTCATACCATTCCAAACCAACACCACTTTCTTGTTTCCATGTTCAACAGGCCTCACTGGAATAAACTTCTCTGCAGATGGTTTTCATTTTCAGGATAGTCTAAATAGATTGTGCTTTTTCTGTATTCTCCAAATCATCCCAGCATGATTATCATACCTTTTGGGGAAGAAAAATAAAAATAATATGCATAAGGCTGTATTAAAGAGATTATAAAGCTAAACTAAGCTAAAGCAAGACTGAGTAATATTCCATATGTTCTATTTGATCAAGATTTGTTTGATCAGTTGGCAAGAAGAGATTCAAGGAAGGCAATTAGCATCAATACAAACTCCTTTCTCCCAGATTAAAGAAAGTGATTGCATAATGTCAGGTTTTTTGTGTTTTGATTATATGGAAAATGATTGCTTGATTATGACAATGGAATTATAAAAGAACTTGAAAAAAGGTCTCTCAGAACATTTTCTTTACCTATCCTAACAAACCTTCATTTTGGCAAGTGAGGAGGATCACTCCATGATACTGAATAAGGTCTCAAAAGGCACAAGGGGTGGACTCCAGCTAATCAGCTGAGTCCATTTAAACCCAGGTAGGTTCAAAAGCAGTTTCTGATCAGTATATAAATCACTGCTGTATTAGACAGTGTTTAGAGCAGAGACTACCAGCTGTGGATGCCCTAAATTGGTGGTGTCTAACAACTGGTCACCTGCAGAACTGCAGGGCACAGGTAAAGGGCTATTCACAGTTTCCTCTTCCTATTGGCTTTGATTTTAAGGTCTTGATTTTCTACAAACAGATTTAATCAATCTTTTAGACAGGATGTTATCCATATAGTATGAATAAGTGGAATGACTGAGTTGGTAAAATTCCCTGACAGTAGCACTGTGGCAGGCCTTAGAAAATTAATGTGTTCAGATTCAGTGATTGATATCTGCCTTATATTTATTTCATTCCTGTATTTTACCCACTTTAAGATAAATGCTTGGAGTGCAGCCTTTTGTCCTGATGACTAATCCACTAATGCTGTTACAAATTACAAGTAGTGTTGAAATACTTTCCGAAGTTTGATAGTCACATGCCACAGAAACATAGAAATTGCAGTTTTTGGTGATGAAACATTTTCTAATTTAAGATACTGTCAAAATGAGGTTCTCTGGGTAACATCAGAGGTAACTGAGTAAATAATAAAACTGAGTAATACTTGTTTAGATATATACTGAGAGAGAAATGTGATTTAAAAAAGCATTAGTTATTTAAAGATTCCTCTGTCTGGTTTTATGTTTGTAATTTGCCTGTAGAACTATAGGAGCAAGAGTACAGGATACTTGAAAAATAAATATTTTTCTGAACTCCTTTATGTTTTAAGGATGAGATATCCCCTGACAGCCTGTCTATCTTGTAATTCAAAACCTAAATTGTTGAGTTTAGTTTCTGGGTGTTGTCAAAAAACCCCTTCCTGTTTGCTGCATAAAGTTATTGAAATGTAAAACCTGCTACATATCTAGAGCAATTTACTTAGGAAACTACTGAGGTATTTATTTTTCTGGAAGGTGAGAGGTAAAGCTGATGTGATGGAAGTGAGTGGCTCCCTCATTCTGAAACCTTAGACCAGTTTGTGCTAATTCACTGATGGATGTGCCTAAACACATTAATAAGGCTAAAATAGACAGAGGCACCCAATGACGCATGCTGGGCTGGGGATAATGGACGAGCAGAGGGGTTTACTGAGGATCTGTTCCACTGGGAACAGAGCCTTTATATCCTAATTAGAGCCCTGTAAGCCTCCATTTAGTACTGGAAATCCAGTATCAGGTTTACTGAGCTGATTTTAATTAAAACTGATGTTAGTCTCAACTTTATGTGGGTTTCTGACCAAAATAAACTTGTATAAGTAGTGTATGTGTGCATATCTACATGTGTACTTGCATATGGGTCTGTTGGAGAGTACTTGTGTCCGTGCTTTTGTATTCTGTTGTATTGAAATCTTCTGTAATTAAGAACAGATCATCCCTGTTTTTAAACTAGTAATTGTCTGACTTTGAAGGAAATACTGACAAGTTATTTTTACTTCTATGTTATCACCTGTCATGTTGAATCTAGTACCAGGTGAGGGCTCTGTGACTCTTATACTGGGAGAGGTGGGAGGGACATTTGTGCTTCCCTGGTCTATAAATAACCATCTTTGTGTAACCATTGCAGAACCAGTGTCAGTTGTAGATGAATAGAGCACTACTCCTACACATAGAGAGGACTGTAGTATCTCAACAAAGGAAATAGGGTTAGGAGGTTTTTTTAGCTTGATTTTAGAAACCTGGTGTATCAACATAGATTTAAAAAAGGACTGCATTATAAAATCTGAGGGAAGACAGGCACTTTTTAATTTCTGGTTAGGTAGAATAGGAAATTCTTAATTAGAAAATGTATTTTGCATATTCCTGTATTTAAAGTGTGTATGAGAGATATCCACATGGAATTGAGGAAAAAAATAAAAGGTGAGGAGAGAAAAAGAGCGGTAAAATAATGGCATGTTGAAACAGAAGAACAGGTCTGCAATTAGATTGGATATATACCCTTAATTTTCCTCCTTTTCTCTTTGTGCATGGCCCTTTCACTTTCATTGTCACTATTCTTCCCCCCCCTCCATCTTCCCCCTACAGAATGTGGCTTTTTTGGTAATACTTGATCTAGCTGTATGGGTTGTATGTAGATGTCCCATTCTTTCTTTTTTGGCCAAAGCTGTAACTTTATTTCCCACCTGCCCTTCAATCCTGCACTGGATACAGAATTTTTTGTGTGCTTTCTAGCGTTTTTGATAGGGGCTATTGACTCTTTTATCTAAGTGTTTCACAGATTATTTTTGTCCTATAATGGCCTTAAAAGATGAGATTGTGCTATTTGTATATTTCACTTTATAGCTAGACAAACTCAGGGCACGGCTGGTGAGTTACTCTGACTAGTTCTGGTTGATCTAGGTAGTCTACCAAGAGCTGTATAATAAGATGCTCTGCACTGTGCTTCCCAAATTGTCCTGAGAGAAGAACATGATTGTGCTATATTAAGACAGGATAGCTCTGACTTGGCAGCAGAGCATTCTGCTGTTCAGACATATTCTCAGAGGTTATCTAAAATAGCTATATAGCTACCCAGCTTGAAAAATTCTGCTTCTCAAAGTACCCAGTAATAGTATCACTGTGTATCAGGTCAGATCCATTTTACTTCTGTTGTAAATATCTCCCTCAGCAGAAAATCAAAATTTAAACCCCAGGGAAATCATATCAGAACATTCAGTTAGAAAACAGCAAAACACCCAGGTGCTGCTGGGGGTAAATTTGGCTTAAACTTTGTGTCCCAGAGAGGTTCCATGCAGTTAAAGCTGCCTGCTGTGCTGTCCAATTCCTGAGCTCTGGCAGCAGAATCGTGGGCACACAGACTCTGCTGTCTTTGGGGGAGACAGGAGCCCCTGCACAGGTTCCTGAGGAGCAGAGAGCTCTGTAATGGGCTTTTCCCAGCTAGCCAGTAAGAAATACTAGTGTTAGACATGCAATATCTGTTCCTCTCTCCTGCATTAGCACTTTCCTTGATAATTCAAAAGCCTGTTTCAATTCACTGGGCAACCACAACACTGAGGTAGATGTTCAGGCTCTGTCCTTCACTTAATTGAGGAGAATCTTGTTATTTCATGGGTAAAGGTTGATGTCTCACATAACAGAATGGCAGCTTTCCTGGGGAAACATGATCTCCCTTCCTGCAATCAACCTAAATAATAAAACTAGTGCAATCCCCAACAATTAACAGCTCAAAGGCAGAGCTGCTAGTTACTCTGTTCTTGCTGTGTGTTAATGGTTGTGCAAACAGCTAGCTTAAACCACCTGTAATTTATTCTAAGGGTAAGCTTCCTCTCTTAGGAAGCCTACTCTTAGAATTTGTTAGGGTGGGGGCTATGTTCTGATGGTTCCACCTTCCCAGAGCCAGCTGGCAGTAGGGAGGAGACTTGCTGATTATCACTGCTTAGCTGGAGACCTGCTGATTATCACATCAGATTTTCACTCTACTCAGTGCCATGCCAGTGTAAAGGGAATGGAAACATCATTAAATTTCCTTTGCCCTCTAGAGACAGAAGTTCTTAAAATGTCTCCAGTCACCAAAGGAGAGGCTCTCTAGGCCAGGGCATAGGCTTGGCCCAACGTGTGTCAGCATTTGGTCTGTCACATAGAGGGAAAATGTCTCATGTGGAAGCTGTGGGGTGCTGACCCATAATTTTCCTTTCCATGGCACTCCAGGAGTCACTGGTCAATGACTTTAGCAGGAACTGTGTCCAAGGGCAAGAAGAGAATTCAGATCTCAGGAAGTGTTCAACTTCTGTAATCAAGAGGAAGACTTGCAGTTTCTTTCCTCATAACTCTGTAAAAACACAAGAAAGTATTCCTTCAGGTGACAGTCTTCAAGCTGAGCATGGGCAGTGTGGAATCTGGAAAAGAAAAACACTGTCTGGCACAATGCTCTGGCTTCAGACTGCCTAGACTGAGCCAGGGCCTTTGTTGCTTTACCCATGCTGAACTGCACCAGTTGACAGCCAGCAGCCTGTAGCCCATAGACATTCCTATGATCTGGTTCACATTTCTGGCAGCACTGCCAAACAGGAAGCTCAAGGAGAGTCCCAGCCAGCTGTGGGCTAGGTGGGACTTTTTCAGATAAAAGAAAGTGCAAAATATATGTTGGAAGGGACCTCTATCTGTCTTAAAGCAGGTCTACTTTAGTATACAATCAACAAATAATTTTCTTATTCATCCACTGAAAGCAGGTGTTTTTTCCTTGCATATTTAAATGGTGCTACTCAGATCCATAAGTTGACAAAAGATTGATTAGGTGAGAGCAATAAAAGACACTCCTCAGGTCAAGTAATATCTTCTCTAGCAAGTTTTGTTATCTAAGACTGTGGGAGTTTTGATTCTAAGGAACTAAAATTGTTAGTGACAGGGATTTTACCTGGGCAAAATAATTTTTCATTTTGTCCAGATTTTCTCTCCAAAAGAGCTGTCTTAGCTGGCTCAGTTGTTCTATTTATTTTTTTCTCCCCCACACCTTGAACATTATGGGAGAGAAACAGCTGAGGTAAGGAACAGATTAAGTTATTTTGCAACTGTGAGAAGTTAAGTACAGGATAATATAATGAAACTATTGGATAACCTGAATGGTAGGTTCTTCACTCACTCTTCACATACTCTTCCTATTCCAGAACATGCAAAATCATGGTTTAACTGGAGTTGCAGTCAATCTCTGGTAAAGTCATTGGGAGCTGAAGGGGCTGAACCCTCTGTTGATATGGGATCAGTTCTGAAATGGCTTAGGAAGAAGAAAATCCATTTTGATTTGCTGCAGTCTACATCATGCCTGTAAAAATGATCCTGAAATTTGTTGTTCAGAATGCATTTTCACGTGACACCAGTGTGTACAGACCATTTTACTGGGGGCTGCAAAGCATAGAACTTGTAGTATAGAACTCTCAAACTCTGAAACTTGTTTTTGACTCTTGTCTTAAAAACACATAAGAAAATAATGTAATAGTCTGGATTCCATTAGAGATTGATTCATCTCAGGTAACTTTACAAACTACATTAGAGAAACTGGCTATATATTTTAGAAAAGACCAGCATGTGGACTAATAACTTTAATGTTCATTTATTGAAAGGCCTGGAAGAACTTTATCTATGTCAAATGCTTCCCTAACTGCTACATCCAAGACCAAAGCTTCCTTGCTGTGCTAGATCAACCTGATAAGAGTACAGTGTTTTTTATGATTATTAGATTATATATCCAGTTATTTTGCATAATAATAATTGGTAGATTTTGAATGTTGTAGTGTGGTATTTTGGGGTTTATATTGTAGGGCTCCAGCAGATGGCAGAGGAGACAGACTTTGTATAGGTGAAGGTCTCAGGTACCCTGTTAAATTAAGAACAGGAAAATAAGTTTTATTTGAGCTTCAGCAAACTTGCCAGTTCCCTTCATTTCACTCAAGTGGAACTAGTGTGTAGGGTTTATGGGGGCTTACATGCCCTTCATGGTTGTTGGACCTTAGTTTATGAAAATAAAACATACTGTAATAGGGGTTGCCCATTTGGGATCTGGAAAGATTACAAAGGTCTTTTTTCTCCTGTAAATTTTAGTCATTGGTTTTAGATTCAGCACCTGAAGGAAAAATAGCCTATGGGGACAGTCCTGCTCTCTAACTTAAAAATATTTCATAAAAGAAGCATAGACATAAGGGGCTCTGATGTTTGTAGGCAGGAGCCAAGGCCTGTCTCTGTTCTCATTTAAATCACAGTAAACCCTAAATAATAAAACTGACGTAGTCCATATGCATTATTAAGAGACTCCATTTGGTCAAGATTCCCTGTCTAATCCCATAGAACACTCAATAAAGCAGCTGTAGAAATCTCTAGGTAAGTAAGAAATTAGTAGCCCATACACAGCCCCAAGTAAAACTTAGAAAAGCAAAGTATTTTTCCTCTTTTGAAATGGGTTTGTACCATGCTCTGTGCTCACCTGAATGAGAACTACAAACCTCTCACCTGTAGGAAGAACAGCACAGACGGAAGTGTGAACATACAGCTTGTGAATTGTGGTCTAAATTTGCTGAAACTTAGTATGATGAGCTGTGGAAAAAAAAAAAAAAAAAGGACAACAGAGACGGAAAAGAAAAAATATTGCAGCAATCATCATATTTTTTCTGGAAGAGCCATTTGTCAGTGAGGTAAGAGAATCCATATTAGGTCATGCTGATATGAGAATTTACATCCTCAATGTGTCCCCTGGTACATCTCCAGTTTCTCACTTAAATTCCTCACTTAAATAGCTATAAGTGGTTCTGGATCTCCTGTGATCTCTTGCAAAGCAACATCTGTGGCTGCAGCAGTGTTTTTCTGCAGGGCTCTCCCTTCCAAGGGAAGTTACTTTATTCATCAGCTTGACAGCTAAGTTAGCAAGTTTGTCCTTGGGAGATTCTGCTACTTTAAAAAGAGAACAACAGAGCAAGTCTGCTGAATTCTTCCAGGTACCATGAACAGCTATAGGAAGTGCTGTTCAGGAAAACAGAATTGCTCCCCCTTATGTCAAGAGCTGAAATTAGTTTTATCATTTTATGCTGTTGGTAGGATCTCTGAAATATGTTTTTAACTTTAAGTGAACAAAGAGGGGACTAACTTTTTCTGATGCATGCTGCTAAAGGCAGAGCTTGCCTTGTTTACTGAGGCCTTACATTATAGTAGCCTCACATTGATGGTAGAGAATTGCTGGCAATGTTTATCTGAAGAAATTTTTGTGCTGCTGGTAACCATATAGTGAAAAAACAACATATGAATATGTGAAAAATTTGGTTGAAGGAATTACAGCTGCCACCTTCCTCAAGAGCACAATAGCTTAGTTAAACTATTTCAAGTCTTCCTTTTCTCTGTTAATTTTAATGAACTTGTTAGTCTTTTCTCAGTTTAAAACCATTTGTGAGGACCTTTGTTGCATGTTCTCAATGGGGAGTTGCTACCTAGCAACTGTGGGATGCTAGGAGTTTGTCAAAGATCCTTTGGACAGTAGATGTCATCAGCCCTTCCTGAACTGCTCTAAAGAACCATCTGTCTTATTTACCTGCTGCTATGTCTAATCTTCATTCATGTTTCAGTCTGAGCAATCAAATAATTTGTCATCTGAGTTAATGAAATTAAATGGAATGGTGTCTAGGTAATTTCACAGTTAGCATATTTACCTACATCTTTTGCAATGTTTTAGTATCAAGGGAAGCCTCTGGAAGTTTTAACTTTCGCATATTTTTTGGGCATTATTGACTGAGATTGTGAAAATGTAGGTTTATAGTTACATGTGTTATGTCTGAGAACATAGATCCAAAATCCACAGTTTTTCAGTTCTTCACAGAATTCAGACCACACTGAAAAATGACAAAATTTCCTGAATTCTACACAGGAGTTTTGCACATTATAGGAGAGCATAATAATGGATGAGGAGTGGAATGCTTGGCAGTGTTGTGACCGTACCTGTTAAACAGAAATTTGTAGCTGCAGCAGAACTAATTAGGCATTTTTTAGTAAGACAATAATCCTGTCAGAGCCAGCAGATAACATACTTACTTCTAATCAGCTTTCACTAATCACAGAAGGTAAAATTAGTTATTAGTATTGAATCACAACTTTCCTTAAGTAGCAGTCTAAATCTAATTACCGTAAGTTACTTTACTTTCCACTTAATACTTTATTGTTGTCCACAAAGGTTTTGGTGAACCAGAGGCTATTTATACCTGAGTTGATGATATGCTGTCTTTTTCTTCAGTATATTTATCCAGCTGATGTGGAGTGATCAGATACTAATTCAGATACTGATTTTGCAGCTGAAAAGTTCATGACTCTCATTTGAGTGAAGTCTGGTATCTTGATTAATCATTTGATGTGTTTTGAGGTTGGTTTCAAATTTGTGTAAACTGGCATGACTTCATAACCTTCCAAATTCCGTGAAACTCATATCTGCATTTGTAGGAAAAGAGGATTAAGCAAGAAGGGACCAAAAAAAAATTAGTATTGGAGTAGCTTTTTAAAAAAATATAACCCAATTTTATTTCAGCAATGTATTTGATTTTTAAAATATTAAGGTGCCACAGCTTAGGAGAGTATATCACCTTCTACCAGCTTCCTGTTGTTTTCAATAATATTATGACTGTAGAGTCTTTAGAACAGCAGAATTGAACTTAGTGGAAATAGAATTAGACCAATGCTGAAGTCTTCCAAAAATTCTGTCCTAAAAATCCTTGTGATGTCTTATGAGTTCCTTCATATGGTGAGGTCATACATTTGAACTTGAACTCAGTGCTCAGTGCCCTTAGCTCTCCAACTGGGAGTGCTGGAGAGCTGAGAGAAGAAGCTGCCTGATGGAGCTGTTGATCTCCACCACACAGCCTCCAGGATGGCAGGCTCACTCTGGCCTGGAGCAGCCTCCATACCTGCAGGGTAGAGGCCAGCAGGGAAGGGTGGGGACCCTGGGCTGTGCTGTCCCTGCAGCCTCTGGTGCCCAGCTGCAGTGATGGAGGCAGCTGTGCTGTGCTGGGTGCTGCAGCATGTGTTGGACTTCAAGTGGCATCCAAAGCCTGTAGTTCTAGGGAATGGAATACAAATAGACAGATCTGCTGCCGAGTCTACGTTGGGGGTGGAAACCAGCTCCAGGCCTTTTAACTTTGGTGATTCTGGAGCAAAATCAAGATCACCAGTGTGTAACAGAGCCATGGCTTTACATAATTCTGCTCCTGACACATTGGGACACAATGAACAGGTCTAGTTCAGACTCTGAGGGGTGGTGGGGTGAAGGGGCATGACAACAGTACTGAGGTTTTCAGTTTTTACCTTCCTTCCATCTCATCTACATCACTTTAAAATAACTTTGTATGAATTTGTAGTTCTGGCAGCAAGTCCACAATGTATCCCGAGATGTTGCAATACTATAAAGTAAAAAAAAAACATTTTCTGGCTCTTAGGGTGGTTGTAGTAAATATTCGCTGCACAAAACCTAGAAAGAAATATAAACTTTATAATTCTTTTATAAAAAATAATTTTCTCTCTCCAAAATGGAGAAGTTCCAAAACAATTTTATTTTTTTTCCTCAAGTATTTAATGGAAATTTGTTGGGTTTTGTTTTGTGGTTTCTTTTTTTTTTCCCTCCAAAAAGCAATATATGCCTTACATTTGAAAATTACTGGTGCCAGCATTTCTATAAAAGAAGGTTAATATTGCTTGTAAATTGTGAGAACAGATTCCCTGCATCAGTTCAGAAAATTGCTGAGCTTTTCTCTTCCAGTCTTTGTGGACATGTACATGAAGTTGTATTATTGTAAGATGCAAGCTCTGATCCCCACACATAGTTTACAAAAGCATGCTTCAACCCAGCTCAGGGAAAATGATTTTCCATGTGGCAATTTCTTCACTGAATTGCAAAGGGTCTGGGTTTATTTCTGTAGAGTAAAACGTGCCTTTAAACCTGAACTTAGCCTGAATTTAAACCTCTGAGAGATTGTTGTTTGACTTGGGATTGTTTTGGCTTAACTTGTGCCCGTGGTGCCCATGTGTGCTCTACAGGACACTGTGCTGGTTGAAGTCTGCTTCATCTGTGCCAGAGACTTGTTACTTTCCATCTGGGGCTCATTATTTCTGAAACTTTGCCAAAATAAGGGCTTGTGCAACTTCTGTACTGAAGTCAAAAGCATCTAAGACATTCCAGTAGATCATCTGACTGGTGTTCTCCTCAAATGAAAATACCTTCTGCTGGCAGAGCTCTGCAGCCGCGGGCACCAGCGGCTGGATTGCAATGGGAGCACCAATACATCAATACCAGCAGAGCTACATGTGGAGCAGGTAGCCTGTTCTTGGCTTGAATTTATTAGCTATGTGTTTAAATTCACCAAAATAGTTTGCTTAAATAAACCTGTCTATGGTTGACCCACCATCATAAATAACTTACCAAATGAAGTACAAAACCCATGAACTTGTAAGTGTAGATCTCAGGCATAATTCTTGCACTGAAAGGTGTTCAGGTGATTTCCTGACTCATGGGGCACCACAAAAGATGGAGGATCTCAGCATGAGAACAAAGGACCATTCATGCATGGGGTGTCTCAGTAAGCTCTGACTTCCCCACAGAAGTTTTATTTTTCCCATTTTTGAAAAATAAAATTAAAAAAAAAAGTGAGTTGCAGCAGGTTGCCAGGAGAGTGTCCAGTCAGGTTTTGAATGTGTCCCCATATCCAGAGAATACACAAGCTGTCTTGCCAAACTGTTTGATAACCTTTGCAGTATATGGGAGATTTTTTTTTCTTATTATTTCTAGACAGAATTGGCTGTATTTCAGTTTGTGCTCGTTGCATCTTGTCCTTTCACTGAGCACCACTGGGAAGACTCTGTCTCCTTTACTAAGGTATTTATACACATTCACAAGATCTCCCTAATCCTTTTTCTCCAGACTAAACATTCCCAGCTCTCTCAGCTTCTTTTTCAATGACAGATGCTCTACTATGTGACCCAAACTGTACTTGGAGATAGCAGACAAGTCCCTTTTAATCAGCTACTAGGTATTAGGGTTTTACCTAAATTCTGCTTAAAAGGACTTGCTATTTAAAACTATTTAACTCAGTCAAAATAAACTACATTATTTAAAGAGGAGTCCCTGTGCTATTATTTCTGTCAAAGTTGCTTTTTTTATTTGTTCTGTTGGCTTTTTTTTTGTTTGGGTTTTTTT
>JAOTQP010001286.1:29984040-30001957 GCA_026413545.1 Cichladusa arquata
TTTTTTTTTTTTTTTTTTTTTTGTTTGTTTGTTTGTTTGTTTTGGGTAGGTGGGGGTGTTTGGGGTTTTTTTCTGCTATTTTACTGCTTTTTGATTTGCTATTCTGCATGCAAAATCTGTGTATTGCCAAGAACCCTCAACCCATTTTCCTGCACCTCTTGGAAGGCACTTAGCATTTCTCAAGGTTAGACTCAGTGTTAAAATCATCACGGTTGAGATTTGTTTCTAATTTTAGATGTGACACCATCTTTTGTGACATGATGTGACCATATTTGTGAGGAAGAGGTTAGGACAGCAAGAGTCATATCTTTAGCCTGGTATTTAATACAAAAACAACAGAGATGAGGACATTTCAAAAGAGGTGATTTTGCTGGGCTACTATCTCTTTATTCTCACATAAATAAGGAAATACAAAGCAACCTAGAAACTTTTGCAACTAAACTGTCAGGATTTTCTTAAAATAAGTATAGAGTGGAAAATCGACATAATGTTATTAATATATGGAAATATGGAAAACAAGGGGACAGCTGGCTTGACATCAGGTTTAGTGATGATGCTTTTCACACCAGCTCCACCAGTGTATTTGCAGAGCTCATAAAGGAGATCTTACACTGAAGGCAGTGGCACAGTGTAGGCACAACCTAACCTTCACTGCATACCTCTAACATTAGCTCACTATGGTTATTTTAAGCTTTTCTTTTAATATAACCTAGTAATTTCTTTGCTATTTTTTGCTTAGTTGGTATAAAGCACCTGTAAACATCAGGGCTCAAGGTCCTGGTAGAATGAGAGACCTCACTCCCTTTTGTTATTGTTACTTGTAGAAAGTTTATTTTATAATGAAAACAGACTGAGTCACTCAGATGAGCTTTTTTTAAAAATGAGCCTTGCATTCTGATGTTGTACCTTGTCCTTGAGCAGTTTAGCTTTCTACTGCTTGATATTTGTCAATATTCAGATAATAAAGGGAGACTGGTGCCAGTCTTGCATAATCATGGATGACAAGTTCTGTGAGTTCTTTTCAGTTGTATATCAGTCTAAGTGCAAAGATAAAAGCTGCTTCAAGATAGTCTCCTATTGTCTCTGTAGCACCATCCATGCACATTGTTCTTAAAGTGAAAATCAGGAAGTTCCTCTCCACAGGAACACACTCTTGAAATGAAAATGTAAGGGTTTAGTAGATTTAGGTAGGAAAGTAACCCTAGAGAACTGAAGAAATTGTTGAAATTTGGACACCTAGATATGTTCAGAAAGCTTTGCTGTATGCTTTGCAAGCTCATCCTGTTTGGTGACGTTGAACATATGCTTTTAAGTCATTGTATCTTGTTCAGTCTCAGACTGATAAACAATGTGGTTTTTCCCAAAGTGCCATTTTTCTGTGTTTGTTTTTCTAGCAGACTTCCAAGTTGCACAGTAACTATCCCTCCTCTGCAACCACCTTCCACTCCTCCTTTTCTATTCAGGGTGCAACTGTGCACAGTGGAAAGAGTGTCTTCTGTTCTGAAATAAAAAGCCCACCTTTGTTTCATGTTTGCCAAAAATATGGTTTTATACCTCTCCATTTTCCATATGACAAAGGCTAAAGCTGCCTCTGGAGAGATTAAAAATGGTGAAAATTAAGTATACAAGCCTTATAGCATGTTGCCAGTGTCCTTACATCTGCTTTGACACGGTGAGTCAAAAAGAAATTACGCTTTTTGGATGCTTTTCCTTTCAGTTGGGATTGCACCAATTTATAATATGAAATTGCTGAATTAGAGAATCACCTCTGTTATTTAAGTGGCAAAACAGGAGATGTCTCTACCAGTTTGTTGGCTTTTAAAGAGCTAGACATTTCCACGGGAAAAGAGACACAAGGTTAAGAGCAGTGAAACTTAAAATGTAAATTATTTCTGAATGCTATAACCACCATTGTCCTCTCCAAAAAAAAAAAAAAATAATGGGATGTGACAGAATTGTTTGTGTTTGAAGATTACTTTGAATTTGAGGACTCAAAGGGAGTAGTTTAGACAACAAATCCTGTGGCATCTCTATAGACAGAAGAAAGATGAAAGTTTACAAGTACAATAAGAAAACAAGCAGTAAAGAACACATTCTGAATTAGATTTGATGAAGAATGTTTGGGCTGTTAATAAGTAAAGAAATTGCAGTGCACAATGTCTATTAAAGGATCAAAGAGGAAGAAGCAAATGTGTGAAATACAGTGATAAATATAGAATGATGAAGATTAAAACAAAAAATTAGTGATAAGAAGCTTCTGGGGGAAGAGATTGTGGAACACTCTTTGCAGAAACTATTGGAAGTAAATACAAGAGAAAAAACCATAAATAAGAGAGGCATTCATCTATGCATGGAAAGAATGGCAGAGCTGATGAATGTTTGACACGAGCAGTGTTTTAAGGACTGCTTTGCATCTCCTTTTGAGTTCAATACTCAGCAGAGATTATGGCAGTTAAAGCCTTGTGAAGTGAATTCTGAATTAGTGGGTTTGGAATAAATATGAATTCTAATGATTATAGGGTATTTTCTTAGCTGGTGGCAGACCAGGGGAAGAACTTTTCTTGCCGAAGCGCAGACTGTCGGTGAATCTGTGAAATATCTCCCAGCACCTGGCAGTACAGGAAAGGAGCAATGACAATGGTACAAAGCCACAATCTCTTCTTTCATCTGATGGGAGGCACTTTATCATCACCACAATAAGCCTCTTCCAATTAATTTTTTCAGCCTGGTTGGAAATATCTTGGCTGTATGTATAAACTCCATACTTATCATATAGGGAGTAAAAGAACCATATTACCTGGTAGTGCCAGTGATTTTCTGAGCAAGGGAGCTCAAACCCTTGTATTGACCTACAGAGGAGAGTTTGAAACAATCTTTTTTGTGAGAGACTTTTTCACAAACAAGAGAATAGCATGAGAGAAACCTCAGAAGTGTCTTTTATCTGAGATTTTACTAAGTGAAGCGTGGAGGGAGTCACCATTTTAGCAGTGAATGAAAGGTGGAGTTAAAGGATAAGAGCAGGACAGTCATGTTTGTGCAATAATGAAGAATGAGTAACACAAGAAAGGAAAACTCTAGAAGAGATTGTCTTCACTTATTGTTTTTTCCCTTGGAAAACACTGTCGTTTTTGATGGGAGTAGCAAACGAAGAAGGAAAGGATGGCATTTATAAACAGGTCCCACAATACAAAGACTGTTCTGGTCAGTTTGAAAAGAACATCCTACAGAAATATTTATCCTATTTGAAAATAAGGTTTTCAGACTCATGAGAAAGGTATCAAGAGGACTGGTTAATTTAATGTTGATGAGAACAGAGACAATTTATCATGGTCAATTATTGTTTAAATATTCTTATTCCAAAAATAAACCAATGCTATCTGACCATGCCGGTCTGGGCTGGAGACGAAATAGAAGGAGAAGGGTGTGTATGGCCACAGCTTCAGCTGAATGGAAGAAAGGTCCTTCAGCTCATCTCACTAACTTGTCAATGTACAACAATTTCAATGGCAGAAATGTTTACTGGAAAGCATGCATTTGTTTTTTAGGTATTTGTTGCCTTTTTTTTTTTTTAATTCATTGTTTTGAGCTAAGATTGATGATTTTTTTTCTTTAGAACCAAGAATTTAGTGTCTACATGAGTGAGATTCACTGTTTGCCATAACTATTGCTAAGCTGTCGTTTTTCTCCTTGTGAACAGAAATATCAGTAAATTGTAAGCCTGGGAATCTAGAGAGACATAAAATGTTTTTAGTTGTGTTTTGTTTTTTTTCTGCAAGTGGCAATGCTCTGCAGTTTTCAGAACTACATAAAATGTTCTGAAGAGAAGGACAAGTGAAGGAGCACAGGTAAAAACGAAAAGCTTTTGAAATATGAAAGCAAGAAGACTTTTTGTGCTCATCTCTAGCTTTTGAAATAAAAATATCTCCTCTTGTGGTTTAGGGAAATTGCCCATAATTTTATTTTGGTAGTAATCACCTATCTGAAGTAATGTAGGCTCTACAAAGCATTGATAGCCATGGGCAGTAATCAGTGTTGCCAGTTCCCTGTGGAAGGATGCAGATTACCAGTTGCTAACTGACTGTGTGCTGTAGAAATAGTTTGGGAAAAAGTATTTTAGCCTAAAAAAAGTGTGTGTTCTCCACTTCCATGATGTCTGAGCACCCTTAAAGCACTTGTGCTCTGAACAATAATGTGAAACATCCTGCGGTTTATTCCCATTGGACAGATGGGGAACTGAAACACAGAGTGTATGGGATCTCTGATCACTGGAAATCTGTGATCAGAAATTGCTGCTCAAGACCGCTCAATCCCAGTCCCCTAACAATTTTGGGTTTTTTTAAACATTCATTAACCATCCCTCATGGGCACTCTCAAGAAACATATGATGAATACACAAATGCAAAAATGTCACATTATCTTTTTGAATGTTACCACAGGAAAAGTAGAAACCTGTAAGAAAAAAATAAAATAGTCCAAAAAGTCCACTAGTGTTTAGTATGTATCTTGTAGATACATGAATGAAAATCAAATTTTCTTCTTGGTACTGCCAGACTAGGACTACTGCAGGTCTTGCTTTCTGTCAGTGAAAAATTACATTGCTCAGGTAGAGGAAAAAATGTTACTTTGTCAAATATGGGAACTGGCCATTCATGAGAGTCTGAAATAGATTATTTCATGCTCCAAATGATAGTGAATGGCACAAGCTGTGTTCAGCCTGGTTTGCTGTGTTGTATGTGAAATTAGGTAATGATATGCACTTTCCAAGATGACAAGGGTTCAAACCTCTTACAGATTGGGTAACATAGTATCATATCTTGCCTGCAAACTGAAAATTTAAGAACTATATTATTAATTTTAATGATGGATAAAATTAATTTTCCTCAAATCCATGTGTTGAGCAGAATAGGACATAACAAGCCTTACTGTGTACCATTTTTCTCTTCCAAAGACAATGAAAAGAAATGTAAACCTTATCAAATGGGGTGGCCAAATGATATGGATTGTTTATCAGCCTCTCCTGTGATGCCAGCAGTGTTGAGAATGTCCCTTTGTCTGCTCAGTGCATTAATGGCACACTGATTGCTGCCTCCTCTGAGACATGAACGTTACAGGCTGGTGGGAGAGTTTTACACACAAGCATTTAAAGATGCAGAGGAAACCAGAGTCCATTAGCCAGTCTAAATCATAAGGTAACCTAAATTTCATCTGGATTTCTATGAAAAGTAAAGGCATCAGCTGAAGTCTTGTAGAAATTGCCTAACCCAATATTCTTTTTTTCTGCATCATCAGAAAATAGTGTATTCTGTATGGAAACTAATTAAAGAATACTGTTCTTCTTTCCAAAGGAGACCTTGTTTCCTTAACTAATGAAATTTAGATCTATACCAACATAAAAAAAACCTGTTTCAAGTCCTAATATATTTTTTCCCCATAGTGTCCAAAATACATTTGAGTGCTGTTGGCTTTGTGCATATCTTTAAAAGATGGTGGCTAGTTTGAGTAGTCAGTTATGTTGATTATATATATTTTTATATATATAAGCATGGCTATATAGGTTTTCTGCGATTCACCAATGTCTTCAATATGCAAATCCTCTCGAATACTTGTTATATCACTTAGTAAAAAGAGTTCTGCATTAGTATAGCACTGTCAGGAGTCACTGTGCTTGTGGCTTGATGAGGCAGAGGATCTCATAAGGATAAAAAGTTCTTGCCTTTTGTGCTTGAGCTTTTGGGGTCTTGATTTTTTTGTTTGTGCCTTTTGAGCTGCACTGGAAAATTGATCTGATCTGATTTCTTTCCAAATGAATAAATCAGTGTAAAATCTTTCCTTCAGAAAAAGGACAGCAAAGTAGCAGAAGCACATAAGGATGATGTTGCCAGTGAAGCCTGTGTCCCATCCGAGTAAAGATCATTCTACTGATCAGCAGTGCAGCAGTGCCAAGACTGCAGCAATAGCTGCTTTGATTTAAATGTTCCAAAAATGTGTTGTTTAGCACACATGGTCCTCTCTAGAGGATGGTCATATTTAGGATGCTGGAGAAATGGCTGTCCTTGGATTCATGCACTAGAAACACATTATTTTCCAATGCCATTTGAGAAGAAATGACTGAAGGAGTTACTGTGATCATTGGATCCAGCCCTCCACAGCTGCAGGTCACTCTGAAGGATGTACATGGCCACTAATGGTCTACTGACCACCTCTGTCCTTTCCTTCTCCTCACGCTGCAGCTGTATGCACAACCCCCTTTGGCATCCTGTGACAAGCTTGTGGTCTTTGGATCAGAAGGCAAAGTATCACAAAACAGCTGAGTTCCAGAAAAAGCGTGTGAGAAATGGAATCACATCCCAAGCTTGTTTGTTCCTGGTGCCTGCAGTACTAAATAAGTTGGCAAAAAAATGAAATGGGAGCCACAGGACTGCAAAAGATTGACTGGTGAAATATTTCTGTTGGCAACCATCCTGGTGTATTTCCAGCCTGACATTCTTTTTGGTAGGTATGCCTTGGAGATTTCCCCTTGCAAATATAGTTAGTTGCTCAACTTCTCAAATTATTCATTCTCTGTTGGGTCCCAGAATAGCATACTGTCTCTCTGAATTGCTGGAGGCTTTCTGCTGCACCTGAGGGGACACTAAATGAACAAAAGTACATACAATGATTTAGGGCCCAAGTCAATAAAATACTTGATCAACACGTTTTTAAATGAGACACTTGCCCTTTTAGAATTTTTGTTGTTGTGTTGTTGTTGTTTACATCAGTGTACTTGTGCTTTAGTATTTCAACTGTAGTGTGTGACACCAGTAGCTGAAAATGCTTCAAATCTGTTTAAATTTTTATACACACTCATACGAGATTTATACATATAACATCCTTATGAGAAATGCACTTTGTATGCCTGTAAATAGTGATTGAAAGAAAACTGTGTGATTAAATAGCTTACAGTGGCATTTCATTTAAAGTTTCTAAATAAAACCAGCTCTGCTATGTTACTTCAAGTAAATTATTCCTTAAATGCAAGGTTGTCACATTTGTGTATAGTCCAAAAATAGAGACAAGCATTTCTTTAGAATGGAAAGCAAATTAATATTATAAAACATGAGGATGTTATTTTTAGAATAATTCTTACTGGCAATTAAAATTAAAAAAAAAAAAAAAAAAAAAAAAGCTTGACTAAACTTAAGCCTGTTTCATCACACCGGTAATTAACTTATGTGTGGTTTTTTCAGCCCTATTATTACAGCACATCTATTTTTAGTTAAGGTGGTGTCCAATTTTGCTGCACCCCTTTTTCAGCTGATACAAAGCCAGTCTCATGGCTTTAGTTATCATCCTTTTTCTTCTGAAATGTGGAAAGCTGCCAAGTCATGGCAAGTAAATAATTTGCTAACTCTATGTTTACTTTTTAATTCCTCAAATTTTCTGTCTCCACCTTCTTAGCTTTTCTTTTTTTCTGGAATTCTGGCAGAGGTAAGGAGAGAGATGGAGAATACTATTAAAGTTTAAAATAATCTGGGTTGGGATTTATTTATTCATTCCTGTGGACATAGTCCCTGGGTGATATATGCCACCTTGATCTGTCTAGCTTTTGTCCCTGGATACTTTTAGCCAAGACTGCCACTTACCCTGTGTACAGCATTATTTTATGGGCTGCTGAAAATGCACTCCTTTTTTTTTTCATAGACTAATCATAATACTTTGTTTGGATTATATTCAGATTTAAAAAAATCCAAATCTCTGCTCTCAGTACTGAAATGTACTTCGCAGTTTATTTCACTGGCAAGTGTTTTAACAAGAGGAGAAGGGACTGGAAATGAAGTGAAATCATAGCATGCACAGATCAGTCCATGTGTGTCTGACAATTGTGTGAGACCTGCCTTGTGATAGTGCAGATTCTCTGATTTGGTGACTGAAAGGTGTTGTTTTCCTGCCAATATCACCTGCCCTGCCACCTTGTTCTCTCGACTAGCAATCAGCATGGTATGAAGTGCATAGATGACTGCCATGATATTTTTAGAACAGGTCTTGAGCCCAAGTTTGATCCAATATTTTGAATGGTCAGAAGCTTAAGGTCATCAAAATAATCTGTCTTCTCTGCTCATGGCATTGGTATTCCACCAGTAGCAAGTTACTTTTCACATATTACTTCATTTTTGGACTGTCCTGTCCCAGCAGCAATTAGGGTTGAAGTTACTACAGGAGCTTTCCTCTCCCAGATTCTTTGCAAGACATAAATATATCTGATTGAAGTTGATTAGAATGGGAGTATTGTCTGAACATGGATTCAGTGTATTATCTTCCTGCTTCTCCATGTTTTTAATGCAAATTAGCAGTTCTGACCTGTGCAGTTTTTTTAGCCATTGCACAGTGGTTTAAAGCTCAGAAGAATCTGGCAGTGAACAGTTCTCATTGTAGGAAACTAGGGCTTGGGACCAGCCTTCTCCCTTTGTCCCAAAGAGCTTGAGCACCTGCATCTCATCCCTTTAAGCCAAAGATGGGGCAGATGAGGGACATGGGGAAGCAGCAGCTGCCCACATCTGCCTGCTGAGGTGTGACTTTGCTGAGCATTTCCTGCGGCTTCCCTCTCCATTTGTTCCATCCCTTCTATGGGATCCAGTGCCTAGCAAACTGAATACTGCAAGATTTGGCAAAATCAGCTTGAAGGATGGAAAAAAGACTTCTTGAGGATGGTTTGGCTTTAGGAATACCAGTTGGATGCCTGTATTTACAAAAGTCAAGTTTGTAACACATTTTGGCAGTGCCATAGTAGATTGTAATGGTATTTTTAGTTGCAGTAAGTAGCTGCATTAAGATTTTCAAGGTGGTTTGCTTAGCTAAAGGAAGAGGTTATATTTACTAGAAATGTGTTGTGATTCTCATTTCAGAGTTATGAAACCTTGCTTTCAATTTTATTTTGATTTTCCCCCTCTTTTACAATCTATAAATTTGTTGGTGACACAAAGAAAATTAACATTATATTGGTCCTCAGAAGAAATGCTGGTTCTGCAGAAGCCAGGCAAAATATTTACAGTTTACCCAATAGAAGTCACAGTTTCATCCTTTTAGCATTGCCCCAAATTCACCAGCAGTGTAAAATCAGCTCCCAAGCTGGTGAATATTGATTACATTTTGGGTTGCAGATCCTTATCAAAGTTCAAGAGGATGAAGAAAATTAGATGAAGAGGATCTGGTTCACTGAAACATTTTGACAAAAAGCCCAGAAGAGGATTGTTGCCATCCTGGCCCAGCTAACCATGAGGATTTTGTGTGGTTTCATAACAACATTATTGACCAGTATGAGACATGACCTTTCCAGAGCGCAGCAGTGGTCAATTTGTTACTGCTCCCAGGGGCATGTTTGTGCATCCATCACTGTTTCTCCACGTGCTTGAATGCTCTCCTGTGAGGGGTGGAGATGCTGGGAAAGGGAGAACCAAGCAGGCAGCATGGTGGAAGGGACTGGAGTGTGCCCACAGCTGAGCTCATGGTCTGGCATCTCAGGTCCATTCCTTGGATCTCACATTAAAGGAAGCCCTTTTTAGGGCTTTTTTAGTAAGTAAAATATTTTTTCTTGGCCAAGCTTCAAGTAGGCTTGTAGTGACAGTTTTCTGACGTAATTTTGAAATTTTTTTTATATTTAAGAAAACTTCTTTGTTTTCAAAATTTAAAAGAGTAATTGTTCCAATCTACATTGGTATCTATCTGCTATAAATCTGCTATAAATCTACTACAGCTTTATAATCTGCTTGTAATATATTATGTAAAGCCTCTTCATCGTTTGATGAATCCAAGCCTCTATTTAGAAAGACCCTATTTTTGAAATCTAATTATTTGATGTAAAAAGGGCAGCTTTGAATAGCAAAATGAGACAAACATTTTGTGGGTTCTTTTTTTTCCCCAAAGGCTTTTTCCCAAGTTATTTGCAGTGCACTCCATTATTCTACTCTTGTAAAAGCTTATCCAGTATCATAGGAAAGTAAACAGAGTTTGGATTAAAAAAAGAAACAAACAAAGCAAAAACTAAGCTGCTACTTTCTGGCAGGATAATTTCAGATAGTAAAATTATTTCTGATATAGGAATAATCAGCTTAGTTTAATACATATTACTATGGAATTTATTATTCCATCAATTCCATCATTCATCCATATTATTCCACAATACTTAGTAGTTCTTGTTAGCACTGAAGGTACCTAAAATGGGAACTTGCTGGTGGACTTGGATGTACTTACATTAAGGGCTGGACTCAACAATCTCAGAGGTCTTTTTCAATCTAAACAATTCTATGACCCTACCTCCATGATCTGATCTTTTCAGAGTCATGAGATAAGACCTGTCTTGGAGTCCTACAACAAAATCTTGCCTTAAGCTTGACATACAGAACTATTAAAGCTTTCTTTTCAGATACATGGTAAATATTTATGTAAAGCTCATTTGGAAGTTGCTGCAGTGTTTGAAGCATGCTTAAAATGCAGGTCCACCTCTGGCTGGAATTTTTCTAATAAATGGATTCTTCTTAAGACGTTATTTCTTAAAAGAAAAACCATTTTATGGCCCCACTGGGCATCTTGCCCTTAATATTGTAGAAAATGCCAAGCCACCCCTGGGCTTTGTCAATAAACTTAGTATCACAAGTTTATTGTGATACTCCCAGTTTTCAAAGGTTTTCCAAACCCATTTTATGCATTTTATGGCATGTCTTGCCATCCTCAGTTTTTCAGCATTCTTTTTCAAGTAATTATACTGGGAGAAGTTACCGTATTCCAAGATATTCTGTGATATGTATATCATCTCACTGCTGTTATTCAGTAAAAACTTGTTATATTTCCAAGGATTTTATAAGCCCTTTTTTGTCCTGGTGTAATCCTAGGAGCTCGTATTTGGTTGGCTGACTTCTGCTATGATTCCAAATCCTTTGCATGGCCGTTGGTTTCCACAGTTCAATTCCCCAGGCAGCCTGGCCTACATTTCTTGTCTTAAATCCAAAAAAATCACTCAGAGCCAGGCATATATTACAAGATGATGTTCCTATTGGTTTTCCAGTCATAGAGATTTAGTAGTCTACTGCCCAGGAATGGTGACCAGGTGATCTGACCTGCCAGACTAGCCATGATGAGGAGATGCAGTGCCAAACCCTGCATGGAGGTTCAGGTTATCTGTTTACTAGGTGTGCAACAAGCCTGAAACACCTGGAGGATGCTGCACATATTGGCAGCTGTCCTAGGTGATGCTGGAGGGTTACTTTATGCCTGTCCACCCAGGTGTGCCTGGTGGAGCCAGGCTCAGCAGACACAACCCTAATGTCTCTCTAAGGAAGGTTGACATAGCTCTGAAGAGCCAGGAAATCTCATATTGCTCATATCTCCTCTAAACTCATTAATGGCATAGAAAGACACAAAGTGCTCTGCTGGTCTGAGGCATTTATTTGTCAGTATCTGATGTTGCTTTGGCTTGTATTGTTTATGTGCAATTTACCTCAGTCTTGCCACAAAACATGGAGATTTTAGTTCCAACCTGATAAACAATTTTGTCAACAGAATAAATGAATTTTGTAGTTTTTCCCTAACCTAAATATTTATTTACTTCATAGCTCTATATCAGGGGTTTTTTTATTACTTGAGCTTTGTGATTCAGGAAAGTACCTTTGAATTTATGGAGCCCTTAAGCATGGCTTAAGTCTTGTGCTTATAATCGACTATTATAATTTCTAGTAGACTTAATTTCTGATAGATTTATTTATGTGAGCAAAAAATTATATTTTAAGAGGAGAAAGAAGTGATGTCATCAACTAGTTATAAAACCCCTGAGCTAATTTGCATGAGAAAGATGCAAGACTCTTTGTATTCTTTCACAAGAAGAATTTCTCTTATCACAAGAGGTGATAAGAGAGCCATACATTATCTAACATAGCACTTCTTATCCTCAAAACTTTATGAAGTTTTATTCTACCATTGTTTGTCACAAAATCCCCTGAAGCTACAGATATGCCTTTCTTTGTCCCAGAAAATTCCTTTGAAGCTTGAATTGAGCTAAAACACTAGGATTGCAGTTTTCTCCTCACTTAAAAAATGTCCATCACATGGTTTCCCAGCACTGCAAAGAAAAGCCTCATGTATTCCTGCACAGGCAATGCCAAGACTTACTACATAGAGAATTGGTTGGAGACATTCCTGTACTCTGTATTTCTAACCAGAGCACATGGATGAAGTGATCCATTTTAACTCCTCCAGGGACTTGGAATATGGTTCCTTAGTTCCAAGAGGGAGCAGGACCAGACCATTACAGCATCTCCCCTCATTTCTTTCTGCTCCCAAACCATCTGCTTCTCTGTGGTAATAGTCTTTTGCTGTTCGTTAACATGGTTAATCCTCTAGTGTAAGCTGTAGTAATTTATGCTGGATGTTTGGGTTTCATGTGGTACTAATGGTATCTAATGAACTGTGGCTTCAGAAACATCTGTTCTATACAATAGTTAATTTTTTCTTTCCTTTTTTTTTTTTTTTTTTTTTTTTAATCCCAGTGATTGGATACACCAAAATAGTTAGGAAGTCTTTAGGCTGCAAAGATTAGAACTCAAACCTTCAGTACTGAAATAGGCCAAATTTAATTCTACTCATGCAACCTTAATTTAGTTCCCACTTGTTTATGAGTTGTTTGACATTGATGCATGTTATTACTCGCTGCCTTTTCACTTGCCAAATGAAAAAGGGGCTGAAAGAAGGTTGAATGGGACCCCTGTAAGACTGCAATGCCCTCATTTAAGCATATGACTAGAAGCTAGAGAACATCTCTTTTTTTTAACATGTTCAATATTCATGGGATACAATTGAGAAACATGATAAAAAAATCTATGCAAATATTCATTTACAAGTAAGAAAACTGCAGAAGCTGAAATTAAATTATTAATAATAAAGGCAGTGCTCCAGAATAGCATGAGTGAGAAATTTGATATGATAAAAACAATCACTGACATACTGTTTGTACTTTGAAAATAAAATGAAATATTTAAAAAAAAAAAAAAGAAAAGAAAAAAAGAAAAAAGTAATAATTATAATTTGCAGAGTTAATAATGCAGTAGAAATCCTAGCTCTTTTTAATTTGGGGGCTTCATTTCTTAGTCTTAATGTTGTAGTAATGTGGTTTCCAGATTTAATTTCCTTATATTTATTTGTTTTTAACAACTCAGAAGGAAAATAAGAGAAACACATTGTGAAAATGCTATAATGAGATCACAGTGCTACTAACATGCCTTACGTTTTCTATAAAGCGGCTGATTGCATTTAGAGTCACCTCAGCAGCACTAAATCATTTCAGCAGTTTACTCTCACCACCAGTGTCATTAAACTCCTCCAAGTTTAGGAAATGCATTTGAAAAAACAGGAAAAAAATCCCCTCATGTTCCTGTATGAAAATGTCACCTTATAACATCCATAGCTTTAAAATAAAAACCAGATTTTCTTCAGGCATGAGCCCTTTATCCTTCCCCTGTGGGACTCTTAAGGACCTCTTTAAATTCACGTGATCGTGCAGTTAAAGTCTGGGCTGACTCAGCAAAGTGTTTAACTATGTGCTTAAATTCTATTGCAATCAATAGAATTTGAGCATGTGCTTAAATATTATGTTGAAAAGAAATGGATTTACACATGTGTTTTAAACCTAAGCATGTACCAAAGTAGGCTTATAGTATGTCAAAGCAAGTCGGAAGAATTCAGGTTGTAAAAACTCTACCTTTGGGGTGACTGACTTCATAAGTAAAATATTTTTATATAGTTTTTATGTATCATCTAAAATGTAAAGCATAATGCTGTAGTTATTGTGGTCTGTGAATTAGTGAACATAAGACAGTTTATGTGTCTGTCAGTTTAAAATATGTATGTCAGAATTAAGAACACTTGCAGCTAAGTACCTAAATGTACATTTTCTGCTCTTGAATATAATTTGCTTTTAGTTAGTTACTGAAGTATTTTAAGTATTTCAGAGCTGTGAATGCTATCTTTAAAAATGCAGCTGCATATATAAGAAGTTATAAACACATATGGGTTCCTAATACCAGGATCCCACACTGCACAGTTTTCCATGTTCTGACCTGTTTTTAACTTATTCCTCCCGTGTTTCCCTGTAATATGAAACTTGATTATTTTGAGGTGCTGAATCACCAAACAGCGTCATGCTCTGTTTGGCTGAAGGGCATAAGCAATTCCACTTTTTTCTATTTACTTCTGTCTATAAAAAGCTTCTTCTGCATTAGAGGAGATTTCTGTTCCTACCGGTGACGCCTCTTGCTCTTTGTTAAACTGCCCTGTACTGTGGGAAGGCCACGTACTTCCCACAAAACATTTGGGTATTTTTGTTTTCCAGAGAACATGTTTATGATACCAAATGGTCAGTAATTAGCGATGCAATGGTAGGTGTTATGCACATCTGGAATCTTGCACTGTAACACCCTACCTGTGACTGTGCTGCCCCTGCCCCTGCTCATGCCCCTTTGCATGGGCAATGCCTTCTGCAGGGCTTCACTGCTTCCTCGGGAGCAGCTTCCCTGGGAAACAGGGGAAAGGGGAGAGCGATGCCAAGGAGAGCAGGGTGGCAGCAAGTGATGGTGCTAACTTGAGGATTCTGCAGGGAAAACTCCTGCTGCTGCCAGCTGCAGTGGTCTCTCTCTGTCCAGGGGGCAGGTCCTAACTCTCAGCAGGACCAGGTGCTTTGGCACACGGAAGAAGCAAAGGTTTGGGATGACAGGAAGACTTGAGCCACACAGACTTCCTGGGTGCCATCAAGTAGCCAAACATCACAGGACTGTCACAATACTTTGTTACTGTGAATCTTACTCAGTAACGCAATTGTGAGAAGTAAATTAAAAAACATACTGCCCTAAGCTATGACCTGTCATGTAAGTTAAAGAGCATACAGAACATTCTTCACCAAAAGGCAGAAGAGAGCCCCAAATACTGGGCAAATTCCTGTGTCTTCAGGAGCAAAATATTATGTTGAGAGTTGAGAATGCTGTGGATTTCTAGAAAGCTCCAATACAGCTTCTGTGTTGGCTTCTTGATTATGGTGAGCAATTACATCCTAGTGGCCACTGTTGCTCCCGTAGAGCAGGAACATGGGAGCAGACTTATAATTTCGGTGGGAGAGTAGTCAAGCTGCTGTATAATATAGGTAGCAACAGGCTTTGGTCACCCATGTAAAAAGTGCTGTAAGGCAGGGTAGGACTCCGAGAAGTAAAGTAGTGTCTGTAACACTGAAATGAAAGTTGTGTGTGTGTAGGTATATTAATCATCAAATGAGATGCAACTTTTGAAATACCAGTCTGAAAAATGAACTTTACATGTGTGAAACTTGCCAAACCACAGAGGAGCATGGTGCTGTTGTCTGATACACCGTCAAAAGCTGCTCTGCTGAAACCACATCATCTTGGAGAAAGACGCTATGTAAATTGCCTAATGCTTCTAAAAATAAGTGCGAGCTACTCAGCCCCTCTCCAAATTTTAGCAAGTCAACCAAATACTGCATAGCCGGTAAGCGTGTCTAACACGCTGTGCCACAACTGGTGACTTACTACACGAATTGGGCGAAGCCTGCTAGATTGGGAAGGGCTGCCCATAGCGCACGCAGGGAGCGCGGTCCCGCACGGACACCTGCCCCGCCTGGCGCTGCCCCGGCCCCATCGCTGCAGAGATCGCCGCTCCGGCGGGGCTGCGCTCCTGCAGGGAGCCCGGCTCCTGCCAAAGCCAACTGTGGCGTAGCCAGAGAAACGGGCAGCAAAAATAGAACAGCAGGATGGCTGCGCGTGGGCGAGGCACAAACCACATCGCCAGCAAAACCTCCCGGCGTTATTTTAGGACCGATACAGACAGAGGCCGTGGCGTTTTGCTCTCTTTTCACAAAACACTCCCCGGGGGAGGGTGAAGAGGGAGAGGGGCGCAAGGACCGACCGTGTCCCGCTCCTGCCTTGCCTTGTTGCCCCCTCCCTGGCGTGTCCCCCCCGGCCCGGGCTGGGCAGGGCAAGGGTTAATCGCGCTCCAGGCCGGGCGGCGCACGGAGGACGGGCGGCGGTTTGAAAGACAGAGACTGGACAGCTGTGTTTGCTGTGGTATTTTTAAACGCATTAATGCAGGCTCCAATCACCCGGCCATGCTTGACCTATTTTTGGCTCAGGCCGGCCATTGTTCTATTTCTGCCGCCGCTGGGCCGCGAGGGTGTCAATTCAAATGCAAATGAGTTGTCGCTGCTGCTCCCGCCAACTGCGCCCAGCGCCTGGCCGAGGGACGGCGGGCCGGCAGCGCAGAGGGGCGCGGGGCTAGGCTGGGCTCAGCTCGCCCAAACCCTCCCGGCCCCTGGAAAGGTGGCTTATTCGGTTTGATGGTTTGTTAGAGGCAGTCCCCCCCCGCCCCCTACGCCCCGCCAGGAAGCCCAGAGATATTTCTTCATTTCTTCTTCCACCTGCCGCTGGCTGCCCGATCGCAAGTGCTCCAAGTCGGCAGCGCGCAGCCCCCCGCACGCTCACGGCTCCTTCCTGCGGGCGGGGGCTGCCGCCGCTGGATTTGGGCTTTTCTCCCTCTCCTCACAGATACTTGTGCACATGCTTAAACACTGCTAATTGCCGAAGCATATTATCTTACAACCCTCGCTGGAGGAGGTAGGACCGCAGAGGGTCGTGCCCGACGCCTGTGTGCAAGTGCAGGGATGAATCTCTTGTGTAGCTGAAGTGCAGACCAGTTGGAATATGCTGCAGACAATTTACGAGAGTGAATCGTGTTTTTCCTCAGATGGGGTTTCTGGACGTGAACAGCTCTTGGCTCAGCAAAGAATGCACAGTATGATCAGCTCAGGTAAGAGACAGCTCCGTGCCTTAGACTTGAGTGGCTGACCTGGAACATACAGCTTGGCATGACAAGAAAACACCCTTCCTTTTAAGAAGTGACTTTATCTTTGTGGGCTTTATCTAACTTGTTGTTATATAATTCTGGTAGTATATTAGATAGCAGCTGCTGCTTTTGCGAGGAGTTTGTCTCCTTTGGTCTGGTGCTTTCCAGACGCAACAAAATGCTCTCGACTGAAGTCGAGTTTGGGTTTCCTGGTTTATTTTGTTGTGTAATTGCAAAATGGGGCTCATGGTACAGGCTTGTTGACAGGAAGAGGTTTCCTCAGACAGACCTTGTCAGGAGGCTGCATTTAGAGCCCCTCATAAGCAATTCTAGTCATATGTCTATTGTAAACAGCATTTGCTTTTTCTGCAAGTTTCCTTTTCTGTAGTTTGTATATGAAGGGGGTTTAATACCAATCCCTTTCTCTTTTCATTACAGTGCTACTGCTAAAATGTCTTTAAACTGCACGGTTTATTTTATTCCTTTAAAAATATTTGTGAACCTGGCAATGCTAGTGACATGTAATGAGTCACTGAGATGTAAATTGGATGTGTTATTTCATGAAGGTATTTCGAAGCTGCTCAGAAAGAGCCCTGCATGTTTCCTCATGTACTTCCAGCTACCCATGTGTTTTGTAGTTTCTTTCTTAGCTATGTTTGAGACCTGCTACTGAGGATGAATTAATTTGGAAGGATTGTTGCCATTCAATTTAGATGGGCTAAAAACGTCAACATTTCAGGTTGTCTACTCTTGCCTATTCTCTCCTAAAGTCTGTTAATTCCAGTTTGGTTTTCATTGGGATGAAACTCTTGTCTATTAAGGCACAGTGTTTTCCAGTTTATAGTTATTTAGACCTAGATTTCTGACTGTTTTTCTGAAAGTGTTAGTTTTATAGAAGATCCATATGTGGAATGCAGTGTGAATTGTTTGCATGTATTTTAGTCTTAGTTTGTGCCCCCTTTACTGTTTTGTTTTTCTCCTTTTCCTTTTCCTTTTCCTTTTCCTTTTCCTTTTCCTTTTCCTTTTCCTTTTCCTTTTCCTTTTCCTTTTC
>JAOTQP010001286.1:30002082-30026642 GCA_026413545.1 Cichladusa arquata
CCTTTTCCTTTTCCTTTTCCTTTTCCTTTTCCTTTTCCTTTTCCTTTTCCTTTTCCTTTTCCTTTTCCTTTTCCTTCTTTCCCCAAACTTGACTGACGTCAATTTTTAAAGATAATTATGTGTGTAGACGATGGCTCTCTTTACATACGACCTTTTTCAGTACACTTGTTGAGCCTATGTCTGTTTGTTTTGTAAAAACTGTTTATTTTCCTGCTTTGTAGAAAAGGAGCTAAAAGTTTTACTTGTGCTCCTTTCTTACATACAATTTTAGATTGTTGATCACCAATTTCAGCTCCTTTGTCAGGGACATAAACCAGATGAAGGCACGATTATAATTACGACCAACAAAGCTCTAGCAAAGACTGTGGGCAAGAGCAAAACTGTTCCTGCAAGTGTTACAGGTTCTTCTGCAAAGCCATCTACAGTGTCAACCTCTTGTTCAAGAATTTTTGCTTTGCTTTATTGCATTTCATTAGTTTTCCTGAGCAGCTCAACAGGTGTTCAGTGCTTTTAAACTGGTTAGAGAAAAGGTTGATTGTGTCTTCTCCCTCCTGTTTGGCTTTTTTTTGTTGCTGTTGTTGATTTTTTTTAGTACTAAGTCAAATTGGAATTAATGGTTCACAAGTGAAAATTTGGGTGGTTTATCTCACTATGCTAACCTCTAACTGCCAACTAATATAGTAACAGTTTTTTCATTTGAAACTCAAGAAAAGGAGGTGATTTTCTGTAAGTTTATAGCTCTGCTTGTCTTCGTTGGAAATAAGAACATCATGTAACTGTTGATTTTTATCTGATAGTACATTAGGTAAGTCCATATAGCATTCACAATTTCCCCTGTAGTGCCAAATACAGTAGGGGGGTGTTAGGCTAAAAATAATCCCCACAAAAGCTTATTCAAGAACATTATCCAGATAAAAGATGTTTAAGTATATATATATATATATATGTTCTGTGGAACATAAAGTATTTCTCTGTGTTTCAGTTGGCCTTTCAAATACACAATTAAGACTACAAGTAGTTGACATTATAAATAGTCTGCAGTTTCAGTTCATGTCACATGAAACCTCAAAGCCTGGTGCTGCTCTTGGTTACCTTCAGCTCCCTCAAGTTCAGCATCTTGCAGGATCAGTTCTGGTAACTTTTCATTGTTTCCATTTATGATGCATTTAGGGAAGAAAGAAATAAGTAGGGTATGACAGTATGCACTAGCATTTGCAGAAGCCAGAAACAGTAATTTGAATTTTCCTTTTCACAATGCCCTTACTTTAAAGTTATCTTTGCTTAAATGTATGTGACTTAGGTTAAAAAATTGCGTGTAGTTAAGAAAATAACAGATCCCTGAACTTTTGTGCTTTGCAGCTTTGATGTGCTTGCTCCAAAATCTTCAAGAATAACTTAAAACAGCCAACAACCATCAGATTTTTAGGTTTACTGCTATCCAGATACAATGCATATATATTATGCAACAGATTTTGAACTGGGCTGGAGAGACTCCTAAAGAGGACAGGTTCACTGGTCAATGGATTGGATTTGCAAAACAAAATGTCTAAGAAGTTTCTGACAGGCATAGGAAATACTTCTGTCATGAGAATCAGTTCTCCTGGTATTCCTTCAATTACTGCTTTGCCTGTCTGTCTCCATCCTTGCTTGTAAGTCATACTATGAATGAGATGATCTGGATAGGTACCAATCAAAAGTCTAATTATGAATGGAGCAATCTAGATCGGCGCTGACTCAAGAAGCTGTGTAATTTACAGACACCTACACCTTACTGCAGAGAGCAGTTTCAGCTATCTTGAGAAGACTGAGCTAAATTCTTCCATATGGTACTGTTGCTCTAAAATGCAGCAGCAAGAGCTGTGCATCTTTATTTAAGAAAATGATGTTGATGTATTTTTATTTGATAGCATAGTTGTTTTAATTTCTCTTTTACAAATTAAATCTGGGATCTTAAGGCTCTTATTTAGCTGGAATTACTGTTTATCTATTCTGTCCCTTTTACTTTACACAAAAAGACTCAATTTCCATGTGTGTGCAATGCCACAGCAGATCCTGACATTCAGCTGGCCTCTGATCTTTCCACAGTACAAGTAATAAACTGTAAGTCCTTGAAAAAAAAGCATTTGGTGCAGCACAGTCCATGGAAAAAACATTCATTAAAATGCAGTTAATAAATAACCAATGCAGGACTACATTTCTCAAGTAGCTGATAGTTGTGTGAAGGAGAAGGAAGGACCTACCCGGTCCTGGTATCTGTAGATGTGGACTTTAGGAAGTAATGCCAGCTTTTGGTGATTTAATATAGAGTGCTGGTCTTCAAAGGGTAAGGTTTTTAAGTCTTCTCTACTGGCCATATCTTCATGTGCAGCTTTGCAGTACCCTGAATTCCACCTTGTTTTTTATTGGATAAGGCATTCTCTGCTTCCTGCCCAAAGCTGTTGTGTTGAAAAATCAAGAGTTCAAGGAGATCGTGAGCTTAAAGCTTGGCTTGTCAATGAGTTGACAGGTGACCTGAGCAAGTTACACAATCCTGCTTATGTCAGCTAATCCTTCTGTGAAACACAGTAAATGATACCTGTCAGGATCAGGAATTCATAGAGCAAAACTATTCTAAAGGGAATATAACGGTTCAGTGTCATTAATTTGATTGGCTTCATCTACCCACAGGCTTGTAAAATACCTTCAATTTCACAAGTATTGCAAGTGGATGTATTGAAAGTTTATTCTCTGCACCAGTCAGGAAATATAAGCTAAATGTAAGCTGTGTCACTTGAATATAAATGACAGAATTACTGCTGTACACATCATGCTGTACGTGGGCTGACAGGTCCTCATGAGCGATCTTCCCTCAGTAAACCCCACTGTGCACAGTTTGTCTTGTATGTTGTCTCTATCATGTGTCTGCATGACCTTGTGTACACGTGGTTTGCTCTACACATGGATTTATATTGCCTTCAGGGAAAGTTCTTTGGTATTTGCCTTTTTTTTTTTTTTTTTTTCCCCTGAACAAAACCTGCACCTGCTCACCTTTTCCTTTGGACAACCTGCAGAAAGCAAGTTCATTTTAAGTTTTGCTCTGATACTCCTGAAAAACTTGACATATTTGCATATGTCAATCAGGTAACATAAACTTCTTAGAGTTACCAAATGTTTCATTTAGGGTATCTCAGGCAGAACACTTTGGGGAAAGCAGAAGGAATGACAGTAGATGTGCTGAGCTTTGTGGTTCTTTTCAGTGTAATGAGAAAATTGAGTGTGGAAATTTAGTATAGAGAAGTTCTGGATAACAACCAGAGTGGCTTTTTCAATGCCTGTTGTAAAGGTGAGACACAAAATAATCTGCTGCTTCATAGTAGCAGCAGAAGTATTTGAATATATTGTTAGGGAAGTGTAAGGCCTTAGCTTTATACAGTTAATACAGTGAGAAGGAATAAGCAACATGGACCTGCAGGTCTTGTAGTTAAAATCTCACTGATTTTGAGTAGAGGCTCTGCCCTGCAATATATGCTGGACAAAACTTTGGTTATGGATTCAGTTGAACAAAAGCATGCTAAAATGGAATGAAGCTGCTTTTTCTGCTTTGTGTTTTAAGATGACATTGAATACAGACCAATGTTGCCAATTTCATGTTTCTAATGCTGTAACAACTAAGGCTATGACATTGCCTTTTTCTTCTTTTTTTTTTTTTTTTTTTTTTTTTAATTCCAGTCACAGCCTCTGATGCTATGTGGTTACCTGATGGTCTTGCTTTGTATTAGGAGGTATATTTATAGGTTGTGAGCAAAGTCTGAAATTCAAAGTACAAGACTGACAAGAATTGCAAGTTAGAAAGGCTGGAAAGTAAATTAAAAAACTATGCAAAACATTACTTCAAAACCTCTTTCAGTGCTTTTCAAAGACCATTAAACACTACATTTAGTACAGAGGTTCTCTAGTACTGGTGCTAGGACACTAGCTCTCCTCTATTCAATGTGTTGAGCTAAATCTCTATTAGAAAACAACTTTTTACTTTGGTTGTTTATTGCTTTAGCTGTTTGGCTTTATGACATGTATTGGTTTGCACTGCATTCAAACACACAGTTCCAGCCAGTCTTCCCTTCTATAAAACTATTGCAGAATACATTCAGTTCGTGAGGGTTTGCACTCGATATGTGGAACGCTTGTAACTCTTCTACTGCCAGAGCTTTGATCAGACCCATGTTTCTGTGCCAACTGCCCAGCTCCTCTCTTCTGCACTGACTTTGCAGAGAAACCAAAAGCTGGGAGAAGGCAGGATAGATAGATAGCCTGCAAAATATGCACATTCATTTCAGATTTCGGTGTAGATGATGGGGAAATTTCAGATGCTGTTGCATTTTAACCCTTCCCAAATACTGCTGTGGGGTTGAGTTTTATGTGTTGGGTATAATACAAAATACCATAGATAAACCAATCAGCAGATATTGTTGTTAAACACATGAAAATCTAAATGCCCTGTTCTGTGGATCTCTTTAACAGGCTGACTCCTCTGGGTCAGTTATTCTTAGCCTAGTTATTTTCATCTTATGGCATTACAGGTCTAAGATTAGCCTGTTAGGCGTTATCATGCCATCTGAGTTACCTCCTAATATAACTGTACACCGGAATGATTATTTATAGACGGAGCATTCTGTCATTTTTGCTTTATTTCTGGTAGTTTAAATAAAGAAGAGCAACATTCAAGAAAAACCACAGATTCCTTCCTGCTGCCAAAACAACATGATAACTGCCTGCTGAGGGGCAGGGATATTGTTTAAAATGTATGCTTGCAGCAGATGCAAACATCTTACCTCTCCTAAAACAAGATACCTCAGGGTACCACTGCTTCTGTCTGTTCTGGAGGAGGGAGAGGGGTGTTAGATTGATGCACAGAGCTGAGATGGGGTTGTGGCTGCTGATGAGAGCAAGGATAACCAGGTGCTATTTTTAGAGCTCGGCTCTGTCAAGCTCCATGTTCAGTGTGAACATGTCACATATGCACAAAGCTCCTCCAAAATGGACCCATCTAGTTTTGCTACATAAAGGTGATGTCTGCTGTACAAGTGGCCTTCTATGTGATTTTCACAAGACATAACAGGAAGCTTCAGCAAACTGACAATTTTTAGTAAAGTGTTCTTCATGATTGCTGCACAGACATTTCTGCTCAGTAGAAAAACTTTAAACCTAAAGCAGTGTTGTCGTTCAAGAACACAGTGAAGCTCATTCTCTCCTAAGGGATATTTCTGTTTGTATGTGTATAACTAGGAGGAAGCTTCTATCTTTTAGTGGTGGTTTAGTGAAGAGCAGCAAAAATAGGAAAGTAGCAGATCTTCAGCTGGGTGTCAGTGCAGCCTCTGCCTGCGGTTGTTGCTCAGGAAGCAGGCAGCTGACAAAACAGGGAAATATTAATGGATTATAATTATCTAATGAATTCCATCTCTTTTCGCTTTCTGCTCTAAATAAATTTTCTGTCTTTGTGCAGATTCTGTGTGTAATTGGGGGCACCTGATTTGTTCTACTTTAAAATGCTACTGGTGTAAAAAGGCTTTGCAAAATCGGTGGAAACCTCTCCATGGCTGAATGATACAGTGCTGGTTTAACTCCCATTATAAAATAAGCAGTTATTTTCTTTTTGATTTTTTTTTTTTTTTTTTTTGGTCAGCCTGGCAGTTCTGTGCATGACTGTAAAGGTACTTTGGCATTTAGTATAATCTGAGCATAGCCAGCACATCTGTTTTATTTGTTTGGCATCTCATGGTTGTAAACTCCTTCCAGCTTGTGGAGTATACAAACATGATGAGCTCCAAGAATTCAAGCCTTTTGCAGTGCTAGGAATGCAGGTTGCTTTATTCTAATGATATCATGTTCTTTCTAGTAATAAGACTGAATATCATCAAAGGGAGACGAGAGAAGTAATGGAATGAATTCTTTGAAAATGCCAAATACATAAATCATGTTTTTACAATCAAAGACTATTGTTCCTCTTTCAGGATCCCTGTGGTTGAAGGTATGCATGCCACAGGGAGGAACCACAATTATTCAATTTCAGTGAAGTCTGGAATGGAATAATGAGCAGGCTTAATGTTAATTTAATAATTTCCCCCAATTGTTCTGTTCTTAATCCAAGTTTCCTTTTTCTTTCTTGGTGCCCAAGGCCAGCACCTTGTTGGTGCTGTGCAGTAACAATATGAGAAAGAGTAAGGAAAACAGACTGTTAGTGCTTAATCTTACACAGTGACTCTTTTTGGAGTTTTATACTCATTTAGTAAAATGTTAGTTTTGGCCTTTTTATTTACCTATTCATAACTCCATTTTTTGCAGACACTAAGTTCTTACTTCTCTACATCTGCTTACTTGATTGCTAGTTAAACATCCTGGTTGAAAATGTGTATTTTTCCTAAGCCTTGTGAAGTCTTTTTTTACAGACACAAAAATGTAAAACTCCCGGACTCTTCAAGTTTTTTATATTCTAATTTGAATTTGACCTTGAAGTTTTGAAGTACTTAAAAGAATATATGTCTTGTAAAATATATGAATATATGTAAAGTAAAATACCTAGATTTTTTGAGATTTTATGCTAACATAAATAGTGATGGAATTATTATGAGGAACAGAATGGTGTTGGAAATAGCAGAAGGATAATCATCAGTATTCGTATTTCTACTGTCTTTATATTGGCATATATTTATTTCATGTAGGCACATAATGTTAAAGGACCATACAGAAATTTCTAGGATGCTTCAAAAGGCTCATCCTGAAAATCCTTGCACAGCAGCTGCTGAAATCTAGTGGGACCTAAATTCAGGAGAGCATTTTACCTTGGTCTCGTAGCTCTCTAACTACATGCATGTGTCATGCATGTGCTCAAAACTCTTCCAGGCTCCAAAGAGACATCCCCTCATTCCCATGCACACATCAGAAAGTTTGTATCCTTTTATTTGCTGACACTGTTTTTCCTACAGGATCTAGTTCAGAAGGGGAAGAAAGTTTTGCTCTATTGTTTCTATTAAGTATTGTCAGTAGTTATCACAGTACTAATTCCATAGGATATAGTAAGTTTTACTTAGGTTTCCTCAAGGAGTATGGAAGAAGGACTGGCAGAAGAGAAGGGTTTGAAGAAGTTATGAGAGAATTTTATAAATGGAGTAGTAGGGCAGAAATGAGCTGTACAAGCACTTCCTATGCTAAAATGCTGTTGTGAGGGAGGGTGGGAAAGGCTCTGAAGATGTAAGAGAACTATGTGGGAGGTGGAAACCAGGGGATTTTGAAGCACAGTTCTAACTGTCCATGAACACAGGAAAAATATAGTTGAAAACAGTTAAGAAAGAAATCAACTGAGATGAGAGAAGTTTCTGTCAAGGAAATCTCTAATGCCATCATGAAGAATACATGGGAAAGTATGAATATTTTAGAATCAACAAGAGCTGTTAAAAACAACCCAGGGCTGTGTTACTCTTGTAAAGACGCGTAAGTTAGTATTCAGGGATTTCTCTTGCCATTGTAGAGATTCTTTTTCTGTTTTGTTGGTCTGAGAATGAGGTTTGTGACAGGGAGAGGTATAGGACAGATTTTGTTTATGCACATACTGCAAATTCTGCTGCATCTCACCACCCTGAGCTCCTTCCCTCCTAATGTAGCTCAGCTTTCCTGGAGAATCTGCAGAGCAATCTCAGCAGAGCTTTGCCATGGATTTCCATCCCTGTGTCAGCTGCACCATTCCTATCTTGCCTTTTCTTCTTGATATAGTAGGCAACTTTCAGAGCTCTGTGCTGATTTTCTGGTTTGTTTGGTTTTTTTTTTTCTTCTTGTGCCAGCGTATACAGGGTGATAATGGGGAATCTGGAGAACTTATTAAGAAGAGAAATTACAAATGCCAAAATCAAAGGAACATGGGCAAAGAAATAAAGAAGGAATGCTGATGTCACGGAATTGAGAAATGGTGATACTGTGGATAATTAAGGATACTAATACAGCTATTTTGTTTAGAAAAGATATGGTTAGAAATGGGAATATTTAGAAAAAAATACCCTTGGGCTAAAAATTTTAAACCTTATTTATGAAGGAACGCCCCTCTGTGGTTACTAGTCATGCATATCTACTTGCCACTAGTATCCATTTACAAAGATGTATATATATTGCCTTCACCAGTCTTACTCTGCCTCTCCTCACTGAGGAAACTCTGGTATGGCTATATAAAAACCTGCCAAAAATTTTGGAAACTCTGGATTTAACAAGTTAGCTGTGGTAGGCTTGAATGACTGCCTGAGGCAAAGTGGTTTTCCTTCAGCAGGTCCAGAATCCCACCAGAGGGAAGTGCACGTTCCATCAACCTCTACATCCATCTGCCATTCTTCATCTGGGAATACCCAAAGCTGTGGAGCAATGCATGTTTGTTCCCAAGACCTCAGAAATTCATTCTTAAGGACCTGTCTTTGTTATTTCTTTTAGGGAATGCTGTTGCAGGTCTGTTCTGGTAGTGGTTAAGAGATCTAGGTGCATGCCTGGGTTTAAAACCTTAGCAGCCAAATAGTCTTTAGTGTTGTCCTGCAGAAAGACATGAGTGTAGAAATCAGGGCTATTCCTTTCTTCCTTTCTTCTGGGCCCTCATTCTTCTGCTGGACAGTCACATAATTTGTACCAGCACAGGTGGTTGGTACATGTGTCCATTGGGGCTGGTGGAATGAAGAGCTGATCTTGGTTAAAACATGACCCCCAGTGTGTGCTGCATTGTGGGGAAGGAGGGCATCATCCTTGGGGTCAGAGGGGTCATGAGTGGGGAACAGAGGCACAACAATTCCTCCCAGTTTCAGCTGTGGCATATAGTGGCCCCAAAATACGTTAAACTGCTGCCTGGGAAATCTTCTGGAGATTTTACCTTGCTTCTCTCAACATTTCACAGGACAAAGCCTAAAATTTCACACTTAATTAGCACCTTGTTAAACTCCAGTGAACTATATAGCACTTTACCATTAAGTATAATTTATGCTAATTCTGTCCCTGTGAAGCTGTCAATAACTTACCTTTAATCATCCACAGGGTGCATTTTATCTGTTAATGTGAAAGGAAAATACCCTAAAAATGTACTTTGTTTTGTATTAAGTAGAGTGTTGTATATCTGTTGGCCTTAGCAACCTGCACCAAAACTGAATGTACTGGAACCAGTGGCTGTCTCCATCTCAAAGCTGTATCAGTACTAGTGCAGTGTCTGTTCCAGGAGGGCCTTCATGGCTCTTGCATTTCATTTCTGGTCCATTCTTTATTCGTTGAGAGAATGTTTAGCCAAACATTCATAGTTTTGTAACCTAAGTGTGCTTTGGTATGTCCTTAGACTTCTGCCTAGGCAATCTGGAAATCAGTAGAATTCGAGTTATGGGAGAAAAAAATTTTTCTTCTTGTGATGCTGTTTCCTAGTTGCTACTTAGGTGCTGTTATTGAATACTTCCCAACGTAAACCAAAACCATAAAATAACTGACATACTGGCATGTTAGCAAACACAGATCAAAAGGACCGTGTAATTTTCCCAGTTGTTACTATAAATTTCTTACTGAGCGCAGTTTCAAGTTGAAGGCACAGTTTGAGTCTTGTGGCTGGCACAAGGCTGCACAGACATTTTTTTGGATCAGAACCCTTCAAAACAACTGTGCTCTCCGCAGTAACAGCCAAAGTAGAAGATGCCAGATCTGAAAGGAGAGAAATTTTTCACTACTGTTGCTTTGCTGTGAAAGTCTGCGTATCTGAACTGGTGTCAGCCACAAACTGTGTCCCCAGTGGGACAGAATGGAGAACTAGAAGCATTAGTTAGTGACAGTTGTGTAAGAAATAACACCTTGTGTCCAGCTCTCAGGAGGTATTTGACTTATTGTCCAAACCCTCAGTAGAGCAAAGAAAGCTCATCTTTCTCTTTAGATAACACATTCAGATGCTTAAACTTGGTGATGATTCTGAATGCAATTATAAAGTCTACCTAAAAGACAGGAGTTACTTTCTGCAGGAGGAAGGCTGTATATATTAATCTTACATTTCTGCACTAAATCTACTTTGTTTTTATGTAACCCTTACTTGCACTCCCCAGAAGGCCCGTAGTTATGCAAATAATGCTCATTTATAATATGGTTTTCCTCTTCCAATATAGATGGATGGATGCTTAGGTGGATATAAATAGTATGTGTTCCGTGCAAAAAAAGAGTAGTAGCACAAATGAAAATCAGAATCTCTCTACTTATGGAAGTCTTCCCAAGCTCTTAATCATCTTAAATCCAATTAGTGTTTTCCTGTTTCTGACATGGCTCCCTTTGAGATGGGATAACAGAACTGGAATATTTCCAATGACAAAACCTCATTGATGAATATGAAAACTTACTTTTATCCTGCTTTCAGCGCTTTCCAGTTTTGGATCTTGCTGTACATTGACCACATGTTGTCACTGACCTGTCTGCAATGACAGCCATCTGTTTTTAAGGTTATATTAAGGTTAATGAAGCACAGTAAGGTATATTCCACTCATTCCTCCCAGTAGAAATTACCGTGCACATGCAAAAAATGGCTGAACTCCTGTATTTTGTTTCCCTATCACAAAGCTTTATTAGGACCTCTGGCATTCCTCAGAGCCTTCCATGAAATATCCTGAAGAGATTTGTTTCATCTGTGGTTTTAACCCAATCAATCTTTTTTCCATTATTCTTCTTTCCAGACCTCTATTAAAACAGCAATTACTGTTGCCTCACTGCACTATCAACCTTTTCTGAAATTCAAAAAGAATATTTATTTCCCTTCTGTTTTTTGTCTTTAAAACAGTTTCTGATCAGCTGTAGAGTTCTTGTTACTCCACATAAAGTTACAGAACAGGACACAAATTACACAGTGAGACACCTTGTGAAGGACATTTTGCAAGTCCAGATAAGTCTGTGGACCAGATCCTTCCATGGTACCAAGTGTCACAGCCCAAATAAAATCCAGGCCCTTTTCAAGTCACCGTCATGTTAACCCTTTGAAAGAATTTTTTATGCTTTGTATTTCAAAGGATGCATGCAATTAGAATTCAAAGCTCATAACTTCATCTTAAAAAATCAGTTTGCATCAAACTTGATTTGTTCCCTAAACGTCTGTAAGATTAAACCAAATCAAGATTAAACAAAAAATTGGCTCAGTTGTGGCTGTTAATGGAGGATATGGTTTCTTAGAGAACATATGGGGAAAGAATATCTCTTTCCCCTTTTTCTTTTAAAATTACATACATGGCTCTCATTTGGCTAGAATAATTTTTGCTAAGACAAAACATTAGAAATTTTAAATTCAAAATAACTTGTTTTAAAAGTATTGGGATATTAAAGCAATTATAGTAGTTTATGCTTTTCAATCTTGACTTGTGTGTTCACAATTATTTCGGTATAAACAGATCATATTTTAAATGAACCTTTTTTTTTTGTCTCACCACTCATTTGCAATCCTGTCTGTAGCTGTGATCCAAAGAGTTTAAAATGAAAAGAAAATATAAAGATTACAAATCTGATATAAATACTAGAGGATAAAACATATGAAAAGGGATTAAGGGAGCTATATTTATAGCCTGTAACAGAGAGCTCAAGGGACATAGGCACTGGCTATAAATAACTTCAAGGTAACAATATAAATGAAGGAAGGGAATTATTTGTTCTCAAAAGATGGTAAAGCATGGAATAGTAGCCTGAAGCAAAGAAAAGAATAGTTTAGATGTTAGAACTTTTTTTGTCTCAGTAAGAGCTATGGAGAGCAGAGACATAAATAACTAAGGTAGGAGGCTGAAGCAGTTTCTAAAGCACCAACTGCAGCTGTTTGGCTACATATTAAAATTACTCGTAGAGGAGTTGTGTTACAAAATTCACAGGGCTAGACTTAGTGATGCAAGCATTTTTTTCTATTTTCTTACCTGTTACATTTTATAATGCCCATGTTTCATGGCATGTGTTAATTTCTCATGAAGACTATATAGATAGAACATTCCTTCCTTCCAAGATTATTGAGCATCTCTAACCAGATTAAGGATAGAAAATGTTATTATATTAAATTATAACCTCATTTATTAGTTGAATTTAAAGCCATATTGTTTTCATCGAAGTTGTGGAATTTCCTGTTGTAATTTATTCTGGACTGAAGGAAGAAATCCTCTGTTCTCAACAGTCCCTAGATGAGATGGTGGCTGTTGAACACTGTAACCTAAAGTTGCTGGGTAGGTAAAACAACTTCTGTGAATTGTACCTGATGATGTTGGAACACTGGGCATTTGCTGGGTACTGCTGACTGCACTAGCATGACATGGCTTATGTAGGTTGGGTGCTGGCATGTTCAAAGTGAGCCCTGATACAGCCATGACAGAATTAAGAAGGAGACATGGCACAAACCCCAGCACGAATTGGGGTGTTGTAATATCCCACTGCCTACAGCTGTAGACCTCTCAAAACAATATGGTTCTGGTCTAGGTCATCACTTTGACATGTTTTTCTTGGTTCCTTCTTTATTCATTTTGTCTGAGGGGCTTCTTAATGCTGGACATTTTATTTTTCAGTTTAAAAATTTTGGATGTGATTGTTTCAGAGTAACCCAGCTAAAAGAAGTCATATCACACCTGTCACCCAGAGCAATGCAGGAGACTTGAAAGACTGCAGCTCTTTCAAGGTGGTGTCAAATATGCTTGAGAGTGTGTAAGTGAGAGAGAGGGAGAAATCAGTTGAGTAAAGGAGAAGAACTGCACAGGTATGTTTGGACCTCTACAAATGACATATCTCTTTCCTGGTCTAACTTACTATGGCTTTTATATGTCATGAGAACAGTACAAAAAAAACAAAGTGTTGCATTGTTAAATTAATATAACAGCTGTTTTAATCTCTGCTTGTCTAGCCTGTAATCCACTAGAAAATAATAGTTTTGAGGGACTTACAGTTTTAATTGTTATGTGCAATATCCATACAAAATATTGTCCAAGTTAATATTGGTCAAGTAATATAGATGTGTTTGGCATGCATAGCTTCAATAAGTATTGCAAGAAGAGGAATATAATGTCTGCTCATTCCTGCCCAAGATTTCATACTCAATAGCCTTATACACTTGCATTGTTAGCACTACTAATCATTCCCACTGCTGTTAAATCAGGCTGGGTCTCTTTCTTGAATTACAGGCTTTTAGGCACACCTGAAACTGAGGTTTTTAACTATTATTGGAATGGATTCAGTGTATAATAGCTCAGAACACGTGCCTTAAATTTCTCAGGCATTCAGTCAACATTTAGCTCTTTTCCTGTCTTTCCTCTGTACCTCTTAGCTGTAAATATTTCCAGTTTTGATAAATCTGTCTTAATAAGGTAATTAATAATATTATTTCATGTGGATAATAGAGAAAATAAAAGAAGATCCTGTGTGGTAGAGGACAGCATTTGATTTTATACCTTCCACCTCTTTTTGTCATCCCTTTTTGGCCATGCTCAAACCCATGTTCCCTCTTGGCCAGATGACAGTGCTGGAAGAATAACTTCTGACTCAGAGGCCAGCCTTTGAAATCTGATGTGCCCCACATGCAAGGGGGCTCTGGAGGTAAAGTGCTGTTAGGAACACCTGTGCTCTTCCTGGATTTGAGACATGTTTTTAAGAGAATGCTTGTTGCAACTTGTAAATCAGTGGTAAAATCAGTGATAAAATATCCTGTCACCTCTGTGGAGCAGGCACCAGCTACCTCCTGGAGCAATTTGCCTCGTTTCACTCTGTGGTCTTTGGATTGTACATGCCAGTGTCTGAATATTGACAGTTGTCTGGTTACTAATAATTTCACTTCGATGAAACAAATGTGCTTTGGGAAAGATCCAGCTTTTCTAAGAGATTAGACCTCTAGGAAATGAGAGATCTGGTTTAATTTACAAAAACTTCAGTATAGAGTTGTATGTTTGCAGTCTGTATAAAATATTGTATTTCTTAGGTTTTCTTTTTTCACATGACTTGTCATGATCTTTTCCTCAGACTCACCTTTGAGTCTGTTTTTCCTTGTAGGGAGGTTGTAGCTCATGTGCTGTAAAAGGTATTTCTCATGGTTTTCTCTTCAAGATGACCCGTATAGTTGACAGCAGAGCTGCCTGATGTCTCTGCTTGAACTTCCCTGAATTGCATTGCTTTATTCTGTCAGAAAAACTCAGTAGTGTTGGGAAATGATGACAGCTACACAATGGTCCTTGTACAAACAAATCTTCTCCCATCATGAAGGAAATAAGGTGAAAGTGTTTATATATCTGTCTGACTTGGGATTCTTTAGCCTGAAGAATGTCTTATGTTTATAGGATTTATGTTAGTTATGAGGCCCTTATGCATTAAAAGAACTTTATGTCCTGTTGAAAATTGGAGTGGACTAAATTAAATTAAGAAAATATTACTCCAAATTTCCCAAGGTTATTAAAATAATACTTGCGTGTTTACTTTTATTTTTTAGATGAAAGAAAAAAGCAAACAATCTGCAGCCCATCAGATTTCCAATGAGTGAAAATGACACTTAGATGAAAAGCCTAGTTATTTGGCATAGATAGTGTCACATTTCAGTATTTAATGTTTGTTATGTTTTGAATGCACTGTCCATAAATACTTTAATATATTATTCTGCCAAGAGGCATCTGTCTTACGTTGTAAAAGTCCTTATCACTTTATTTATTTCATCTTCTTGATTGGCAGTATCCTAGTTTCCGACTGACTTTTTCAAAGTTAAATAAAATTAAGTCAACTTTTTTCTTAATTTTGATTTCTATTGTTCATTTTCCCTTTGTTCTTTCTCAGTTCATGCAAAGCTATGAATTTAATCACAAGGCCTTTGGAAAGCTTGGGTTCTGTCTTAGCATGATGAAACGTTTTTTGAGGGGAGAAATCACCAAATGAGAAAAAAAAAGAATAGAAAATACTTTATGATTTGGCACAAAATTATTTGCATTTTGCCTATGCAGATTGTGGCATTAATTCAAATTGCTTGGATAATGTGTCCCAAAATGCAAAGAGCACTCAGTTATACTGGTAACAGTCACTTTCTCACAGTGTTCCTTAGGGCATGTTTGTTTGCTTGATAAAATGTATAGAAAAACTGTCTGTCTAGTGGATTGGTGCAGGTTCCTGTCCACTTTGTGTTTTGACTTCTATTAGACTAAATAATACAAAAATGTCAATTACGTATTCACCGTGACATGAAAAAATATCCAACTTGTCCAAAATCTAAACGTTTGTTACTGTTCCAAAATTAATGATCTTAATTTATGTTTGATGCCAGCTGGTAAAGTCTGGAATTAAATTGCCATTTTCTTTCAATTGCTTGTCTTTATATATGGAAAAATATTCAGAAAAAGTTACTCTCTGATTTGAAGTTTCGTTTGCTTGTACGTGGGCCAAAAGCAAATGTTATGCATCTGTGAAGGCTTACATACTTTCATGAACTTGAAAAGGGAAGCATGAAATTAAGTATTATTCTTACTTAGTATAGAAAGAACAAAATCACATGCTGATGTTCTTCAGTCTTTCAGGAAATATTTTATCTTTAGAATGGAGGCCCCAGGGCTGCCATGCACAGCTGAGCCTGAGGCCTCTGCAAAACTATATATTCTTGTGCATTTTTTCTGGCACCTGTGCCTACACTGCCCTTGTTGTTGTTGCTTGAGAAGTGAGGAAGTGATAGAGGCAGCAAGGCTTTGCTGAGCTCCCTCCTGCTGAAGCTGCTTGGCTATAAGTGAGCAGGGAAGTAAAGGAAAGCCATTGTCCCAGTTTCGTCACTGCAGAGGGATCACGCCACTGGCAGGAGCCCCAGGACACCCCAGGACATTGTGGGGAGAGGGAAGGAGCTGATTCAGTTTCATAAGTCTGAAAATAAGTCCTTGATAAGTAAAGCTATGAATAAAATAATGTGTTATGCCTGTTTAGTACTGTAAGCTAAACAGCAAGCTGCTGAATCTTCAGGTTCTGATCCAAGAATGCAGATACCTTATGTTTAAACCTCTGATACTTAGACACCCATACCTTTTTTCACCAATATGAAATGGTGTGTATTATACCTGGACCTCACCCCATAAATCTGTTATAAAGAAGACCTTTTTCTGACAGATTCTGGAAGTGTCAGATCAAGAAAAAGTTCCTTATGATTAAAGATCTACGTGAAATTAAAAAACCACGTAATCATTTTTTAATGATTACTTTTTAAGAATGATTACAATGGCTATGATAAAATGGTGAAATCTTACACTTCAGCTGTCATAATAAATGTCACTAGATCTTCAACTTAGCACATTGAAAATTTTTGTGTGGCTGTAAGTATTCAAGACTTCAAATAAATAAGGACTGTATTCAGTTGCATTGGTAACTTGGATGTTCATCATCATCTTAAACTTGATGGCAGCCTTTGAAAGTGCTTTTTAAAACCTATATTCTTTAAAGCAGAGGCAAATTTTTTTAGGAACGACCTTAGGTAGGAGAGGGAATGAACTCATGCTTACAAAGAACTTGGTGAAATTATTTTAGTTCTATGAAATGACAGGACTCACAAGTTTGTATGAGGCCTTAAACTGAGTAGGCTTATCATCACTGGAACTGGATTACCCAAGCTTTTCAACAGGCGAGGGAAAATGCATTTTAGGATAGCAAGATGAAATGATTATCAAGTCCTAGAAGTTACATGCTGTCTTTTATTTTTTAACCATCTGTTAGTATGAACTAGTAACTCTTCTCTTTCATTGCTAGTAACTCTTTCATTCTTACTGTTCAGCCATATTTTTCCTTGTCTATTCATGCTCATTTTATATTTTATAAATATAAATATTCTATTCCATTTTAGACCAGAATGGAATAGAATCCTCATTGTAGTGGTGGTCAAAAAATAAAAGGCTTACTTTTAAACCAGTGTATCTTTGAGATTTTCAGACTACTTTGAGGTGCTACCAACATTTATACTTTAGAAGGAAATAGCAGTAAATATTTGTGAAGCTTGTGATGGTGCTATCCAACTGTCTGCTAAAATGTGGCTTCTTTTTTTTTTTCCTCTCCAGTTATTTTTGGCTGAAACTTTTCAACCATTTTTGAGAAAGGAGCTAGACAAAAATAAACTATTCTGTCCTTGAAAATTTCTACCTGCCTTATTCTAGAGCATGAAACTGATGCTCTGGTGCTTTACATCAGGAACTTGGCATGTGATACTTGTAGCTGAAAGATGAATTTTCATTTTCACTGTGCATGTCTATTTTTGCTGGCCAAATTTAAATTACAGATAAAGTTTTACTTTATGTCAAGGTCTTCTGTCTTCAATTAGCATGTTGTGCTCTTGTCCTTTTTATTGATCTTGATTTTCAAGGCAGAGCAGCCAAAACAGCCCTGGTGCAATTCCAGGTGCCTCAAGCAAAGGCAGGATCTTGTTGTATCCCTCAGCTTGTCTTGCAGACCCCTCCACCTCCATCACCAAGCATGGTAACAAGTAGACTTTGATGAAAGGCCTGTTGGAAACTGGAGGCATAAGGGAGAGCAGGGGATAAAAAAAGGGAAACTGGATAGGGAGGAACTGACTGATCAGCCAAGGAGGCTGTGTCTGGTTGAGGACCATGGGGAAGATGGAACAGGTTGGGAAGGATGGGGCTGGATGGAAGGTGGGAAGGATAGGAACCAGGGGCAGCTTGGATGGAAGTCACAAAGAGTGAATAAAGGACCTGAGAAAGGACAAAGTGCAAGAAATCAGCAGGATTAGGAGCTGTGTAATCTCATCATATTTTCGTCTTAAATCTATGGCCAAAGTGGATGAAAGATGAAAATGTTTCCATAACTTCATGGTTTCATGCCTGGCTACAGGCATTATTAACTTCATGCTGTTTGTACCTTACTCAGGATGCTGAGTTTTTTAATTTCTTCCTGAACCCTCCTTATAGAACTTCTCTAAATATGAATATATTCACACAGCACTTTTTGTGAAACATAAGGGGTTGTCGTCGCTGTGTTATGGATAGGAACTGAAGCAAACATTTCAAATACTGAATATCTGTGAATTCATGGTGCCCTCATTAAAAAGATAAGGGCTTGAGGTTTCAGCATGCTTACTTTATATAGAACTGTTATTTAAGGCAGGGTTTGGGGGCTTAATTTTTAGTCTGACTAGAGTAAAGTATTTAATATAAAAATAACTTCATTCATTTATTCATCTTTAAAAACAGAGTATTTTTGTGAGGTAAAAGATTTTTTATCCTTATGAAGAGTGAAGTGAGCTTCACTATAGGCAAGGTATAATTACCTGAGCCCTCTGTCTGTCTTTGTGAAAGTATTATATATGATTTCTCAAAGGCATAACATTTTCTTCCAAAATATCAGTCCTTTGGATTTTGCTAAAGCCAGTTTAGCTAAAAATTGCTGAGAGCGAGCGACTGATACAAAACAAGTTGATACTATAATATTTCTGAGAAATACTGTCAGTTCTTTTGAACTATCTTTAGTGCTAGTTCTTTGTTTCCAGTGGCTTTTCTCCAACATTCAAGCTGTTGTTTTGCTGACTCACTGTTACAATTTCAGAAATATCCTGGATACAAATAGCATCACTCTGTATCCATTTGCATGTTCTCCTTTGTTTTAGATTATCTTTGGATAAATTATTGAAATGTCTGTGGATGCTTTGCCTTTGAATCCATAATTATCTGGCAATAGAAGTGAAAATACCTAAAAAGAATCGTCAAGCTTATGAAGCTTGCAAAATTTGAACCTTGGGATATGTCAGAGCTAAGCTACTTGTGCAGATGGGTGTAATTCACACACTTGTTCCAGTGAGCTCCTGGAGCTTAAAGAAAGGAGAGAAAGCATGAACTATGATGTGAAGTTCGTGGAACACTGTACACTTTGATTACAATGACCACAGGCTTATCCCAAACCTGCTACCTCAGGATTACAACACCTGTCCTTCCAGTGTTTTTTGGGGGGACTACCACATTTCTGATTCATTCTGCAAGAGCACAGGAATTAGAAAATTCTAATCTCTCAGTGGCATTTCTTGGTGGCTTCCTAAAATTGCAACAAAAATGAAAAACAGCAGCTTAAGTATAATATCTATCTGTTATCAGCTGATAACAGCCTGGACAGAGCTGTAATGAACAGGATGATGCTGAATTGAGTGAATGAGGAAGGGAGGAAAGGAGAAGGAGGAAGCTGTAATACTTCTCCTGTGAGTCTTTGAGTCTTTGATGAAAATTTCCAAACAGTCATGAGGAAATTATTTACTGTCAGCCTCTCCCCAGTTAATCAGCTCAGTTTCCAATGTAAGCCTGACTGTGTTTGTAACCGTAAGCAGGTTCATGTTGCTCACAGTCAAAAAAACACAGAAAGGTTCACTATATATGCAGTTCTGATAGGCCAAGACTTTTTTGTCTGCATTACAAAGATGTAAATACTGTTTATACATCTTAGAATACCTAATCTTCCTCTGGTGCTCAGAAGTCATTTTTACAGTAAGGCAGAACAGAGGAACTTGGAGTGCTTCAGTGCTCCTCCAGAACACACCAAGCTGGCACTTGTCTGCCCCCTCTCCCTGAATGCTGTGGGGAGATCAGGCTTTCTTGCAGCCAAAACACTTAGTCTGGCAGGTATAAATGTATAAATGGTAAGGCGTTGAGGAGGGATAAGGATAAAGAGATTTTGCTTAGGTAGTTTTTTTTTTTTTTTTTTAATCTTGTCTGTCTCCTTAGTTTAGTTTCATGCAGAACATTGAAGCTTTGAGCTTTTGAGCTTACCTGGAGCCAGGAATGTGCTTGTTTGAATGGATGTGAGTGGAAGCTCAGTGAAATGTTCCTTTCTAGTGATGCTCATGTCAGGGCTAACAAAATGCATTTGCTTTGCAGCCACAGGTGCTCTGTTGCAGTCACTGTTCACTGCTTACTGAATTAAAATGAGCTGTGCAATGAAGTTACTGGATTAAATTTACCTCTCTAAATTCTCTGATCACCTACTGAAATCATTAACCAAATGTAATGAAATTAGGGCCTCTGATTAGCCAAGTATATATTTTGCTGATATGCAGAAGAGCCTTGGCTCACTCTTTGACTTACTCATCCTTGAAATGTTTGCATTGGCACAAGGATTCCTGTAATGGGAGTGACATAAGAGTGACTATTTTAGATAATAAGCACAGAATCAGTATAATATATAATTATTCATCTAACTTAAGCACACAAATAAGCTATTTTATAGCCCATATACTAAATTTTCTCCCTGATACTGGACTGGAAGGATGCTTCATAGCTTTACACAGATCAGCTTCATTTGTGGGCCATGCTACTCAGAGTAAAGCAATCAGACTGACAAATCCTTTTTATAAACTGCAGTTGGAGTCATTCCTGACTTGGGGAATGCATTAATATATCCCACATGATTAGAATTTTGTTTTTAAGTTCCTATTTTTGTAATTTTAAAGGAATTATTTCAGCGGTCATCACCAATTTGGATTCATGATGTAAACTGCAGTCATGATGCCTTATGATAATTACAGCTTCTGAGCTGCAAAGGAAAGTTAAGAGGCACAGAGAGAAAGAAGCTGCATTTTGTTCTTTCCCTTCCTTTCACATTCAGGTAACTTCCCACTGGAGCGTAATCTAGTTATTAGTTTTTAAAACTTTAGTAATTTGCAAGTATTTATTAATAGTAATGATAACAATATAAATAACCACAGTAGTGATAGTAATAGCAGCAATAATAGATTTGGACTGTGCTGCTCCTCCCAATGGTAATAAACCACAGGTACAAAACGTAGGAAGAGAGGCAGGATAATGTTTGGGTGGATTCTAACTGGGAAGAGCAGTTGGAACTCATAAGCAGTTCTGTTAGCATCAGTTCCTTTTTGTGTACTTCATGGTACACAGTGCAGAATGGAAAGTCAGTGTGAAAGGCATTAAAGGTTAAGAGAGAAAATGAGGTGGGAGACAGACTTCTTTAGTGGGGAAAAATGAGAAAGTGAGAGTGGAAAGAAAGGAGCATTACAGAAAATAGTGTGTAGGTGGAGGCAACTGATTGATACTGGGAGCAATCTCAATCCCTTTTAGAGGAGGATGAGAAGACATCAAACAAAAGAAGGAATGATTTTTTATTTAGTTACAAACATCAAACTGGCAAAAAAGAGTTAATTAAGTTATATTCTGGCAATAGAAAATCAAATGTGAGATGACATTTAGCTGTGAGGCCCACTTCAGGCTGTTGAAAAGTAGAGGAGTACTAACAATGTTCTATTTTTTCCACAGCCTCAAGAAAACCTCATGGCTGCAGTGTCGCTGCTAATTTACTTTTACATTTCATCACACGTTAGTTTTACCAAGTGTATTGCATGTCCTCCCAAAGCTTTTGTTAAAATTTCTTTGCATTTTAAAGGTATATTTTTCACATTTTAAGGGTTGTTTGTATCTTCTTTATACTATTAGTGCAAGAGCTTACATCATGATTAACTGTCTTAGCAGAATTAAGAGTAAAGTCTTATCTCCATAGAATTAATTCTTTAACTTGCTGGAATTTTACTGAAACAAATACCACTAACAAAGCTGCAGAGCTAAATGGAATTGTGCTCTGAGCTTGCTGTTAGGTAACTTGAGGGCACATTGCTGCTGTTATGTTATCTCTTCTCTTCCATTTGGGTACAGGATTGTTTTCCTTATTCATTTAAAAATAAATGAGAGAGAGAAGGATGTGGCCATACTGAGCCTGTATTGTTTCTACAAGGGTGGCTTACAAACAGATTATCAAAACAAACATTTGTGCCACACTTCATTCCACAAATAGAGAGCTGTCTGATAGTAGTCAGCACGGTGTATCTCGTAGAGAACTTGAATTTAATACCAGTGTTAGGCTTTATGTAAGAAGATAGCCTATAAAACTGGAGCCCTGCTTTGCTGTGTCGACATGTCTGGAGCTCAGAATAAAATTGAGTTTCCTGCTTTAGCTGTAGCTTGATCTTAAAATAACCTGCAGAAATTATAGTTCTGATTACAGGGAAAGTGAAGGACTTAGAATATTCTCCTAATAAAGTCACGGATGACACAAGTCTTAGTCATCTGTAGTCTGTCTGTAATGGGCATTTCAGAGAGGGAAACAAGCCTTTGAAATTAGATAATTTGATTTGCAATCAGGCCTAATTATTTTAGGAACACAGAAAGCCTTTGTTGTTGAGAAAAATAACAATCTAGAATTCAATTAGAGGGGAACAAGCCATTTTAAATATAATGGATGCCACACATCATCCTTAGGAAAACTGGTGTCTTGGGGTAGAGAGTTATGTTAGAAATGAACTCCACCTGTCGTTTTTCTTATTGCTTTTTCTGAAATAAACAATTGAGCTCAAAGGACACATCACCCTAAAGGATAAATAAAATGCTTATAACTGAAAGTACACTCAAACCCAATGCACGATAGAAAGTATTTAAAAGGCATAAGGAAGTCCTGTTATCATCTTTTTGAGTATTATGTAACTTTACAGCTGCAGAAAACACTTCAGGAAAGTAATAAATACTAGAAGAAAACCTGGCTGTCCTCATAAAAATGTGGATTGGAGAGCACCACTAATGAACTGAAAGCCAATGTATAATTTGGAGTTGAAACAGTTTGGGTTAGCTAGTATTATTTAAAACACCTTAGTCTCTTTTCTGGAATTTCTTATTGTGTTGTATAAATTTGTTAAATCTTTATAAATTAATATCAATATTTAAAGGCTTAATCATTCAACTTTCTTTAAATGACTAAATGAGTGTATGAAATACTGAGACTCAATCCAACAAACAGGTCAATTGATCCTACTCTTCTTATGGATTCAACATGGGGGAAAGCCAGTGCTTTTGGGCCTAGATAAGAATCAGTATCCAGTAAAGCCTGAAGACATTTTTGCCTATATAGTTTTGCTGGAGGGGGGCCAAAGCACTGTATTATTTGCACAGTGAATAAGCTTTCCTCATTTACTCCACTAAATGTGGATAATTATCATTCATTTTAGGTTTTTCAGTATAAATGACACAGATGTCCAGACGACATATTTATAATTTCACCCCATCTGTGCTAATTTTTCTATAAATGTCCTTTTAGTACAGCAAGTATTCTGTTTTATCAACAATATCTGCTGTGTTGAACAACATTCAAAGATGTGAGTAATATTCAGCCCTCATTAAAAGAAAACATACCCACCCCATCCCAGAGTCACAGCACAGTTGGAAATTTCCTGGAGTGCCTTGGTTTGTTTTGCTGTTTTGGTTTTCTGGGTCCATCCAAGACTGATAGTGGTGCCAAAGGGCAACAGACAACAAATCCTCACAGGTTATGTTCAAGGCATTGTGCAGCTAAGTGTATTTGGTCATCCATAAAGAAAGAAATCACAGAAATGTGTTTGCATTTCTTCTGTAGTAAAGGGCTTTTCTTTAGAGCCCTTAAGTATGGCCCCTTCCTCTGCATATTGCTGGGTGAAGTGAGCTAGCTAGCTGGTGTGTCTTAAGTCCACTAAACTGTGTCCCAGCTTTGTGTGGCTCAGGCAGGTGTAGTGGATGCAGGAGCTGCTGTGCTGTCGTTTGCTTCTAATGTGCTGTAGGTGGTTGTTTTTCCCCTCTTCTCAGAAATTCCCACAGTTCACTTCAGAGGCAAACTTGCATAGCAAAAGACCCCACAGTGTTAAGCATAAGACCTTTTTGAAGTCTGTTTTAATAAATCACCTCAAATTCATCAACCTTACTCAGGCTAACCTATACAAATGTTGTGTATATGTAATTATTGAGGAAATTTATGTAGGAAGTAATTTATGATCATTCAGGGAAGGTGTATTTCTAAATGAAACAACTTGGGCATTTATAATTTTTTCCCATTGTGTTCCCCAATTCCTGAAATCCACCAGTGCAGTTTACAGTTTAATGACTTAAGAAAATAATATTTCCAAAAGCATATTAAACAATTGAAGCAAAAGAAAATAATCCAGAATCATAAAACGTCTGCGTATTTTCAGTTCCAATCTCAGAAATTTTTCTCTTAAATTTGCAAGAGCAGTTGAGAAAAGAGGTCAAGACCTCCAAACCCACTCTTACTTAAGAGCAAGACATCAGAGCAATAGGCTTTCTAAATAGGATAGAGTTTAAAATGGAAACAGTGTTATCAGAATCACAGGCTCTTGAATACCCTCCTACTTAAAGATGTATTGAAATACTTGAAAGTACCATTAAAATATGCTTTTCCAAAAAAGAAATACCGAGCTTGCTAAGGTAAATTCCTTCTGCAGCTTTTGAGGTTATTTAGTCTGTTATGTATTCTAGCAGGTTCACTAGCACTAACTCCTGTTTTCTCAGGAAGGAGTATACTCTGTAACATAGAGTAGTTCAATCTGGTAAATGGTGACTACACAGAAATGAAGAAGTAGCAAAGAAAGCACTATTTTTCCAACAACTAGAGTTGTGCTTACACGTTTCCAGTGTAATCTGAGCCCTTACAGAAGAACTCTACATGTACCACCTTTTAACAGTCCCTATGGAAATAGAAGGTTATAGGTATTCTCTAGGTGTAAAAGCAAGCAAACAGTTTTTTTTTTTTTTTTTTTTTTTTTTTTTTTT
>JAOTQP010001286.1:30026742-30054907 GCA_026413545.1 Cichladusa arquata
AAGCACTACACCAACACTGCATCAAATCAGACATGACTTTATTCAACTGAGTCTTAAAAATCACCCTGGGGTAAAATAGCACTTAAACACTGCAGTTTCTTCATTATTTATGATCCGCACTTCAAAATTATTTAAGCATAAAAAAATTGTGTGAGAAGGACCTTAGAATTCTCAGAAACACTTGGAAGGCAAATGACTGCTGACAACTGACTATTCATCCAAGGTCTTTTAAGGAACTAAAAGTTTTTAAAACCTTCCCCAAAATCTAATCTATTATCTGTGTGTTGCTGCAAGTGAATTAAAAGTCTCAGTTTGTAAAATCAAGCTATTCTTTCTAGGTTTTTTACATCCTGATACAATTCCTGTAAGCTGGTGTTTGTATACCAGTAAGATATCCAGCTTCTGCTTGATGTCAGTGCTAGAAGCATATTGCTGGAAGGGTAAAACTGCTTCTTTCCATTGTATCAAAAAAAATCCTTTCTATCAAAAAGTTTTGGTCTGTAATGGGGTCAGAGGAAATTAAAGTAGCCTTTCATTCTGTGTTATAGGAACTTCCTCTGAAGTTTTAGAGTACCAGACTAGCAGGCTAAATTCAGCAGCAGGGATGCCTTCAATTAACTGTATCTGTTCTATTTGTAGTACAAAGGATATGAGCAGCCTACATAGCTTAAAAGAAAGGAGGCTAAATAGAATTTAAAGAGGAACCCTGCATATAGCACTCTCAAAGGAAAGGAATGGGATCTCTGCCAGTCAGCAGTTTAAGATGATGGCTTATGCAAAGACTTGGCTTGAATTTATACAGGTGTGCTGTCTAGTCAATAAGACATCCAGGAAGAATTTCTCTAGAAGTTGCTCATCCTGTAAAGCGACTTACTAAAAATAGTGCCAAAGTGAGCAATGTGAATGAGTTGGGCAGAATTAGTAAATTCATTTTAGTGGAATGCATGGTTAGCTCAGGGGATTGGTAGTAATCTTGAGATCTTCATCGCTTGACCACCATTATGAATTTAACTTGGTTGTTGATGTCAATCAAAATACACTGTCCTTGTTATTGATCTCTGTGAAATGACTTTCCACTGTGCTTGGAAGAAAATCCAGAACCTGCAGCTGGTACATAAAAATACTGAGATTAAAAAAAAAATCTGACATAAAGATAATTGACAAAAAAATTGAATGAGCATTGAATGAGCCTGGTGATTAAATTACTATTTACCTTCTGCAGACTGACTCAGAAGGATGGACCTCTTGCAGGGAGGCTGGCACAGACTGTGGAGAATATCATGTTCCTTACCTCTCTCAACTCACATGGGTTTTCAAGCTGTAATCTGACAGTGAATGAACAGCTACTGAACTCTTAATGAAAGAGAAAGGAAAAGGAATGAAAGGAGTAGTTGTATATTTTATCATCATTAGAATATCTAGAATCATCAGGAAGTGTGAAACTTCACTACAGTTCTCTCAATTACTATTTCAAATCCCCTTGAAAGCATTTCCAGATTTGAGACTCTGGGGTCTCTACACCTTTTCATATCAGAATGATATTAAAACAAGGTAACTCAGCTTCAAGTGACATTAGTATTTAGTTCACCAAGTATCCTGGTGTTGAACTGTCATCTACCTTAGGATCATGGCAGAAGTAATTTTTCATGATCTGGTGGTATTTACTGGTGGTAAATGTAGATATGGAAGACAAGAGATTTTATTTTCTCTGGGGTTCCAGTATCCAGGAAGGTCAAAACCCCAAGGAGAACTCTCAGTTCAGAAAGCAGAGGAAAGGCTGGCATATAGTTAAAGTGCAAAGCAGGAGTCCAGCACTCAAGCTTTAAATTGTTTCACATTGTTAGACATCACTCGCCAGAGGTTTTGCAAGCCATTTAATATTGCTGCAGACTGAAGGGATTGTGGATTCCAGTTTGTTTTCCTTTATCTAGCAAAATGTTAAAGGTTGCATAGATTGGCAAAGTTTCCTTTTCAGTCAGCAGAGCTACTCTGTCATCTGGCTCTAGGCAACTAGATATTCACTGATGTCATTAGTTCTGACACATGATAAATATGCAGTAAATTTTCTGTATATTCAGTAACTGAGTAAGGTGGGGTTTCACTCCAGGGTAAAACAAGCCAGTATTAAATTAACTCTCTATCAGGAAATATAAAAACCACTTAACTTTTCTGTTTAAACAGGTTAATATGACAACACTGAAAATAATTTTGCTTTAGAATTGTATTGGAATAGTATGATGAAGTGAAACTAACATTGTGTGTATCCTTGGTCAGGAAACTCCCTCAAGTAAGTTTTGTCTATAGAGGTTACTCATTTCAACTAAAACAATCTTCAGTGGATTTTATTCCTTTGAAGATTTAAGGACTTTTCCCAAAGTATTATTTTTTCATTAGATCTCTGTTTTTCAGAAGCACTGAGCTTTGTCTTTGAATAGGAGGAGGAAGTGATTACCCATATCTGCTGAAAATGCAAGCTCTTACTGTCAACATCTTGTGAGAAAATGCACTGATGCTGCAAACTTACAAGTTTCATCTGATGCAGGCTAATTCCTAAGATTTATGCCAGATAAATTCTCACTACAAAAAATGAGAACTTGGGCATCCTATATTGCCAAACATTTCATTCTTAGAAATAAGATTGCTTGTAACAAGTTACAAGGTTTTGTAACATGATGCCATCTATTAACTCTTGAGACACAGAGATCTGGTAAATGTTTCTTCAGAGCGGCTTTGTTTCGATTGCATTACCAATACAATCCATTTCCTCTGGGTTTTGTTGTTGTTGTTGTTGTTGGTTTCTTTGGTTTTTTGTTGTTTGGTTTTGTTTTTTTTTTTTAATACAGGCTTTTGGAAAAAAAATACCCTTAGTTTTTTAGTTGAGGATCTTTGAAGAATTTAATTACACTCAAAATTAGATCCAAAATAAAAATTAATATTAAGGGGATATATACATAGATATTTTAAATGTACTGGATTTTCTTCCTCTGTATCACGTTGGAATTTACTTTTTATTTTAACCAATGTAAAGGATTTGCCCAAAGGAATAAATTAATGTGTTTTGCAAGAGAATTTCAGGAATCATGCAAATCAGATTTGCATCTAGATTAAGCACATCTACCTCCATATAGCAATTACCAAATTTGAATAAAAAATCAAATATATTTCTCTGGTGTTCTCGTCTCACCTACTATGCAATTCATATTCCCCAGTGAAAGGGTTTCACTGAATTCAATGAAGTGTGACTTTTGCCAAATCAAAATCTCTGTGGCATCTGAATTACGTTCATCAGTCAGTTATTCTGAGTCTTTTAATTTCTTGTATTCTACTCCTTGATTTCAGATCATCTGCTTAGTCCAAGACTGATTTACAGTAGCTCACCCCCACAGTCTACAATAGTACAAACCACAGATGAGCATGGAGCTAAATAAATTATGGTAAGCTGCTAGAGACTGGTGATATTGCAATGGCAGGGGAAGGGCAAAGCAAACCCATGAAGGGTCACCTTACCTGCTTTGCTGCCATGGCTCACATACACTGCTCACATCAAAATTTCTGCTGATCTTTAAGAGCGTGTGGATTGTGCAGATTCAGGGGCAAAACTTTTGGAATTTGTTGTGGCAGGAACATGCTAATGCTATCACACTAGAAAATGCATTTTATCTACTTATTTTGTAAAGATCTGGCCAATATAAAGATTTTGATAAAACCACAGTTTCTGTGTGATAGAAGTTGTAGATCTGTGTAGATAACCTGAAGATTTCATCTCATCTACATTTGAATGTGCTCCATTTCAGAGCTCAGCTGTTTTGGTTCTTGGCAGCTCTAGGCTGTATCTGAACCTGGATCCAAGTACTGAAAGGACATCTGTCATTCCTGTGCTCAGTTACTCTTCTTGCTTTCCCTGGGTAAGAAAGAGAAAAACTTGACAGGATAAACTGGAACACTGAGCTTGTATTGATGGCTAGGAACTGAGAATTAGAAGCTGAGTGCAGGAAATATGGTGAGAGTTGGGGAACAGATGAGGGAAAGAAGCCCTTTGGAAAAAACAAGCACTTGTGATTCAATGTTTGATGTAGACTAGCAGCCATAAATCTACTTTTTCCTAGTCTCAAGTGTCTACTTGAAGTTAGTGCCAATTTAAAATGTAATTTAATAACCATATCCTATTTAAATATATATCTGTACAGTTGATTAACATTTTCTATTACATTCTTTATACCAGTTAACTTCTCAGGAAATAAAATGTTAAGATGATTAGCAGTATGAATAGTTAGTAGCAATAGCCAAAAAAGCCAATATATTGCATTAAATTTGCATAAAATTGCATTATTACAGATGTCAAAGAATTCAGTTGAAGAGCCTTTTAAAGCACATCAGTTAGATTCCATATGAATGAAGATACATTTTTGTAGGAAAAGATTGTCTCTCCACGAGTTTTCAACTGGCAGTTGATCTCTGGCAGTATTTGTTTCTTCATTTCCCTGCATGGTTTTCTGCTGAGAATTGTGGCTGTGGCATTTTGGCCAGTGACTGAAACCTGTTTGGAAGCTTTTTACTCTCTCAAGAGGTGTGCCTAATGGAGGCTGTTCTGTGAATTCATATGAATCTGTGATAGCAGACAGTCTTGCTGTGAAAGCAATCTAGAACTGATTTCAATTGATTGTTACGAATTTTAGGTGTAAATTAGACATCTGTTGAGATTTAGTTCTCTGGAAAACACTGATTTCTTGATGTTCTGCATATTCTTTCCCTATTTTCTTCCTGACAAGGCAAAGCGAAAAAAAAAACCAAAAGCAAAACAAAGGGGCATAAAGCTATATTATACTCTGAGTCCAAATCTGAGCTTCAGTTTTTCCTCTGGAAGTCTGTCTATGTATGCTGCATTGGACATTGCAGTGGTGGAAAGTACTGTTTGTAGAGGTTTTCCACCCTTCTTCCTTTCTTTCTGCCTTACAGAAAGCAAAATCAGAAGAAATTAAGAATAACTTACTGCAAAGGAAAATCTATGATTTTGAAATTCTGTGGCTGAGAGTAGCAAGGGTTTGATATATGTCATATTTTTCATGATTATCAAGATATTGAACTTAATAAGAGGATAAGATTTTTTAGAATAGTAAAGACAGTGCCATCTGTAAGAAGTGCGGCAAGTATGTGACTGCTTTCCTGTGGTTGGTTTGGCACCATACTCTCCTTTCTTAGTGTTTCCTTTAAAGAGAACTGGCAAGACAAGGACAGAAGAGTGCTGTGTCCAAAAGATGAATCTCAGGAGGAGGCAGACAGCCAGGATGGTTCTTCTGTTATGCCTTTCAGGAAAGCAGTTAGCAATCTTTGGTGGATAGTGAGGTGGTCATAACCTATTTGGTGTCCATCCCACTCTAGATAGGTGAAGAAGAGCTATGCAATTAGGGTTCCCAAAAGCAGCATTGATAAACAAGATTCCCCTGGGAAAATTTGCCTTCAATTCATACCTGAATTGCCCTAGCTGTGGCTGTTTTGTAGGAATAATAAGTTTTCTTTCTTCCTTTTCCATGTATTTCTCTGTTGTTTTTCACCCACTATTGGCAGTTATCAGGAATATGCAATCTTATTTTATCATAGGCACACATCACAGGTCTATTCACACAACCCACATTAAAAATGTTTCTGTTTTCTGACTTCTTACTCCCTTGAGATAGAAATAACTCAAGGAAGGCAATAGAGCTGTGTCAAAGATTCATGCTGTGCTCTGCAATGACATGAGCTCATTCAGCACTGGTGGCAGCTGATTTGTATTGATGGAGACTTCCTACGTGTTGAACACAGACATAATCTGTATTTATGCCAGAAATCATTGTTTCCCACCTGTACAGTATAATCTGCTCCTAATGCCTATGACCTGGTTTCAAATCTATTTCTTTATAGCTGCCATATTTATAGAAACACTACTGAAATGGTCAGTAAAGAGTGCGGATACCAGCCATGTACTTCTCCCTATTTTGTGGTACATTCTTAAAAAAACCCCACAAACCAAACAGTGGTACAGCTATTTGTTATGCATACTTACCACTCAGTGGAAGAAATCATATCTTTCATCATTTATCCACAAAGAGCTGTTGTGCTCTGAATTGTACATAACTTCTGCTGTCTTTTGCATACTTGTCTGAGCAGAAGATATCTGCTCTGTGTCTTTACTTTCATGTAGAGCTGACTGCTCTGTTATTTGTAGTTTGCCATCAAAATTGCAAACAAAAATGCAGCAGGAAAACACTGACTACAGATGAAAGTGCTTATAAATTAACCATGCCATGCAACAGGACTTTCAGGTTAAAGACCATTTTTTAAGCTTTGAAGGCATTTTGTAATGGAGATGATATTAAATTGTACGCAAACTACATGGAAGTTAGTAAGACCCAGCAGTTTGCTAACAGTACAACAAATAACAAATGATAGCAGTTTAATCTGATGGTGGATTAATTAATACGATCTGAAAAGCAAATTGTATGGTGGTTTTCAGAAGAGAAACTGGCATTAGAGAAGACTGTCATAAATAACACCACATTGTAGCATTTCTGACTAAAGGATTTCATAATACTCACAAAAACTGCAGCGTTAACACATTTAATAGATTAAACTGGTAATTGAAAGATGCAGTTTAAGATCCAGAAAGACATTTCAGAAGATGATCTAAAGAAGCAGCAAATTCTTATTTATTAATCTAAATATTAAGATGTAGCAGCAGGGAAATTTCCAGTGTAATCAATCAGGTTTCATTATGCATGTGCTCAAATATACATGCCCAGATAAGAGAGACTGCAAAATGTCCACGAGGGAGAGTACACTCACAGTGTGAATGACTAATGGCTTCTGCATGTAGATTTGTCACTGTTTTTGCTCTGTTCCTGAGGAGTGTGGAGAGCAGAAAAGAGGCTCCAGCTTGGCCATGTGGTACATGCCAGTCCCCCTTTTCAGAACGTGCTGAGTAGCACTACTTTGCCATGGCCTGGAAAATATTGGCAGACTGACTCTAAGCAGGACTCTGCTGAGAGCATGGGTCAAAAGAGGCAGGAGAAAGGTTAGAAATTAACATGAAAGGCACAGATTTTCTTTTGAATGCTTTTTATCTCTGTAAATACTCTAAAAACTTACAGATCTCTGCACATCTGTTTTTTAATGCAGTGTGGTTAAATGCATGACTTCCCTCAGTGCCTTTTCACCCATTTAAGTTTTTCTCTCTGAAATTACTTGCTTTATCATAGATCAGTAAAATAATGTGAAATGCCTGTTGGGCTAAGAGAACTGCTGTACAGGTGAGTACTCTGGTAAGGTTTAGCAGCCAGAAGAAGTTGACCAAAAGATGTGGGCAAAATCTGTAGGAATAAAAGTGACAGGTATTTACTTGTGATCCTTTGTTGCATAATTAGACTGAAGAGAGACTTAAAAACTCCTTGTCCTTCAAGATGTGTAAAAGTCACAACAGAAGCATCTTGCATCCTAACAAGCCCATGGATATTGGTAAACAGTTGGCAGACATGGATTATTTCAGTGCAGACCCAGGCTTCAAGGTCTCCCATAGTGCAGAGGTTCATTAGAGCTATCAGCCTTAGACCTGGAGTTGGCAGCCCTTTTTCATTATTCTGTCTTATTAAAATCTATGAGGTTCTTATGCTTCCTTCTTCTCCACCTCACTTAAGGGAGCTGTTTTTACTGTATGCCAATATGAATCATGAAGGAAATGAAGAAATTATTTCCATCATTTCTCTGTCTTACTGTGTGTGCTGGTGCTATGAAGCCAACTTCCTGAAGCAGGAAAGTACAGGGAGAGGACCACAAGCAATCTTAGAAAGACAAAGAGTGTGATTTTCACTGCTCTGTCCTTACCTTACTGTTCCTGCCCCATATTGCACCCACTCATCTGGCAGGGAATGGCAGAAAACAAGGTTCAACAGCAAAATGGATGTGTCACTGGCGGGAGCAGAGCTTTGCCTGGCAGTGCAGACCCCCTTCTCACCCCACTGCCTCTAGTGCACAATCCCAGTGGCAGACAGCCCCAGGAAAGCAGTTTAGTTAACCCTGTGGCTGTCTTGAGTTTTCTTGACAGTTGGCTTTTTAAACTTAGTTTGAAACTAGCTGAAGACTATTGACTTCATGTTGGTGGCTCTGTCTTTGAGAGGTCACTGAGATGCTTCTGGAAGTTGTCAGTATCAGTTATGGGCTATTTTTTGTTCTGAAGTGGTCCTTCTCTGCTGCAAAAGTTCTGCTTAATGTAAAAGTGGTTTTATCATTGCTGAATGAAGACTGTTCCCAAGAGGTTGGGCTGTCCAACTTGACAAGTTTTTAAATAGTGTTCATATGGTGTTAATTGGCTTAATTGTATTAAGTACAGGATTATGTTTTACTAGCTAAGCGTGGGGTGTAGGATTCATATTCATCCACGAAGAAATAATTCTTTGCAGTCCCTGCTTACTCAGCTCCTGCTTGTTTAACAGCTCTTGCACTTGCTTCTCATGGACTCTGATTATAAATATTGGTTTATTAAGGCAATCAGGCCTATCCCTGGCTGTATCTGATGTGAGTGTCACTTTAAGACTCGTAAACAGCCATACTCAGAGTGACTTCAGCCTGTGTCTCATCTCCTTTCCTCCTTTCCTCCGGGGAGAGGATTATGGCAGCAGATCTGTGACAGTCTGCACCCTGCTCGGGAGGGCTGCTGAGAACTGCTGCCAGAAGAGATGTGCAGCTTATGCACAGCGTGAAGCAGCTTAGCTCCCTGAGGTGTAATTTTAAGCTCTTCTTGGATTTAATAATGGTTATACTTGAACCATTTTTCTCTAGCTTTCCGTACTAACCCTTAGCTGGAACATTATGTAAGAAGAAATACTCTTTCCTGGTATGATCCAAATGTTTTTTTATTTTGCAGCTCTTGGTAGGGCCTTAGAGTGTTTGTTTCTTAGTCTAGCTCTCTTTGTGTATATATATTTATATATAAAATGAAAATGTAAACTTCAGATAAAGTCAATGTTGCCTTTTTCTTAGTTGCTCTTTTTCACCGATTGATTTATGATAGCAGACCCCAATGCTTCTGTAGTTTTTGAATAAACTGTTCGTAGCATGTTTTAATAGTAAAATAAAATAAAATATTAAAATTAAGATCAATATAAAATTATACGTAGTTTTACAAAAAAAAATCTAAATGGAACAAAATTTCAAGGGTTTCCCTTTTTCAAGATACTTTTCAATTAATATTGCTTTCAAGTAGATTACTCACTTTAATGGCACACAGGGATGCAGTGGAGTTCATGTTGTGGCCAAAAAGGTGTTTTGAGAAGAAACCTTCATGGATTGTGTTTTATTCTAATCTGTTATGGCATTGCAAGCTACAGATTCCAAAAAGCTTAAGAAAATGGTTAAGAACATACTGTGCTGGCAAATACAGGTATTTAAATACATTAATCATTTTACTCAGCAACTCCAGTAGCATGTTGATACATCTGTACTCCAGAGACTGTGGTCAGTCACTGGTGCCCCAGGTTGGGCTGAGGAATGGAGCCACAGTCATTTTGCAGGAAGTTTATACTGGTTCAGGCTGTGCCTTGGAATATTGGGTAGCCTACTGTGGGGAAGAAAACCTCAGGGAAGGGATCAGAACAGCTCTGCATGCCCATGCCAACACATACCCCTGTTTCAATGACCCTGCCAGTGAAGTTTCACAGCAGGAGGAGTCACTAGCAAATGTTCCATAGTCAAAAGCAGTACCTGGAGATGATGGTGAAGAGCCTATAAAGTGCATGGGAAGGAGCAAATACACACCATCTGTTCAAAGCTCACACACAAAAATCTGAATTTCGCTACGTGATCTCCTTAAATATGGTTGTGTTTGGCTGGAGTTTTTTCTACAGCTCCATTGCTCTTTTTACTGTCTGTGCTGTGATCTTCATATTCTTTCAGCAGGTTTCTATGTATTTGAGGTTTTTTTTTCCCTGAAAATACTGCAGTATGAAAGAGGACGTGGGTAATTTCGTTTAAGCAGAAAATAATGAGACAAGAGTAATAACTATGCACAGAGTAAATTTGTGGAAAGTGGATTCCTTTCACTCCACTGGGGTTTTTTTTGAAAATACCATATATCATCTTGAAATTACTTTAACATGATGTCCACTGTACTACAGGAAGGAAGAAGTGCTTGTACTCCAGTGTGACAATAATGGTGAACAGACAACAATTTATCATTAAATAGCTACGATCTGTTTCTTGGAAGAAGGTCAGTTTTGACCTTTACATATGAACAGTAAATTGGAAAGGGTTTATAGTGTAATACATTTATCTACAGTTACTCATTTTATCTTAAACATCTTTATACTGTGCTCTTTTTCAGCAAGATCAGAAAGTCTTGAAAAGTAAATTGCAATTGAGGTCCATCTTTTGAAGGTTTTGGAATTTTTTTCCCTCTGGGAACACAACTGTACCTACATTAGAAAAAAAAAAAAAAACGCTTTGGTTTCTTTAGTTATGCTTGTTTCTTTCTACCCTTTGTTAATATGATTCTCATTTAGAAACAGGAACTGTGAAATGTGGTGAGGAATAAATAGATCTCTTCTAAATAGACATTGTCAAGGAAGAGCTAAGGAAGTGAATTGTGCAAATTCTTAGAACCAAGTAACGTTTATTTCAGAAAAAGACATATTTCTCAGCTCTCTACTATTTCAGAATGCCCTCTAAGATGAGGTGGAGCAAACTGTATAAAAGATGGTTCAAATTCTGGAAATGGATGAACAAAGATGATAATGGACTGTGACATTTGGTTGTTGTCACATTTTTTTAAGAAAGATCATATGATATTTTTTTAATCATCTCTGGTGTGAAAGTGGGGCCATTCATATTAATTGTATTCAAAAGGCATTTAAGATCAAAACCTGTTTTACGTTGTGTTGACTAGCAACTTCAGGTGTTTTTTTTTTGTCTGACAGATGTAGATGTGAATGGAAATGAAATGCAATTTTATGGGTACCTAAGTTAGCTCTTTTGAACTAAGAGCATCCTTTGGTCACTTTGGGACTATGATTTGTGGAGAAAGTGAAAGATAAGATTATTGAGTATCAGCTTTTCTCTGAGGTGTTTCATCAGGTGCATAGCTCTCAATTGACAGGATAGTACTCACATACTTAGAATGAGTGAAATCAGTGTCATTTCCATCGGCTGCACTTCCAGGCATCCTTTCCTGTAGACAGGCATTGGGCATTCCCTCCCTATATATGCTATGTCCAGACCCTACTATTCCTGTACGTTCTGCAGTGTGCTTCTGTCCACAGTGATGAGTAGCCAGTGATTGTGTAGATTTTGTAGATTTTAGTTCTGGGACGTGGTGGTTTATGCTGGTGAGCAGGGGGAAGTCAATATCATGGGGTGTATTCATACCTTCAGTTCCTAGGACATGGTGTGAAACATGCTTTATGGATGCAACCATGGTCTCAGCATTCATTTAATTATTTGATCTTTACAGTCAGCAGAGACAGTGCTTGGCCAAGGCTGGCTATTGGGAAATCCATAAGAGTTTAGAAATTTCAGTTCAGGTATGCACTATCAGATCCTAATAAAGGGGAAAAAACCAAACACAAGCACATCTAAAAATTAGTGAAAATAACCTCATTTGCCAAAATAAACTCCTTAGCAGCATAACCCTAAAATATAAGTGTGCATGGCACAAATATAAAAACTATAGGAAGGGAGGCAGTCAGGAAGAATTTTCACATTTCTGAGAAAAAACATGTTCCTGAATAGAACTTACTAAGGTATGCTGCTGCTAGTGCAGCCTTCTGCAGTACCTTGATGATGGTAGAACCTTGATGAGGATGATTCAGGCTGTATTCCAGTTTGCCTCATGTCAAAGCAAACATATTAATAAATTCTTTATGGTAGGAATCCTACACTCATTGCTTTAAAATTAGTACTAGAGCTTTTCCATGGCAAACCTTCAATTAGTTGCAATGCATTTTTCTCCCAGTCCTTATATGCAGTGCCTGATGCAATAATTCCATAACATGGAATGCCATCTCATTGATCACAGAAAGTTCTGCTTAGAGTGCAGAACTTAAACACTTACTTGCAAGGTGCCTCTTGTGTTGCAGAATTTTAGCTTGTTAGTAATGATGTTTCCAGGCAGGCTCAAAAGCTCAGTCAACAGGGCTAAATGTGCTGAGAGTTGTTCATCTTAGGTCTGGTGAGAGGGAACTTCTGCTCTGAGTGATTAATGCATTAAGTGGGGGTGGGAGTTTCCATATGACTAGGACTTATTTAAATGATTAGGCTGAGATTCTCAAAGGACCTGGAGAGCTTCTCAAAGAGTAATTTCCAGTGCTTGACTCCATCAGTCTAGTGTGCCTGTTCCAGGCCTGATCTGTGGGTTTCTAAAACTTGAGTTTGAAATTTGAGAAGAGTTCCCACTGATTTTTGTAGACTTCTTAGTAGGAAATTTAATTTCTTGCAAAACTTCCTTGAGAAAGACTCATTTGAAACTGAAGAAGTGCCCACTTTGTGCGGATCTGATGAGATGAAGAGAGAAAAAAACCAACTCACTAGTCAGAAAAATGGAGCTGCTGAAATGTGGAAAAACAAAAATGGGTAATAACTTTTGGCTCTTTCAGTTTTCTGAACTGCAATTGCTAAGTAGCATCAGAATTACATAGAAATTTTAAATGTCTGTTGTATTTTTGACATCACAGATGAATTTTTAGAAGTGGTTTATTAGTGTCTGTAATATTAACAGAATGCAGAACCATTTTTTTCAATGTTTATTTAGAATAATAACCACAGAAAATATCTCCAGCTAACCTACTGAGAAAGTTGCTGTCATCTTAATAATTTCTATAGTTTGCTTTTCCAGCTCTTAAAAATTACAAAGGCAAATGTATGTCAGAGTGAGGAGAAATGTCTGTTTGTTTCCTGTATTCACCATAGTAAATCCATAACTTTACTTACTGATTGACTGAACCATAAATAAACTGAAAAAAAACTGCTGTATTTGCAGCTGATTAAAAGGCTTTTGAGTACAGCAGTGTCTTGAACTTAGTAAAGAGTAGTAGATTGTAGAAATATAAGTATTGTTCTTATGTAAAATATTTTTATTCCTTAAAATTTTGATAATCTGAAATCATATAAGAGAAGTATACTAGCAGGAATTTTGTTAATAACACTTGAAGTGAAAAGGTGATTTTCTTATCTCACTGAAAAGAACCCCAATTAAACTTTATTTTCATTAGGTTTGCTATCCACATAAATCTGGATTCAATAGTGATATCTGTTAGTTCTTCTCTTCTCAGTGCTTTTTCTGTTCATTCTGATTTTGTAGTTGTCCTGAAATATCAAATTGACTCCCTCTGGTGGTTGAAACCAAGTCTCTGCATTCCAAAGAGAGCTTTTCAGACATCCCTCCATTCTGGAGGGCACAAATCATTAATAATATTTTCTAAGTTTAGTGTTACGTTATTATGAAAAGTCATAGAAATAGTTTTTCTTGCTCTCATACACTGTAGCATTAGTAATAGGTTGGTATTGCTATGTTTTGAATTTCAAGGAGAGATTTACAGCCCTTTTTCAAGAAATCAAAGTAGATTGTCAAAAGAAAATAAACATAAAATATGGATGAAGTAGGCTTGAAATAATTCACTGTGATGAAAAGTGAAAAAAATTAGAAAGGTGCTATTTAGATAAGTAGTGTAATGGTAATGATGCTGAATGCATCACACGATTGCATGAACAAGGTCTTTTATATCTAGCTTGGGATTTTTTTTTCAGCTTGAGAACATTATTTGATTTTAAAAGTAAACATCTAAGAATTTATCTTTGCCAAGACACCCTTTTAGTATAAAAGGAATAATTCTTCAGTATTTGGATTACAGCTCTGAACCTGAGATGTCTGTCTCCATTTTTCAAGTAATTCCCCCAAATCCCAAATGGCAAAATATTAGAGACTTTTTGTGACTTACTGCAAATGATTATGGTTTGGATCTATACTCTACAAAACCACAACTGTCTTCACATTAATGAGATTAAAATATAAGAAAGCATCCTAGAAGATTGGCATTTCCTTGCTTGTGAGTTCATAATGCTTTTTGTATATTTTATGTAATCTCTTTTACTGGAGTGCTTGCCTTACATAAGGTCTCAGTAATGGAAACGAGGCCATCTGCATGGTAGTCAAGGTTGTTTCCTGAAAGACATAGTCTGTCTGCAGCAGAAAATAAGTTGGATGAAGGCCTTTAAAACCTTCACAGCCCTTTCACCAAGCTGAGAGGGACCTTCCTCAGTAACCCCTCCTTAGCTTTCTGTAGAGCAGCTTGTCTTCTCTGCCTACTGATGTCATTATCCATCCAACTTTGGGGCTTGACTGCTGCCTAATATTCCCATCAGCTACATTAGCATTGTTTCTGCTTTTCCTATTCTTCCACTCCTGATTGAATGCTGCCATCTAAAAAACCCTACCTTTGCTTTGCATCATCATTGGGACTGTATCTTTTCCATTCATTTTCCCTGCCTTACCCACAGCGTTTTCTCTATGCATGTTGTCAACTCTTCTGCTGCTAGGTATCAGTAATCCAGCAATTAAAAAAACAGCAAGCCAACAATTTAGTGTTATCTATTAATTTTATTTCAGTCCCTGTGCAAATGTGCTCGGTGCTTTATGTGAGCAGAGGGAAAGAGAATCCCCTGAGTGTGCTGCAGTTCAAGGCAATGTGGTACAAAGGGGAGCAGAATAGGAAAAAATTTGTAATACAAACAGATGCATCTTTGCGAATAAACATCTGCAACCGTTAATTCTGCATAGAATACATAAGAGCTTTACTTCTGAGCTAGCACAGTAAGAAATATTGTGTTACCACTTTCCAACTGGCGTGACATTTACTATCTCATTAGAAAGATCTTTAAAAGGCATTAATATCCTTCTGTTGCATTTTTTCTTCTCTTCTGGGGAAGGTTTCTGTTCAGCCCTCCCTGTTTCTGTGCTTAAGTTCAACACCATTTTCAGCCCAATGTTTGTCCAGGATCAGGATGTTCCATAAATATTTACAAGAAACATTGGAATAATAGAAGGGCTTTCTTGATTTCCTGGGTACAATAGTCAGGTTGTAAGCCTAAGAAGTTAGCTGTAAATTCTAGATTTTGCTATGCAGCAAAAAGGACAAAAACCAAACTCCAAATTATTATAGTGTTTTGGGAAGCACATACTTCTACAACAACAACAGAAGGAACTGGAAGATACTGTTTTCAATGCATTTTTGGGGTCAGTCATCTTTTTTCCTAAAAAACAAAGTTGCCAACAGTTCCTTGAAAGATTTGCCCTACATCCTGCCTTCCAAGGGTTTTGTTTGGAGCACTGGCTGTCACACCTCTGAAATAGCAATCCTATTTGGAGATACTTGTTCAGCAAACCTCCACCCACTGTCTTACTTGTTTGGAGCATGCTGCCCTGTGATACTTCAGGACATACCTGCTGGCATGCCCAAATGGTAGCTGTTTTGATACCCTCACTTCAAGGGTGATCTTCTTCCCCCTCTCCTCTCTCACCTTAAGATTAGAATAGTGGTAGCCCCACTGCTGTGAATTATTCAGCAGGTGTAAACTCAACCACATCACGAATGTGTCTGCAGCATTTACACGGTGGAGAAGAGATGAAAGTAAGTGAAAATCCCAAGTTCTGGATGTATTTTGTACCCTTTGGAGCAGCCTTGTATTGCCTGTGCATCAGTGATGAGGCAGAGGCTGCAGGTCTCTGGAACCCTGTGTGGTGCCTTTTCAGTCATCCCTAGCAACCTGGGGGACTTGATACACTGTCTTTTCGTGTGGAATGGTACTGACACAACTGAAAACATCTCGTGTGGGTGTGGCATCAATCATTCTAGGTGTTTTAAAAAGGGAGGTGTGATGAACCTTTTGTGTTGTGTCTGCTCCATAACTTTTTCTTAGCATTTCAGAATATGATGCAAGAATTATGTATGTATGCAAGTGCACAGACAGAATTATGTATTGTGCTTTCAATATAATTAGTTAATTTTAAGTTTTAACTGAAGTCACTGGAAGATACTGATAAGCTGGTACTTGCTGACTTGGAGACATTGTGCCTACATAGTTCTTTAACTAGTAAGTGGTGCTGCCACCAAATCAAACCTGAGTTGGCATCTTCACAGGGTTCTCACTGGCAGTGGTACTGATTTCTGCACAGAAGATCCACAACCGAAAGAATGCTGTTTTACATTCTTTCTTGACACCTTTTTGTGCATGGATACTGTGCAGAGGGCACATCAGTGTCTAATTGGTTAACCTGATGCCATAACTAACACTGATTTATTATCATTATCTGATGGAATCATCGGCATGTCATAGATTTTGGAACAGAGAATAAAGTTGCATAGAAATTCTACTTTTTAACTATATGTGCTTTTAACTTTGTCCTGTTTTTATCTTGCCTGCAGCAGTAGTATCTAGAATTTAGGGTATTCATGTTCCTTATATGAAAAAGGCTTATTCTGGAAAGTGAAGATATGCCTGTGTGCTGATGGGTATAGAGAAACGTGTATGTAAGGGTTCTCCTAGGTGAAATATAAATAAAGTAACTCAGAACCCCAAATATAGCTCAGCTTGGATTTCTTGATAACAGATCATCCCAGGTTTGAGTTTGAAAGTGTTTCATGTTCTGATGTGATTTACTGGGAACCTTTGCCTTTATTCCTGTGACAGAAGTGGTTGGCCTGATATTTGCATGAACTCTGGCAGGCTCATAAGTGGAACTTTCGCTCATGTATTCAGTACAGAAGAAACAGCAAACACTATAATTTTTTAAAAATTTCTGGTGATAACAAATTAGATGGCATTTATGTTTGTGCTTGTTATGAGTGTTTGACTCAAAAGTCTATTTGGAGAGAAGGAATCTGATTTTAGTAAATCAATATAATAAAGCCTTTGATTCTTTACAAAGACCAGCCAACTGTAACTTCAGTGTTGGTATTTCAAGGCCTCTCACTGATATTTTAGAAGTTTGTGGTTGTTTGAGCTTCCTTTCCAGGCCCTGGCGAAATAAGAGTATGGTAAATCAAAGCCCAGATCACTGTTTGCATTTATTTTACTTCTCATTATGACATGTATGCAAACACTTAAAAGAAATAGGAAAAAGGTATAATCATGATAAGATCCCTTTTTTTTTGAACAAAGGGGAATACTTTTCTAGTTTAATTTATTACACTTCTCCTTAATACTATAAACTGAATTGAGTGCCTCATCAAGTTTGACAGTTCACTTATACTTCTAATTCAGTGATAGTAGTTTTTAAAATAATTACTGACTCTTGAGGTAATCCAAGAAAATAACTGGAAAACACTTTTTCTGTTCTGAAATGTGCTTTAATTTCTTGCATTTTTTTTTTTTCCAAGTGAGGAAGTTTTAAAACTACAAAGTGCTGTTGGGTACTTAACTGCCAAAAAAAGTCATTGTGCTACCTTTGAAAGAAATTTTCCATTTTCGTTTGCAGTTTTTCTGCTTTCCTTGCCTGCGACAACCAAAATCCATTGGAAGATTGAGGATATATAATGAATCAAAAATATTTCATAACATTCAGTGAAATCTAGGTGACACGTTTTTCAGTTTGATGCACTCCCTAGCATAATTGAGAGAGTGGAGAAAGAAACTGCTGATTTTATATATTGCACAAAAGTTTTATAAGTGTCATCCTGAATCTGCATGCTTTTGTCCCCATGCTGAAATGAGATGCTCTGAAGGCTGTCTTCTTTCACCCCTGTTCTCTTGAGAGAGTCTACATCTAGCTTCTCAGGTGGCACAAAGAAGCTTTGCCTATATTGAAGTTAACAGAGGAATGACAGATTATGCCAGCTGAGAATTGAGGTACAAGACTTTAGCTACCAGAGCTGAAATGATAAAAGCATCCCATGGGAGGTAACCTAACCTTTCACAGTTTATTGATCATCTGACTTGTCCTTCTGATGTCACTAGTTATTCTTAACATTTCAGCTTCTCACTCCTGCCGTCTGCCACGCAGGTCCTGCTGTGGCACTGCTTCCCCCAGGAAGCTGCCAGCCACCTCTCCTCCAGGGAACAGGCTCCAGATTAGGGCATTTTCTGCACTCCTGAACACTGAACAATTGCTGTGGCAGTTTTCATGCCAGTCTCAGTCCTCTTTAGTCATGGCTATTCAAAACCACTTTGCTCGCTTAATTTCCCAGCGTTGTCACCACGGACACATCGCTCCTGTGTTGGCTCCTTGTTTACACTGTGGCCTCACTGCCACCTTATCACTGTGCCAGGGCTGCTCTTGGATTACAGACTGAGCAGTGTCCCTGTAATGCAGCTCCTCAGGGCAGAAATCTAACTCCTTTTCCTGTGTCTCATCCTCTGCTCATGTCTTATTGCCTGGCCAGTCCTTCTCTGTCCCATCTCCTGCCAGTTACTTTGTGGTTCACATTGCTGCCAAAATTTTCCTCTTACCCTCTGTTCCTTATCCCTGCAACTTTCAGCTTCCTACAGCATTTCATCTTTTCAGTCTTTTCAAAGATTTTTTTTCAATCTGTTTCAAAGACACTGTTATTGCTTTTCAGGTATCAGTGCTTTTCAAGTCCTGAATGAGTTGGCACATAAATCTGGTTAAAAAAATTCTAGGTTTAAATTGTAGAGTAAATTTAAAGTATTATCTTTATTGGTGAGGGGTGAATCTTCCACTCTTCTCAGCATTTAGGGCTCTTTTCTATAAATTCCTCAGTGCTCTGATTATGTCATGACTGACTGATGGCTAATTCTGCAAAAAGGGAGAGTTTTTACTTTCTTTGTGTGAAGAGGCCAAATGGAGACAGTTTCCTTTAGACTAAAATGTCCAAAATTATTCTGATTTGTTTTCATTTTATGAAAAGCATATGAAAACTATGGAAAATACTGTACAAGTTAATAGTAACTTGGTGCTCTTTTTCATAGAGCAGAATTCAAAAGAGTAGCACTGGTATAAACTCTCACTCTCTTTTCTTTGTAATACTTCACCAAGATGCTGTCTGGGGTAAGGTGTGGCCATTTCTTTGCATACTGGTTCTTCTATATTTTACTTGGGTTTTGTGTGTTTTCAGGAATATGTTTTCATTACCTAATACTGCTGGTTGGAGAAATTGTCATCTGTCTTTTGTCAGATGTAGTTTTAATTTAATGTTCCAGTTTAGTGTTCAGTGTTACTTCTGTAGTCCTCTTTGTTCACTTTATAAACCTTAAGTGCTTCTGTAAAAGTCAGCCTTGAACAACCAAGGCAGGAGGAGGAGGCTCACCAGCTTCATGCCCTGTTCCTGTCTCCAGCCTTTTTTACTGTCCCAGCCCAACAGCGTAACTGAGACATTCCTTTGGGAAAAGGTTAATTTGGATCCCTGCAGTCCCAGCAGTCCACACAGTTTCTCTTATGGAAGAATCATAACTGTACTAGACAAAATGGTCTATAAGCAAGTCTACTAGAATTCTTCTAGGTTGCATCGCAAATCAGGAATGGCACCTGTTCAGTTGATGACAGCATTCCTTGTTTAAGTTTCTAGTTTTAAAGGTGGCAGAAATGTCTGCCAAGAAAGGTAACTGCCAACAAAAAAAAGAAGATTGCCCGTCCTGGGAAATGGTGGTAAGAAAGCAGGCTGCTTTATTTTCTGATGTTTTCTGTTAGTGTTTGTGATTTGGAAGATTTGTGTTTCTAATACACCAGGAATTGAAATCAGTCACCAGAAACAGAGATTGAAATGCCGTCTTTTAGTGGAAGACTTAACAGTTGTTCAGTGTTCCCATTGTAAGGAGTGGTTTCAAAATGCAAAGCCTGAGGGTTAAACCAAGCTCCTTTACCTCTTTTTGCACATGCTCCAAGCATCTAAATCACTCAACAAGCATGCCATTTTTCAAGTCTCTTATTTTCTTTCCGCAGAATTTCAAAAGCCCTGTGGGAAGTGCCATCTATGGAGTATAATCGATATGGACACTCTTCTGAGACTATTTTTGTTGTTATGTTTCAAGATAAAGGCAATTGAGTATTTATAGGAAAAATAAATACATATGCCTTTTGCAATGTGTTGTAACTGAAAATTAAATATTTTTCTACTCAAATTTTGGCATATTTCCTGGAATCACTGAGCTTTCAGTAACATTTTTAGTTAATATTCTGCAGCCTACTGTTGTATTCACCGCAGCTGACATGAGCTCAGGGTTTGTCTTTATTTAACCTTAGAGAGGAATCCCAGGCTTGCTCTGTAGTTGGCAGAGCTGTTGGGAAGGATCTGCTGTGGATTGCAGTGGAGAGAGTGGGGACAGGGTCTGAAGCATGCCTGCTACAGCTTTACTCCATTGGTGATATGAAAATCCTGAAGAATAAGTGAAGTTAGCCTTGATCAAAATCTGATTAATATTTGCTTTCATTATCCATTCCCTTTCCTTCTTTGTCAAATATTTTTGTGAATTCTGTTGTTTAGATCCTGCATCCCACTGCTCCTCGTAATGTTTGAAGTTGAGGGCATTGATTAGGTAATGAATTTTTTACCTGTAGAATATATATATCTGTGTAGAGGAGGTTAAAAAACACTAAAAGCCCCAATGAGAGTAAGCATTCTGCATCACCTTTGCTCTCCAGAGACCTAAAATTGCAATGGCATGGTGGTGGGAGGAAGATGCTTCAGCTAAAAGTCAAAGCTTTTAAAGCTGCTGATTCTGATTCTCTGCTCGATTACACATTTTTCACAGTGATGTAGCTCCATGGAGCTGCTTTGTCTCTCTCTTGTCAGCTAGTAATAAGGAAGAATGTAAATGGCCTGTGGCATTAAGACTGTGAAACAGACAGCAGCAAACCATTCAGTTTGATTGGTGATCTTATAGTTACTTGTTTAGAATAAATTCATTGACGAGGTTGACTATTACCCAGCTATTACTTAGTTGAGTTTTAACACAGTAATTACCCCTAAAAGTTAATATTTGCTATGTCAGCAGTTATTAGAAGTATTGGTGGTAACCTTACTCTTAGCAATATTTATGCCAGGGAGTAAATGCTTGTCTTTATTTGTTGGCAAGCACTGGCACTAAAATTACATTAAATATTATGTATTGATTTCTATGGATTCAAGTCTAGAACTACCCAAATATTTGTTTTTCCCCACATCAAGGGATGAGGCTAAGATCAACTTAATGAAGTAGATATTCCAGTGCTAGATTTATTATTTGAGTGTGAGAAAATTCTAGAAAATGTGTGGCTTACCAAACTGAGCCTGATCTCAGTTGCAGATTTTAATAATAATGAAAGGAAATTTACATTGTTAAAAAAATCTGAAGGGCTCCCCCCTCATGCTATGTTCTCTCAAAATGAAGAAATGGGATGCTGGTCCAAGATGGGAAGTATAATCAGCCTGAATCACCGTGGAGATCTGTGGAGGTTGATTTTCAGCCAGTATCTGCAAAATAAGCTGCAGGGTTCAGTTTGCAAACACTATTGTGACCCAAACGCTGCGGGGCTCAGTTTGCAAACACCATTGTGAACCAGACCCTGCAGGGTTTGCTGAGCTCCAGTTACTGCCCCTAGTAAGGCTTATTATCCTGTCACAGAAGATGTAAGAAAATCCATCTCTCCCCTTTAAACATGATAAACCTTTGTCACCTACAATGCAATTAATGTTAAAAATAGAAGAGTGCTGATGATAAGATTGTGACTTGCAGGCAATGAGCCATTGTCCAAGTACAGGAGACTTATCTGGCAGGCCAGTCAGCCTACACGGCTTGCTGTCAGTTTGCTGATTGCCATTTCTCTCTGGGTTTGATGAAATATTCATGTCTTTGCTCTGCTCTCTGCAAGCACTATTGATTTCTTGTATAAACGCGGCTATATTTAGTCTAGACAAATGGAATGTGGATTGCTGCTGAATAAATGGGATGAAAGGCTGGGGAGTTTGCCTGTCCGTTTCTCTTGGTCGGTGGCAATTATTTATAATCAAGAGTAGTTTTTGTAAGTTAAAGGTGATTTTTTATAATTTAGTGATTAGTCTCAGAACAAAAGTAAGGACTTAGACATAATCATTCTTTTGGGATAGCGGGTTAAGAAGCCAAATTATGTTCTGAGGTTGACAATCACAGTTATTAGGATTAAAAAAAAAAAGAGGGTCCAGAAAAGTGTACGTTTTCAGAATTTTAAGAATAAAAAAATGTGATAAGTAGAAAGATTTGGTGCCTTTTCTCATATTTTTATAAAATCTTTTGCTAATAGATCTGATTGCACAGTTAGAATTCAGTCCACTCTGTTTGCTGCAGTTTCAACTTTTACTGCTTCAGTTTTGCTGTCTCTGCTTACTAGAATATTTCTGTTTCGTTTTGGTTTTCTCTTTGGAAACAAATACAGCTGCAGCAGAGAAGAAGGAGAAAATATGCTTAAAATCTTGCTCCCGAGTCGCTTCCGACAGTGTGTTTGTTTTCAGTTGATAATCTTATTTTACAAGAAGATAGTGGAAGCATAAGAACCGGAGTGAATGTGTTTGTGTTTCACTGTCCTCTTGTGGATGGAATCAGAACTGCTGGGCTTTAGTAGAGACCTTCAGCTGCCATTTATTTTCCTCTTGTAGATATGCTTGTTAGTCTTTTGTTCTTTTGAAGCAGATAAAGTTACACTCACTCTATTCACTTGATGTGAAACCCAGAGCTTTACAAGTATTGTAGTGAAAGTGATCGAATTGCTCTGTTCTGCTGCCGTTTAGTCCCTTTGATTTAAATTAGGAGATAGAAAATACAGGATCCTCCATTAAGTACTTGAACACTGGATTAAGAGTTTGTAACATTGCTACAACAAATTGAAATAATTCATTTTCTTACAGGCCGTATATAGTGTGCTATGCATGGTGGTCACTTTTCCAAAAGCTGTACTAAAACTTACGTAGTGTGTCAAATTATTTCCCCATGTTATGTGTTATTCCTCTGTGTTTGCCAGGTGTATTTATATGCAGTAGCCATGTAGCACAGAGCAGCTTTTCATCTGTAACACTATCCTCAGAAAAATCTGCACACTAGCTTTGAAAAATCTCTTGCAGTGCAGTGGGAACTGCAAGGCCTTCATTTTATGCTGAGGAAGTGCCCTGAGTGTTTATTGCATAGCATCAATAGTGCCTAGGAGATTCTCACTAAATATTGCTCCACTGGGCTATGGCATGGTTTTGGAGCCTGGGTTGTGTGTTAACCTGTTTAGCAGAATATTAATCTGGGAGTATTTTTGCAGAGAATGGAGAGGAAGTGCTGAAGATTGCGCACAGCATAGATTGCATTCAATGTTTTGAAAGGTCTGTGCATTGAAACAGTCTTTGAGTGAAATGGATCTTTTTCCCGGTAGGAATGCTCTCTATTCTCCTTCTCCTGTTACATTTGCTATGTGTATGCTTTGTTTCCTTCCCACAGTGGATGTGAAGTCGGAGGTTCCCGTGGGGCTGGAGCCCATCTCACCGCTGGACCTGCGAACCGATCTCAGGATGATGGTTCCCATGGTGGACCCCATTATGCGCGAAAAGCAGCTACAGCAGGAGCTGCTCCTCATCCAGCAGCAGCAGCAAATCCAGAAACAGCTGCTCATTGCAGAGTTCCAGAAGCAGCATGAAAACCTGACCCGCCAGCATCAGGCCCAGCTCCAGGAGCACATTAAGGTAGCAACATTTTTCATTTATCCCTTACTGTATCTGCAAAATGAATATGCTTAAGCAGACACAGAAAGGGAACATGCCTGGAAGGTTTGCTATGACTGAGAGATGGTGTTTGAGTGCTCTTTTCTCTGTATTGGGGTGATAAAAGCCTTTTAAAGCAAAACTGCTGGCATCTACCAGTGACTTGCTCACAGCAGACCAAGGCAATACAAATCATCAAACTCATCACATCCACAAAAAATCGTACTACCTATTTTGCAACCTGGATTTTCAGCTGAACTTCAATATGGTTTTTCAGTATATACTTTTTTAGTATATTAAGAGACTGCTTTTTTCAACTACTGTTGGAGTTTTTGACCACAAATCAAATTGTTATGCAAGTGCATAATATTTGAATTTGTAAAATGGAGGCAGACCCTCGTAGAGTTGTGTTTTCACTCTTCTCTGAGCTGCCTCATATCATACAAAAAGAAAATGATTTATGGGATTGCATGCACTATGGCAGGATTACTATAATGGATTTTGACTGGGAATTTATGATCTTGCCTTTCATTTCATTTTTTCCTTCTTATCTGCTTGCCATTGTGCTGCTGTGCTGAGCTTCCACTTGACGGAGCTGACAAATGCAGCAGAGCACAGCAACCAGAGCTGGGTGATGCACAGGCAAAGAACAATGTGAAGTTTCCAGGCATCTTTGCCAAAAGAGAAAGAAGTGAAACCATAGCAGCAGGCTGCTACCTGTCACTAGAGTTCAATTTGGTGACAGCCAGTAATGCACTGTGCTGCTTAAAAATCAGTTGAGAGATGAAAAGAAGTGTAAGCATAAAAGCAAGCACTGATCCTCAGTTACTCAAGGGGGTTGTTTTAACCAGGACTGACCTAGAAAACACTGCAAACTGCACTTTCTCATGTCTTTTTGTTCTGTGCAAGTTACAACAGGAACTCCTAGCCATTAAACAACAGCAAGAACTCCTTGAAAAAGAGCAGAAACTGGAGCAGCAAAGACAAGAGCAGGAACTGGAGAGGCATCGCAGGGAGCAGCAACTTCCTCCCCTCCGAGGCAAAGAAAGAGGACGAGAAAGTAAGAGCCAATGTACCATGAATCCTAATAAGAAATGAATCTATTCCCCTTTGCATTCTCCCAGCCAAAATGAACTATGAACAGGAACCTGAAGGAAGCCTATTCCTGTGTGAAATATGCAGGTCGAGAAGTCAAGACTGTGCTTTGAGAAGGGCAGGGCCACCCACTGCACCCACAGAAACACATTTTTGGTTTGTGTGCAGGCTTGGAAGACTGCAGGAAAGCACAGTTTGACAGACTTGTAGATATGCATCTCAGGAGTCAAGCTCTTTGTATAAAAAATGGAGGAAATTTGAAAGCATAAAGCTTCACATGAGAATTTACTGAAAAGCTTAATTCTCCATACAGAAAGCACTACAGAGCAGCAAAAAATTAAATTAGTTGCTGAGCATTGTTTCAAGACTGAAAATAAAGTTAAATATGTAAGAATATCTTAGAATGAGACTTCTAAATATTTTGCTAGGACTTTTTCAAGCTGTCTTGTGTTTGTTCTTGATGACATTTCATGAGGCATAACCAAGAGTTATTTCTAGCTTATATATAGCTATAAAGAAAATAACTGTAAAGGTTTATTAGGATTTGGTGCTCGCTAGAGGGAGACAGATACAAATAATTCTCTTCAGTGAGGTCAGTTTGAAAATCTGGTTGAAGTACAGTGTGAAGATATTCAAAATGAAGCTACCACAAACAGACACAACAGTGCCCTTCTAAATGAGCATTAACTGACAAAGACCAAAGCAGAAAAGAGGTATTTTTTCATGGGTGTTAAAATATAGCTCTTCAACAGCTGTAGGTGTACCATGTCATAGACTTTGGAAATTAAGGTATCCATGGCTCTTCTAACTACTTTGAAGAACAATGAGCCCATAAAAAAATTTCCATCTTATTGACCTAGAAATGTGAGGGTGTGGAAACTGCAGGAACAAAATATTCATCTAAGTTGTATTAAAAAAATCAGCCTCCATATGGACAATTGGGCTTTATCAGTGCTTCTGCCAGAGGGAGAGCAGAGATGTGACCTCAGTGGTTCCCTTTTCCATTTGAGCTTGCTGGGTGGCTGTTCAGGATTTAACAGCCAGCCAAGAAGCTTGTGACCCCTCAGGCCCAGCCCCAGCCCCAGAGTTCTTGGTGATGATAATCTATTGAATGAGTAGAGGAGGGAAGGGAGGTATGGGAGGAGTTGGGATGTGAAGCAGAGAGGTAGTAGAGGTGTTTTGTTGGCAATGGGTCACATGGGACATGCTCAACATCTCAGCTGTGGTGTGTCAGGGTTGGGTTACCAAATACTTAAGAATATCAAATATGCCTTAATGCTGCAACTTTGAAGGAAATGGAGTTTCATCCCTTTTTTTTTTTTTTTTTTGTCATTGATTATGGAAAACCAAAAGATTTTTTGTTTTCATACTTTTTTTTTTCCTTAATGAACACTATTTTGGCTATGAGTAAAGAAGCATGTCCCATGCTGCAGGCCTGAATTGGTAGTTTATCCTTACAATGACATGCTCTACTTTTTTTCTGTATTGAGCTATCCACCAAGAGAGGTCTAAATGCACTGTCTCCTGTCTTCCAGACATCACAGGTAGAGACTCTTGAGGGGCTCTAATTAAAAGCCTCACTCTGGCTCTTTCTGTAATTTTCTGCTTATAACTAAGACAGTGTTCAGAGCACATTTTTGCTATGTTACTACTGTTACTTTATTAAAAGAAAAAACATTCATTACTAAAAACTCAAACTGACCTTTTGTTACTGTCTTTTTAGTTCTATTGTGAATTTTGTATTTGGATTGTTGGGAACTATCAGGAAATAATTTAAATTCTTTAGATACATCTGGCCCTGGATAAATGGCCTCATCTACTGTTGAAATATTCCTTATGACTTCACTGGATTTTTGGGTCATGGCCAGCTTCAGGCTTCCACAGACAAGCGTTTAGTCCAAGTGTTATCTCATTTTGACTTTTTTCCACCAATAGTTTTTTTTTGTAGTTTACAAAACTTCCAGCAATAAGGCACAGACTCTGTTTTGGAGTTTCTTTTCTTTAAAAAGGTAATTTTTTTTTAAAGTAAAGATAAGATGCATTGAACTCTGTTTCTTAGGGGCAGTGGCCAGTACAGAAGTGAAGCAGAAACTTCAAGAGTTCCTGTTAAGTAAATCAGCTACAAAAGACTCTCCAGCAAATGGGAAGAATCATTCCATGAGCCGCCACCCCAAGCTCTGGTACACGTATGTTCAGTATTAAGCTCTTCCTTGTCTTGTGGAGGTACCAGCTAAAGTTTGGCAGAATGCTTTTCCAGCAGGGGTGTTGAGAGTCTGCCTCCAGAGCAAGGCAGAAGTTCAACACAAAGATTAGTGAAAAGCCAGAAGTGTTATATTTCTGGTTTAACCAAGGAATATTTGGTGTTCAGTGATCAGATGAGAATTATACAAAGCAAGACTTTCTCAAAAATCTATACAATTGTCTTTATTTCAGCTGCCTCATCTGTAGCATCTATAGCTGTTGCCATCACAAATTTCATAACTATACCTGTCATTTTTTTCAAGTATCTTAAATTTTTAGAGTTAGAACAACCTTGTATTTATCTTACTTGGATTTTGAGTCAATCACAAAACATTGCCTCTTGTAGAGATCCTGCTTTCCTTCCAGTGAAGTTACTTGACTGGTGTTAGTAGTTCACAAGGATTTTGAGAAAGGCAGTGGTCATTTAACTTTTCTGACTCATGGATTTTAGTATCCAAACTGCATATTCTTATGGCAACTTGGCCTTGACAAGGATCTGCTTAGACCATGGAAGCAAGTGATTTTGTGGAGTCCTTCAAATGGTCTATTGACACATTAAGATTTTACAGCTTTGCAGTTTTTATTCCCAACATAAATGAATCCAACAAAATGAACTCTGTGTTTCTGAAAGGCTTCAATGTCCCACATTGACCTTCAGTAGGACAAACAAAAATGCATATGGCACACTAGATTTCCATCTTTTACTTATTCTTTTTAGAAAGGATTGCTTAAGGTTGGCCATTGGAGTTTGCATTCTGAGCTAACCAGAGGATTTTGGTAAAATTTAATATATATTTACATTGTGTTTGGTGGAGATACAATAATTAAATTTTCTCTTCCAAATAATGCATAAAAGTCTCTTGAATATGTAAGATTTCTGGACTAATAATCTGAGCTTCAGATGACTGAGTATGAGGAGCTCTGCAGAGGATGCCTTCTGCTACACTGCAGAAAGTAGTATTTCCTCTCATGACAGAGACATATTATTGATTAACCACACTGCTTTGGAAAGACAAGCAGAGTCTGTAAAAGGCCAAGTAAAATTATGTTGAGATAAACACAAAGTTTAAAAGTTTTTCTCCTTTCCCTCTCTCCCTCTCTAGATAAAAAAAATCAGCCAAACCCGCCCTCCCCCCCCCAAAAAAAACCAAACAAACCCACCC
>JAOTQP010001286.1:30055007-30158513 GCA_026413545.1 Cichladusa arquata
AAACCAAACAAACCCACCCCGTTTCTGAGCCAAATGATGCAATTTCTACGTGGTTGCTCAGAAAGCTCTGCCCACAATATTTCTTTCATCCAGCAGTTGTCAGAAAACACTCTTCAAGTTGGAGCTTCTCTGCTGACATGAGTGCTATGTGGTGGTATGCTCACAAAATTTACAAATTGAACTTAAGGTTTCATTTACCTTGTCCACTAAATAATTTGAGGGAGGGGGGTATCCAAGAGATAATAATTCAGTGTTTCTGGTTATTTTATACAAGCCCTCGTGCCCTGAAAATCCCCCACATTTTTATAGAGAAGGCTTGATGAATATAAGTCTATTTGTATGTGGTAATAAATGGCTTTTGCTTAAATGGCTTTTGCTGAGAGTCAGCTGATTCATATTAAAAAACAACCACCTGAAATAGTCAATTCCCCAAACTGGTGACAGACCCTGTCTGTGGACCAACATGAATCTTATCCTATGTGACTTCTGTAATGAGTGCAAAAAATCCGTTTTTGGGAATCCCAAGGAGTTCTATAACTTACTGTAAGAGTGAAATTGGTTACATGAGCCTGTGGTTTGTGCACACTTAGAGGAACAAGAACATAAACACAGCTGAGACATGTACAACATGTGTGGATAGTTACTGCTGGTCACCTCAGTGACAGCTAATTTGTGACCTCTGTGTCTGCTGCAGGGCTGCCCACCATACCTCACTGGATCAAAGCTCTCCACCCCTGAGCGGGGCCTCACCACCCTACAAATACACTTTACCAGGAGCACAGGATGCTAAGGATGATTTTCCACTTCGTAAAACGGGTGAGTTAGCGTCGTTTATTCGAGCCCCTTGCCCAGGAATTCTCCCACCCTTTATTTGGCTGTCCATCAGCAAGGCATGTATCACATTGCACAAACCCTGTTCAAGATGATGCTGTGAGTAAGTTCAAAGATCCAGACTGCGTATTTCCAAGGTCAGCCTGGCCACATGGTACCAAGAGTCACAGTTTCCCGGTGTTGACAGCTAGTGCGGACTTCAGGTCTGATAAATTTTGTTTCTAAGCAGATCATCATTTCATAGATCTTTATTTTCTTTCCCTTTCTTCTGGCTTTAATAATTCTCTGCCATGCTTGGTAGGTACAGTATCTATCTTCAGATGGTATTCTGCTTTTAGACAATGTTTTTCAGGGCATTTTGGGGGGAAATCATAGAAAGATAAGGAATTGGATTATTATAATATTTGGTGTCATTAGTTGTCAGAGTTTGTATGCATATCACAGAGTCACAGAATATTCTGAGCTATAAGAGACCCGCAGGATCATGGAGTCCAACTCTTAAGTGAATGGCCCGTGTGAGGATCAAACCAGTGCCATGCTGTGTCCATATACACACATTTACATGTCTTCTGACACAGAGAAAATGTTCTTGTGAAGGTTTTAGAATATTTCAGAAGATCTAACAATGGAGTATTTTATCTTGGCAGCAGGTGAACTGTAGGCTTACCTTTTCTTGCACCATAAAGAAAGCTAGAATGGGGGTGGGAGTCCATGTGGCTGCTGCCTCAGGACCTTGGTGCAGTGACTGGTATCCAGGAATGCAGGGAGACACTCAGAGGAGGGGGGAAAGGAAAAGAAAACATTAGATCGCTTATTGCATGAGTCTGCTGTTGAGTGATATAGTTACGTTCAGAGGGAAAGTCTGACCCCCTACTGTGCTAACAGCCTTTGAATGCGATTTAGCCACTGGGAGATTGAAAAACTAACTGCAAAACTGACTTGAAAAGAAATGGCGTTTGGAACCAGCAAATATTCAGAGAGAAAATCCAGCCTGTATCTAATACTTTGGGGCAGACTCTCTAAGCTAGTATTATATCCCCAAATATTTTCAAAGGAATGGAAGCATGAAAAGCAAAATGCTAATTTATTCTAGCTGAATTACTCTTCGTACAATATGGTGGCAATATAACAAGATTCCATAAAATCTTGTTCAGGCTGTTCATCACAACAAACCTGATGTGGTTCTCTGCTTAATACCACTGTACAACATATATTTTCTATGCCAATAGACTATACATTTTCATTTTTTGAACAAAAGGATGCATTCTACATCTTCTAAATGCTGTGAATTAATCTAGATGTATTTGAAATGCAGGGTTTAATTTTTCTTCCATGTTTATATATCTTAAATGTTATGATGATATTTATGATGTGTCAGACTGTTGATCTGTAAAACAAAACATTTTCAAACTTTGTAACAGTAAAGTTCTCGTGCAGCTGCTAATACTTTTATATCTCTGTGGGGGTTTCAAAATATTCCTTAATTCAATTCCCATTGTCTGCATAAGAGGACTATAATATAATTAAATCCAGATGTTTTCTATATGTTATTCCAAATATTTGGGCATGCAGTGCATCAGTTCCAAAATTGAACAAAGGACATGATGACTCTCTGAAAAGATATCTACAGAACAAATAGACAAATACTAATATAATCATTAGTATAATCATTTCTATGGCATTGACATAGCAGTTCTGATAAGCAAATATAAATGAATTGTACAGCATGTTGTATGTTACCAACAGAGGATATTTGATATCTCTCCATATCCGTGAAAATAGCAACTGTTAATACCCTGTTTACACATCCAGTCTCTCTGGGTATAGAGATGTTTAATTCCAGTCTTCAGCAGCATCCCCACAAAGTTTTCAATGACTGTTCATCAGGTTGAGTGTCAAAGCAACAGGAACCAAACCGACACAAGTCAAATGACCCTAAACTGATCTGGGTGGCTGTAGGGCCATCCTCCAGGCAGAGGGGACATTGTGGAGCCTGTGTCATCCTCACGGGACCTCACTAGACAAAGATGTCCCACGAACACTCATGTATATGGACAGGCTGTAAGCCTGCAGAAATCTGACCTTTGCCACGAGGGGTGAACCTCTTTTCCTTCCCCTCAGGCTATGAGTGCTCATTGCCAATGGCTCCTGGTAAAGCCTCTGTGGTGCTGAACCTGCGTGAAGTCAGTAATTCATGTGAAAGCAGGCCTCACATTCCTTTCAGCCTTAAGAAAGGAATACCTGTTGTGACTTTTAATTGCAGATTTGGTTTGCTTTTTAGGTTACTTTTCAAAAAAATCTTTATAAGATAAGATACAGAGCTGTCTTTCTCTTCTCCAAATGCTCTTATAAGATAATTCTGAATGAATCAGGTACTCTGAGATCAAATTTAATGGAAAACAAAGCTGAATGATGCTTCCCTGACATCCTAATGTGTTTTTCAGTGCTAAGGGAACACCAAGTGTCACACAGGCATTGTAAATCATGAGTTTTGCTTGCTTGCTTACTTTCTTGTTCAGTAATCCCTTTAATTTTTGCTTAGTTAGTCCTGAAGTGGCACCTCCTTTTTTAATCTTCTAAAAATTAATTCCGAAAGAATGGTACAAAGGAAAATATTTTCTGCAGCTTTTACTCTTCTAGTATCTAGAGTGATGGAATGCTTAGATAACTAGGGAAAGCTTTAAGAGTCTTGCTCTGTCAATGTTTACAGTTAGGTACCAGAGTTTACATCCTGGTGCAGTGACTGTAGTTACTCAACAAGTCTCAGCCATGTGGATTGTTCCTTTCTGTACAAGATGCAGCAGAAGTTGTCAGCAGTGGGCTTCAGAAAGTTTAGCTGCATGGAGGATTGGGACTGTCCTAGGGGCTAGAGGCCAGGATATGCAACTCTTTGCACAGCTGCATTCAGATGCTTGGTGTTGACAGATTTTGAAAAGAACAGAGCAAGGGGAGCTGTTGCTTCACGGGATGGATAAATACACCATAAGGAGAAGCTACACATCTGTAGCTATGAGCAGAATTTAGTGTAAACACTGTAAGATTAAATTTTAAATATCCCCAAAACTTGCACCATGGATACCAGTTGTAACATGTGTTTTCTGCAAAGCACCCAAAAGCCTGAGCAGCACATGGCTCATTAACTTTCAATGAGACTAATGTGTCTAAATTACCCAGAGAAGTTTGAAAATGCCTCCCTATTACTGAACACTTTTGAAGTTCATACTGACTGTTTTAGAGCTCTGATGGGAGCCATGTACTTTTGAAAATCTGGACATTTAATATGGGGAACTTTTGCTTATTGGGCTCCTCTATCCTATGGCTATCTGTCCAGAAAATATTATCCTCTTTATGGGGTTACTGTAAAACTAACACAAACACAGTAAGCAACATGGGTTTAGTAGGGTAGAAGATCTTTTCAAAGATTTTTTTTTTTTCTTTTACCTTTTCAAAATGCAGAAATTCTGGGAAATGGCCCTAAAATTTGCATTTTACCCATCTTTGAAATTTCATAATTTGTATACAAATGTCGATACAAATCAGCAAAAGCCAGTACGTTCCAACAAGGGTTAGCTCTCTGGCCAAATCTGCAAACTTTTAAAAAATATTGCTGTTGGTGGAATTTCTGCGTTTCGTTTCATGTTTTGGCTTTTTTTTGGAGGAAGTTCCTGGGGACATCATCATATCAAGTATGAACTGTTTTTTCCTTTTCTGAGTTTAGCACAATCATGGAAGAATGGGAATGTCAATCAGTATTTCTATTTATTTTGGTTTTGTGCCAGTTGGATCTTTCTTTGCAGATGGAGTTGTACACTTACAACTTGCATTGTTCTTTGGGATCTGAAGGTCTCTCACAATATAACAATTTGAGAAGATGTTGGTAGCTCACTTGCCAAAAATTTGAAGCAAACTCAGTGGAAACATAGCATGGGTTTTTTTTTTTTTAATAGCAAATAGTATGGGGTTCTTCCTTGGATGGGAGAAGTTGTGTAATTTCATACAGGAAAAAAGAGGAGATGAAGGATTTTTTAATATTGTGATGAACGAGAGGAAGAAGGCTGTCCTGCACAGTCATGAAGATCACTCTGTAAAAACCTTATTAAGTTAACCTGATTAGGCAGTAGAATAACAATGTAGGTCTTGTGAAAATGAGAATGAAAGATTACTGAATGAGAGCTCAGCAGACATAATTTTTAAGAAAAGAAATTAATTAGAATATTTCCTTACAATTCTTTGTGTGCTTAGTGACTCAGTAATTTACTGGAGCAGTTGAAAATCCAAAGAAAAATATTTTGTGTGTGAAGGTTTTTCTCCTTTCCATTTTCGTGCCACCAAATTTCATTTCTGTTTGCATTTTCTAGGAAAACACTCTTTTGTGATGTAACAGTATATGAAAAAGCTGGATTTTTTTTGGTTTCCATTTTTTAAAGAAAGGCTTAGAGTATCCCAAACCCTCAATTACCATGTCTGCCAAAATGAAGAAGTCCAGCTTGGTGGAGAGAAGTGCTATTTTCCTCTGAATTTATGAGAGAGCACAATAAATGGGAGAGGCACTTTGTTTATTGAAGCAGGGAAATGAGGCAAACATATGATTCTCCTAATTTTATTCCATTTTCTAAGCATTCCTGCCTCTCCAGAGTCCTTGTTTTTCTGGGTTGGTGAACCATCTCGACAAATTTGGACTAGGTAATGTGCCCAGAAGAAATCAGTACTTATCACAGTGGGAAGGAGAAAAGGTGCCCTCATCTTGACTCCTCTTCCCAATAATCTCCAAGCATTTTTAGCCTTCTCAAATTCAGTGTCAATAACTTCAGAGCTTGTAATTAATAGTAGGAAGTTTTAGAAGGAGAAAAAGCTTCCACTTGGAACTGCAGAGTGAATCAGAGGGGAAGCTTCTGGATTCATGTGATGAACAGGCCAAGCCAGTGTTCAGCAGCTCCAAGGAAATGTGATGTGGCTGCTGTGCAGGGCTGCTTGTTGGGTTCCCTGGGATATTTTTTCTTTTGCTTATATTTACATATATATGTGTACACAAGGAATGAGATGGGAATGCTGGAGCAGTTGTCTCAAAGCCTTTATTCCCTCACAATCATCAGTCTCATTTTCAGCATTTCTCTAGCACAGCAGATGAAGTTCTCTTTGTTACAAAGTCTTTAAACAACTTTCTAGCCAATAGAATAATATTAAAAGCTGACAAGCGTTTGCTCAGGGCAGTTAATAAAGCTACACGTGCATCTAGCTTTAAACAATGCTTGCTTGTAACAGCTAAAAACAATGGATAAAGCTTCATTATTAAACCTATATATTTCTACTATCTTGCTTAGCATATTTTCCTGAGGCCTGTCTCTACATAGCTCAGAGCTCTATTGTTTCTTGTCCTTGCATCTTCAACATTCTTGCATTTCTCCATCCTGAGATTTGCTTTCACACAGCTTTGTGAGAGTTTTATGCCTTTTCAGGCTGCTGCTGTCTCCAGCCCTTCAGAGCCCTGCAGGCTCCCAAGATGGGGCTGAGGGATGTCCTGTCATTCTGATTGAGCTCAAGTTAGAGGAGGATTTATTTGAGATATCTTAAAACTAAACAAAAATGAGTGCTAGGGTAGGCTTAATGACACTGTCAAAGGGAAAAGAACTTGTGTAGGTATGCTTTGGTATCATGAAAGGTGCCAGAGCCTGCACTAACAGGAGTCATCACCAGAATGATTCTCATGAAGAACATCACAGTCTTCCCATCAGTGGAAAGTTGCTCCTCTAATGTATTTTATTTAACACTTACTTCTAATTGGAGAAAGCAAATCTTTTTGTGAATGTTTCTGGATTCAATGTCTTTCTCTTTTAGCAAAAATCCCACTCCATGTATATATATCTTGTTCTGTTTTGCCAGTAATTATTCTATGATGCTACTGACCATTCTTCATAACTAAACTTGATCAATACTTGATGCAATCTTGATCAAAGTACTTAGTTCTTTTGCTGACCAGTGTATAACCAAAATCGAATTATCAAGTTCTTCTTCATGTGACTACATAAATGTTTTCTTACACTGTGTATGTTCTCAAAAATGCTTTATAAATTAGCATTAAGAAGTACCTTGTATTTCTTTTTGATAAGCAGGTAATCAGATACTAGACACAGCTTCAATAAGCAACAGGGAGCAGTCCTAAAATCTGAAGCATTTTAAGAGCATAATGTCTATTGAAAATTAAGTGGAATGTTTTTAATGGGTATTTCAAAGCTTATTCCCTCTGGATAAATAAGTTACAAAATACTGCATATAAAATTTGAGACTCTTTGAAGTCAGTAGAAACTGGCCTGTTTGATTTCAGTAGAACTAGGATTCTTCTTCCACTGTATCTAGAGCAGGGATAGTTGAAAACTTTTAGAAAAGTAAACAAGAACATCTAAAAGACAGCAAAAAGAGAGAAACAGAGAAGTGAAAAGTGGAAATCACATGGTATGGGATCACCCAAAATAGAAGATACTGGTTAGTAAAGACTGCACTTCTCCAAAATCCTGCAAAACATAGTTTCACTGAAAAATCTATTTGAACCCACAACTCTAATTAAGGGGTTTAGCTGCCAAATAACATGTTGTGGCTAAAGCCAAGTGAGTATTACAGAGCCATTCATGAGCAAAGGCATAAGCTTTGTACTTTGCTTTTGATTTTCTCATGGGAAAGTAATATAAATGAGAGTGATACCTCCCTGTTGGCCTTAACTGTTAGAAATGCAAAGCATGCTGAAATTGTACATAAGTCTCTTCCAAAGGAAAGGAAATAGCATTTCAATGGTTTTCCTCCGTGTCTCGTTGAGTTATGGTGGTGCACAATTATTCTTGCTAAATTACTCTACCAGATGGAAGGTTACATTGTATATTTAGCTAATTAAGTTGTAGGGGACTGGAATTGTATCCTAGAGCATAAAGAATCTATCTAAAAGTAAATTTATTTTAATTCAGTATAGTGGTGAAGGTGTAGTATGGATGTCCAATTAAGACTTCAAATGTGGCATTTTCTTCTCACTTTGCTTAACATGAAGAGATACTTTCACAAAGTTGGCCTTGCCCACAGAAGTTCAAGAAGACAAACGTGCCTTAAATGTCCAAACAACTTTGGAGCCAATATTATCTTCATTTTTCTTCCGTGGGGCTGAACTGCCTTTCTGCTTTGGAGATGAGCTTGGCCAATGCTTCTCATCTGCTAGGAGAGCAAGATAAGCTGTGTTTTGGTTGCTTTTGTTTTCTTGGCATCCTGTTGCCTTTGGACAACTCCAGAGTACTATTCAGCAGTCTAGACCTAACCAGCTCATTTTTACTGATGACATCGATGCCCTGTTAAACTGGGGGAGACGATGATGGTGTTTCATCATGAATTTCTGATGGTTGATGAAATAGTGGACTGTAATTTTTGTCTGACACCAGTGAATTATCACTGCTGGATATTTTCCTAGATTAAAATCTGTGGGATTTAAACACCCTATGAATTAGTTCCTTCTTTTATGGGGCTTGGGGAGTAACATGATTATTCTATAAAAAATAGATCGTGTATCTAGGGGTCAAATGGTGACCATGGCAAAAGCCTTAACTTTGGGGGCTAGGGGATTATCTGTGACAGTTCTTCACTAAACAGAATATCTTTTTTTGGTATTCAGTGGATTTGGGAGGAGGATTTAGACTGATGAGTGGGATTTGCTATATTTGCAAAAAGTAGGATATTGTATTCGCATTACTTTTTCCCAGCTAGAACCAGCTGCTGTAGATGGTCAGAAGAAAGAATAATCATTACCAGTGGAGACCTAACCAGAAGGACTGCCAGTCATGCATATCTTAATTTATTTATTGAATTACTACAATTCAAATGAGGGATACCCTCTAGTCAAGTGCCTGTTTCATCTTCTTTTCTTCTTTACACCTCCTAAGAGCTCAGATGTGAGTTGGCTCCAGAAAGTGCTATAAAGCTGTGATAAAACTACAGAATTTGATGACATGCAGAGCAGATGAAAATTAATTTTAAACTATCCTCGTTCCTTAATTCTATGCTTCAAGACAGTGTAGTAGTATTTGCTTTTTAATCCCCTACTTGTTATTGGAAAAGGGTATTATTTTACCTGTAAAAAGACTAAAATGGGCCTGACATAGTAGTGAAATGTCATGGTTTCAGCAGACTTGAGGTGTAGTGAGGATTCATAAGGCCAGTGAAACCACTGCCTCCTCAAAACTGCTGTATAATCCTGTGGAGCAAATGCTAGATGCTGTTTCTTTGCTAAAAAACAGAATTTATTAAAAAATCATATCAAGAGACCTGCTCTTTTGCCTTATAGGTTACATGAAGAACGTGTATCAACAGGAAATACATTATACTGTTCAGATATTCAAGATTTCCGATTCTGGCTAAACCCAAGCAGTAGAATAAGAAATTTCTACATCTAACTCAATAAATTGTGCCTAGAAAGATAACAATTGTTTGCATGGATAATGGAACAAATATTTTATGTTTCATACAGACTGCAGTGAATAACAAAGAAAAGTTAGATATTTAAAGTAGTTTCAGGGACTGTTCATTTTTGAATCTGCTTTAGAAAATTAATGAAAACTTGCTAATCTGGTTAGATTGGTTTCCTTAGCCTGAAGAGTGCAGAAGGGCTGCAAGATCCCCTCTAATCTAATTAGCTCTTTCACCATGTGTTTCACTAGACCTGTTTTTTTATTTAGAGAATGGATATTTACCTTAGTTAGTCTGAAAAAATAAAGCATTCTACCTTTTACAGAAGTAAAATAAAGCAAAGGACTGAAGGGTTTCACATATGACCAACACTCCCCATAAAGTGAATGGCTGTACAGGAAACAGTTTCAGTACAACCTGAAAACACATTAGGTGATGCAAGCCAGAAAAACAAAGCATCTCCATCCTGTACTGCTGTATCTGGTTCTCCTGCCTTCTTGGGACCACCCAGCAGTCAGGTGGAAGCTCTTGGAAGTGCTTTGGAGGGCTTGTGTAAATACCTTTCACTCTCATTAATCTAATTTAAAACTCTTTGAGAAGTGGCATTTTAAATCATCAGATTTGAGACAGTCACTGAACCCACAGAATTGTACTACATGCAGACTACTACCATCTTCCAGTCTGTCATCCAGTAGGGAAAATGTCCACGTGTACATTGTGCAGTGCTGTCTTCCATTGGGATGTGGCCTTCTACAGCAGCAATCAGAAACTTCATTCAGAGCAGAGAATAGTTACATGATGGTGAGAACCATGTGCTGTAAAGGCTGTGGGACCACCAAGTCTCTCAGAAGGACATTCACAACTCTTCACAAAGCAGCTGAAGAAGCTGGAAACAGATTTTGTCCCTGGTCTGTGTCTCTTTGCCTCTCTAGCTTTCTGCCAGGCTTTGGTTGCATCCATAGTTTTGCTGAGAAAGCCCAGATTATCTTCACATTTATCCTTTCTGCTGGTGCTTGTGCATTTGATTCTGCCTACCTCAACTGAAGGGGAAACTGGGAAGTTTCTCCTTAGCCTCCTTTCAGACCTTAGCTGGTCTGAAAACAAGCTTCTTAGGAACCTAAGATATGCCTATTCTGGTTAATTTTGCTGCAGTATTAATGCGGGATTTGACCTTTTCCTTGGTCTCCAGGTCGTGGCATAGCATAAGCAGGTAGGCTGCTTTATTATTTTTGTGTATTACCTGGTTGACTGGGAGCCTACAGCACCCAGGAACTTGTTGAGATATGCAATGGACCTGACAAAATGAAGATCTATTCATAGTGTGTTTTTTCCCAATTCTGCCCTCCTGCTTCAGAATAAATCACAACAGTATCCACATGCAGTATCTTCTTGAAAATATTCAATTGCCAGAGTGCTAGAAAGAAACTTGACAAAGGATAAACTAGTGGTATGCTGGCAATACCCCCATTGTGCTAACCAGTGCCATCTTTATGTTTGTTTTGCAGTTCTGATTACCTGTACACATGCATCGTAATTTTTTGCTGTAACTTGAAGCTATCTTAGGCATGGAGTGTTATGGTTGTGTGTGGTACAGCATAAAATCCTTGTCTGTACATGAGTGTCTAGTACAAAAGTATTAAAAAAGAGCAATCTGAGTGGTGTGAATAAACTGATTTCTTGACTATATATTCAATTACTGATCCTTGTTAGATATGAGCCAGAAAAAAAACCCAAACTCCTGTATGGAGTACAGTGCAAAATATATTCAAATCAGTATCACATAGGACTCTTCACAGCTTAAAAAATTATAGCTAAAGAAACAGAATATCTGTGAAGATTTGCTTTAAGATCTTGAAGTCTTTGGTTTTTAATTGGTTCTGGTGACCTAATTATGTTAGGGAAGTTCAGGCTGCTGTTTTAATAAGGATCTTAGTGATAATAGTTGATACCTGGGCAATGGAGAACAATTTATTTTTCTCAAGTAAGATGTCAGTTTTGCCACTGTTGCTCATGGTGATGTTGGAACCTTTTCAGCCAAATTCAGCATTATTTACCTCAACTGCCCCACAGCTCTTCTAAGCCAGTCTGCTTGTGAGGAAAAGGAAATGCTTTCACTTTAGTGCCTTTTGGAATCTGGACAAAAGCTCACTTTCTCTTCTTCAGGCTTCCTGTATATGGCTTTAGCCTGGAGATGAGGACCTGCTTGCTATGCACCCTCTCCCATCCCCCATTTCCTGCCTGGCTTCATTAAATGCTGATTTGAAGTTGGCACACTCTTCCACAAAAGTACTACTGTGTTCCAAGAGCCATCAGAAAGTAGTGCATTATTGTCTTTTACATTCTCTTCATATATGTCTTCTCCCCATGCATAAAAAGGATTTTCATTCCTTCTTCTTAAATATCTCTGTATGTTTAATAAAAAGAAACAGTGAAGCAAAGCCCTGTCAAGAAAACCTCACTCATTTGGGAGCAATCTGGCCCCAGGCTATATTCTTTAATGCTAGTATCTGCAAATTGCTAATATTAAGCAAAGTGGAATATAGGAATATATGTAATGACTTCACTGAATCATTTTCCTGTCTTGTATTTGAGCATCATGTTTCTTAGGAGAGACTAGCTTTCTTTCACCTGATCAGTGACAGCTCATGTGATGAAATTAATTTGTACCTGCATAGAAGCCTGTATATTTTCCATTTTTAACAGTACCGTTACTTTATTCTTTCGTCCTCTATGAAGCCACTGTAAAATATGAGAAAATTCATTTAGACACTGTTTTTCTCCTTCACCTACAGCCAAAGTTCTTAATTCTGTAGACACAATTACAAGTCATGGCAAAATGTTAGGTAACCAATCCTTTGATTGCATGTCATAACTTCTGCTGTTGTTTAAACTAATCCTTTCTGTGTCTTTCTTATCTGCTTCCCACTTAGAATAATTTAAAGAGCAATACCAGTCCATAATTACCAGCACTAAAAAGAGAATAAACCAGGTAATAGCAATGAACAAGGCATGTTACTGCAACATCTCATTATTCCAAATTATGCTACATCTACATAAACAGTCATTTTCAGACTAGCCTTTCCTGAAATGCTCTGAAGTGGATCACTCAAATGGGTATCAGCTGATTCCTGTTGAGAACAGTGACATGGGCTTTGATGACTTTCAGAGAAATTAGCTGTGTCTTTTTGTTTTCTTTGCAACAAAGCACTTTCAAATAATATATGTTCACTTTCTCCAAGTGGCAGTTGATTATTACTTGTTCCAAAGTGCTAAATATAATAGAAGTGCAAAGATTTGTGGTGCAAAGAGTCTATCTAAACAGAGACCAACTAAACCAATATCAGCTGTATGCTGATTCTAAGATTTTAGATTCACAGCCCAACCAACCAGACTGCTGCCATGAAAATATGCCATCCTGTGTTCCTTGTCCTCATAGCCACATTCCTGGCCACGTGCTCTTGTTTTTCTCTTGTCTGTGGCATTTGGGCTCCTTGGTCAGATGACTCAGCCCACTATAGTTGGAGTCATCAAACCCAGCAAAACCCATCCCATTCTGCACCTCCAGCACTTAAGAGGCCCCTTTTCCTCAGGAAGGTGAGATACAGGATGTCTGCTGTGTGGGGTAGAATTAATCTAGTTTTGAGTTCTGGACCCCAGTGGGATGGTTAGCATGCAGCAAGTTCGCCATGTGCATTAATTTTCTTGCTGTGTCAGTGTCTTGGTTTATGGCTGAATCACCATATGGATTCCCTGATTGTCTTTTCAATAATTCTGTGGTATTACTGTAGCAAAAAAAGTTACTTCTTAGGGGCTTGTGTTTGATTGAGAAAGCTACTCTGCAGCAAGCTGGGGAGTAAATCTTTAGCCTCAGAAGTTGTTTGGCTTTCACTCCCCATGGAGAATGCCTTTGTGTGATGAACATAGTCAGCCATGGCAATGGATTCAATAATCTGAGCATAGGAGCAAATAATGTGCAGTAAAAATACTTACAGGGTGGCTAATGCAAAACAGTTATTTTGAACATTACCCCTCTGTAACCACTTCTGAGAGCCACTAGTTAAAGTACTGAGCCAAATATTCATTTGAAACATAAGGCAAATTAATTATAATAATTCTGGGCGATCAGACTTTCCAAATATCTTACAAATTCTAGGGGAACAATCTAATTTAAAAAAAAAATAGGTTTGAAAAATTCATTTTCACTTTTTGCTAACATTCACATTTCAGAGTTTAAAGGGCTAAAACAGTTTCTAAACAATATTATGTACGTGCTTTGAGGCAGTCAGTGTGTATATATATGCATATACATTTAAAATTGCAATCCACATCTCCATATTTGAAGCTTAAAGTGCTTAATTTTGCCTTTTGAAGTGTCAGAAGAGAGTTGGCAATTATAGATGTCTTATTACTGCCCCCATGTATCGGAGTGCACCAAAGCACATAGGGCTGCTGTTGTGATCTGTACTTCTTGCAGTGAACAATAATTCTGTCCCAGCCTTTGTGGAGCAGGATGGTTCAATGATCTCTGTGCTCACACATGAAGCCAATGCCTCAGCCACTGCTGGGAATCAAGAAACCAGTGTTAAGTTCTGCATTTTTTTATTGGACCAGATATCCTCAAATTGCTTAGATTTGAATATTTTGTCCACTGAAACCAGAATTATTTTTGCTAGCCATTGAGTCCCAGTAAGTACCATGTTTGGAGCTGGCAGTGTCTCAGGGAGAAAATTCAGGAAAGCCAGAATTTGAAGCAAACACTCTTCAAACATTAGCTTTGATTTGCATTGTGAGATTTATTAATTATTGCCATTTTTCATGCACCTTCTCAGATGGCTCATAAATTCATACATTGACTTTAAAGTTTGTTTTCTGTGCTTATATGATGGATTCAGATGGAGAATATGATGAGAATTTGGTAAAAATAGAAATGGAATTGCTGTGACCGAGCATAAAACGTTTACATAGAAGTGGAGAATTTCTCCAGTGAGTGTTGCAGAGGATTTGTATTACATTCATCTGTTACAGATGCACAGACAGAATACGTACAGATATATTCTCCTGATTTTAAAGAATACAGAATAGTAGAAATGGAAATATATCTAAGTGCAAAAGGAATGAGTGCCTTTTCTTTTAGATGCCATCACACCTAGTGAGACCTGTGGTGATAGCATGTAGTGTAATCGTAGCCCATTATTATACTTTGTATTTTCAGTTTCATTGCAAATTGTATCTTAGATAGTAAACAAGTCATCTGTACTTTATTGTTAGAACCATTCATCTTAACAGTGGTAGTATGTGATAAAAATAAATTTCTAGTTGATGTGTTTATTATTAAAGATTCCCAGTGTTGTGCTAGGCTATGTGTCTTGGTCTGAAATGTATTTAAGGCACAGGGTCTTCAGGGGGCAGTCCTTGTGCAATGCAGTGCATGGCAAAGGTCAGCGTGTGGCAGCAGGTACTGCTGGTCACTGCAGCTCTGCAGCCCCCTTGCCTTCCAGTGACCATTTCCAGCCTCCCCATCCCTGAGGGAACTGGTGGGACAGAAGGAAAAAACGTGTAGAATGGGCAGGGGCTAGAATTAGAAGTGTAGGATTGAGTTCCTACCCCAGAGTCACAAATGGTGTAATTCTGAATTGAGTGACGATGTAATGTATTTTGGTTTTCTGCTAACTCTTACTCCTTCTTTGAGGCTGGGTTTAAGTCTGTGCATAGGAGAGAACTGATTCCAGTTTCTAGCTGTCTCTATTTTGAGATATTAGTTAGCCAGTACTCAGTTCCAGAAAGGGAAATACAAACAAACTCTATTCCACAATTATCTTTCACTAGCTCTTAGCAGTCTTTTTGATACAGGGTTTACTTGAAGAACAAATAAATGACTACATGAAACATTTTATCATGCTTAAAATACTCCTAAATAAAAAGCACAGCAGAGCTGGCCTTCATATGAAAAGACTGTGTCCATTAAGGAAACAAAGGTGGAACTGGCCCAAGGTGCATTATATATAATCCTAGGTTTTCTGGGAATCAACCCTACTTCTTCATTTTCAGAGCATATATTTTTCTCTGTAAATGTTCTTAGGACACCGTCATAAATCTAGTTGTTTGGTGTGTTACTCAGAAAACATTAAAGTTCTGGACCTAAAATCACTGACCAAGAAATGTTCTGCCAGCAAGGCTTGTCGTAATTTATATTTCTCAGAGAAATCAAAAGGCACCAGTGGAGGTTAATCTCTGTTTCTGCAATTAGACCTTAATCCATTTATAGCATTCCAAGTTCCAAGATGTGTTTTCCAAATTTTCACCTACAAGGGAGATAAAAATAATGTAAATTAAATTTGCAGTCACTTATTATTAATACTTATGGCAGTAACAATAATTAATGGGTAAGTTCAAAGTTGCAATGGAATGAAAAAAATACTAGGATCCAAAGCACTTCTGCTCTCTTCAACTCTTTCCTAGCTTCCAACCTAAAATGAAGTTGTATGAGGAGCAACAGGATGACTGGGAAGGTTGGGCAGTAAAATCTCTGCCTCCAAGTCCTCCTTGGATCCGATGAGGTTCTGCAGGGTCAGGAGTGTCTGACACAAGCCAGGAGTTGGATTTGTAGTCACATATTTTCTTCTCTTCATTTCCAGCTTCAGAGCCCAATTTGAAGGTACGTTCAAGATTAAAACAAAAGGTGACAGAAAGGAGAAGCAGTCCTTTACTCAGGAGGAAGGATGGAAATGTCAGTTCATTCAAGAAGCGTCTTTTCGAGGTGACAGGTAATTAAAAACGGGGAAATTCGGTTGCCACAGCTCACAGAATAGTGGTGGTGCTTCAGAATTGAAACTGTTTGCTAAACAAAATGAGCATTTGCTGTGTTTGGCCTCTTCCTGATGATTCTTGCTTTGACTTTGCATTCATATTTAGTAGATTCGTGGTTTTTTCAGGTGATCAGGCCATACCTTTATGCAATCAGCCATTACTAGTCTATCAGACCTGTATCTGAATTCACTTTATATATCAGAATTTTGTCACACCAAGATGGAATTAAAATACAACTTAAACAAACATATTGGTGTCCCTGTACATGCAATTTTTGTGACAATTTTACACAGTATGTTGTGTGAAACTGAACAGAGATTTGAATGTAAGCATGAAAGTTACTAAGCAAAGAAGTTTCCGTATAAATTATTTCAAGATTATAATTTTTCTACTGCTAATTTGTAAATTCCATTTGCTGAAGCCTCTATGAGATTCTTGATATCCACTTCCTTAGTTTCAGCTGATTTCTTTACAGTTTTCACACTTACAAGTAAGTTATAAAGTAAAATATTTATCACTGGAGGTTTTTTCCTGATGCCATTGAAAGAGCAGAAGCATGAAAATAGATGTGTTCTTTTCCTGACTCTGACAATAACTTGGAGCCTTTCAGGTTGCTGTTATAAGTATTAATATTGACTATATGATATTTTGGACCTTTCATAACCCTGGTTCAACATTGTTGCCTGAAGTCTTTTTCCCCTTGCTTTTTATTCTCTTAACTTAAAATAGCCCTTTATTTAAATGCCTATTTATACTAAACGTGCTATTTTAATGTTTAAAAAATGAGAAAAAAATATGACACTTGTGTGTCTCCACTTCTCTGATGCCTATTGAAATACAGTGCAAGAACTTCTACATGGCCAATTGGTATAGCTGGGTATGGACTCACTTCAGTAAATCAAAGAGATCCAAGTAACAGCTAGGAAGCCTCCTGTAATCTCAGTCAAATTGAAAACATATTTTTGCATATGAACTAAAGCATAAAGAGTGAATAAGCAAAGAAGTAGCTATGGAATATTAGGTGCCACATTTAGATATTATTTGCTTTAACTTCTTGAGTACTTTAATTTGAAAGCTATCCCTTTAAAGAATGTTACCTCCACTAGTGGCTTCCTCTTTCTTTAACCTTCTTAACTGTTTCCATTGCATAAATATAATTTATATCAGTGTAGAATTAGAATAACTCAATACAACAACATGCAATGAGGTCATCCTCTCCCCCTTTGTCTTAGACACAACATGGGACATTTTAAATCAGGATAGCAAGCAGCCTTTAAAATTCTATTTTAATATCTTTACATGCTGTAAATATTCCTTCCTATTTATGCTAAAGATATAGTGAAGGTGTATATTTTGCCATTAGTACTTGTGTATGTAATTATTGGTCCAAAATGGGTGCATCCCCTTCCTAAACAGAAAGGATGGGAGCAGGCTTCATTCTTGCAGAGCCAGGACTCAACTATCAAAAAGGAAAGAGTTTCTTTTCTTTACTCATTACAAGCTCTGTGTCAGTGTCTCTGCCTGATACTGAGTATCATAACCATCTTAGTGGGAAAAAAAAATACTAAATTTGTCTTATCTGACACAGAGAGATCAGAAGGGGAAAGATCAAGAGTATCTTCCCTTGCTCATTGCAAAAAGAAAACCAAAGAAATGGAAGATGAATCAAGAGTCTAATGCAAGTAAATAGTGTAACCAATAGATATTTTTCAGCAGCAAAAAAACCCTATGCTATAAAGATTATATAATTAATCAAGATTATGTGTACCTTTCCAGAGTGAAATTCATGTATGTCTAATCTGTTTTTCAGAATCCTCAGTCAGTAGCAGCTCCCCTGGATCAGGTCCCAGTTCCCCAAGCAATGGTCCGAGCAGCAGCACAACAGAAAATGAAACCTCGGTTCTGCCATCTAACATTCAAGCTGAGGTAAGACTCGTTATTGTGTAGATAATTGCTCAGGTTTTTAGACTGAAGAGGATGGAAACTTTGATTTGATCATACTCACAAGCAGTGTAATTGAGGTACCAGGACACTACAGGCCAACGTCTCAGTATGTTAAATATGTGGTATATCTTTATGTACGACATGCATGTTCTCTGAGGTAACAAAAGTTCAGGGGAAAGCGGCAGTAGTGCTACTGGCAGAGTGGAGGGAGCTGTGAAAGCAACTTGGTTACAGAATATCACCTTCTGGGATGACCTGAAAGAGCTGCTCAGTGCTGAATGCTTATAAAGAGCTCCTGCCAACAAAACGGTGATTTAGGCATTGGTTGTCCTAACATGTAAGAGCTAAGGTGGTCCCAGGTTCAGATGAATGCTGAAGTAGATTTCTTTAATCATAGTGTTGGAGTTAAGTGACTAAATACTTGTCACATCTCCCTTTTATTCTGCTGTATCTCAGTTTCCTTATCAGGGCAGTACTTAACCACCGTAAATGTCATGGCAGAATTCTTGAATACTTGTTTTGTAAAGTGAGATTGTGAACGGAAGGAATCTTAACTACTCCCGATTCTATTTCATATATACGTGCCTGTAACAACAGGAATGCAGATGGTAAATCAGTTGTGAAAAACCTCATTTAGCACAGATGACATGCCCAAGTCATGCTTTCTATGGCAATATTGTAAAGGGACAGTAAACTAATTTGACTAAGACTCAAATTCCAGAATATTCTATACTCAGCCTATACTTACTGCAGTTCATGCTTTAGTGGCAAGGTTTTCTATTAATTGTTGTTTTATGCTGTTTGTGTTAGAAAAATTGCATTAAAAAATGTGATTTAACAGAGTTTTAGTTAATGGAGCTATTTCTCCAGGTCAGTGGCAGGACATTCACCTAAAAAAAACCCCTGGAATGGGCAGTTCAACCTCCAGCAGTGACTTTTCCCCATAATGAATTAATTGTGTGTGTGAACTATGATCCAGGGGGCAGGTGGGTGACCTCTGCACACTGATTAGTAGCCTCTCTCTGGCCCGTAACCAAAAAGAAAAAAAAATTGCATTGATGGCTAACATGTGGTCTTGTCTCATAGCCCCACATATGTGATTGCAAAGAAATTTAAATGATGCAGAGTGAGATCCATCATTAGGATTAGATCTGATCCTAGTTCAGTGGAATTAAGTTGTGTATTTTACTACTGGGAATGGTTTAGGTAGAAATTGGTAATATGTAGGTGTTACTATGTGCTGTATTAGACAGGAAATCTTATCCAATTGGATCTTCTATTGACTCAGGGATTCTACAAAATGGAAGGGCATTTGTGTCTCAGACTGATACGTGGTGCTCATGACTCTACATGTTGCAGTTTCTGGACTCTTGAACTATCAGAAATACCCACAGGCTGGTCAGGCTGGTGGTCTCTGGGGAGATTTGGAAAGGTTGTAGCAAGAACCAGCAATTATATCTGTTTGGCAGTAGAACATTGCATTGCGTATTATTTGCCACTTCTGAGCCAGACATCAAAAATTACAACCCCAATATACGATCAAAGATGCTCAAAGGAGCCTAAAACGTTTCTTTAGAAGTTGAGCTCTGCATGCTGGCATCAGTCACCTCACTTGGTGAAATGTGCTAAGAAGATGAAACTACAGACTTCCACTTCTGGATCCACTTGGGGTTTTCTTTACCTCTCTGGTTACTTGACTCTCAGTACTGTGGTCCTGTGGGTTCAAACATTTTTCCATAAATCCCAGCTTCAGTGATTCTTATTTCAGTGGGATTTTCTTTGGTAGTTTAGCAGCAGCCAGTAGTTCAACAAACTCCTACATATCTCTTTCCTAGTTTAGTGTTAGCCAGCTCTCAAAGGCTATACAGCTAATCAATTTTTAATCAGATTCACAAAGTGCAGAAGTTTCTAATAATAGGGTGAGTGTTCCAAAATCACCCAAAATATCACTTGTTTTTTCTGTAGCCCCGCATGACTCACTTTGCTGTTGTTTCATAATCGTTGTTGTGACATTTGCAGTAAGTGTTGTGCTCATATCTGAGTGGGTGGATAGCCGCGGTTTTCATGGCAGCAAATAAAACACTTTTTGCTGGGGAAAAACAGGTTGCTATGACAGAGTCATTTACCAGTAAAACATGAGTCAGTACCGTAAATGATTATACTCCAGTGCATGGACAGAATTAGAGCATTATCAGTAATGAAGCAGATTTTTAAAGTATTTTTGGAACATCCATTGGAATAGTGAGACTTTTAAGTAGTGTACTCTCTGGAGCAGACAGTCTGGTGGGTAGATGTGTACAATTTTTTGAATGAACAAAGGTGCACTGCACATGCTGCAGCTTTGCAGATAATCTTTTACTATCACAGTTCCCTTAATGGTACTTTCACTACCATTTGTTAAAACACTGGTCTCATTATATGAAACTTGAAAGTTGAACTCAGGATTTTAATTGCACCTTATAAATAAAATCCTGTTTTTATTAGGCACAGTTGTCTCCAGTATCATCAAGGTTCACCGCAGTAGCTATTTGTCTCCTGTAGCATGCCATACCCTTTCAGGTCACCTGCTGTGCTGGGGCTAAATCTTACTTGCCTGAGAAATGCAAGCAGAATTGAGCCCCTGCACAGCATGTCCCTTGAGTTCAGAGGGACAACTTGCTTTAGTCATGTGAAATGATTAATTTTAGGCATTCACGGTCTGGTCAAAAGCCATTGAAGGCAATGGAAAGTTTCCAGTTGGTGGAACTGGGCTTCAGGTCAATTTCTTTTTTCTATTTGTGCTTTGGAAAGCAGTATTTCCTAGAATATCACTTGATTATACAGGAGATATAAATAACATATGTGACAGATAAACACATATTTGTTTTGTACAGCTCCACAGCTTCATGCTTTTAATGCTCAGTTCCTTGAGGTCATCTTTGTAAGGAGCCAGTGGAAAAATGTGTAGGTTTCTGACCAGCTGATGAGGTTTGTGTCAAGTGTATGTGAAGAGAGTCTAAATTAATTTTTTCAGAAATCATCCCAAAAGCCTCAGGAAATACAAGAATAAGTAATTGTGAATATTGAAAGCTGTGCCAGTTAGCTCCACAACTACAAGTATTAAAGCCAAACCATTTTGTCTTCCCCTGGTAATATAAACATGCACACATAGGTGTTGCTGCTTCTCAGCAGGTCCCACAGCACAACCAAAGCGCGGTTATTCATGGTTTCTTGTTGATCATCATGCTCTGCTGCACTGAGTTCTTGTACTCTATTTTAAGAAAGAGGATAACTCTGTTGATGGGCTATTTTAAGCATCAGAGAGCAGAATCTGTGGACCCACGGACCAGGTCCTTAGAGGAGCAAGTAGGGCAGGTTGCCCTTTGGGGTAGTTTAGGTGCCACTCCAAACCAGGATGAGGACATGACTTTGCCACTGTGCTGCCAAATTATTTTCTTGGCAACTCCTGCACGTGCCACCATTGCAAGGAATTGTTGACCATGTAAAGAGAAAAGCTGCAGCTGGGATCACAAGTTTCTGTCTCTGGGGGACCCTGCTTGAGCAGGGTGCTTGAATTAGATAACATCCAGTGGTCTCTTTGAAGCTTACCCATTCTGGGATTCTGTGATACACAGAGGACCCTAATCTATGCCAGTAGACTACTACATTTATTTTGGGAAATGAGGTTAAACTGATGCTTAGGATAATATTACCTGAAAATATTTTTAAAAATCAATCTCCTATCAAAATGAAAATGACAGGTTATTAGCACTATTAGAAATTAAATTAAGAGGCTTTTACTAATTAACTCCTGTTTTCTATATTAAACTCCTGTGGTAAACACCATTGCTTCTACCCGATGAAATAATCATGCCTGACCTTAGTGTGGTAGTGTGTTTTGCTGCTATACACCCTGCCATTGTTATTTTTATTAATTAAATCTTAGAAGGTAATAGTGGTATACCAAAAACCAGATATTAAACATAAATCTTTGAAGTAGCTTTGTATCAAAGCTGCCATTGCTAAAAAATTGATTCTATCCTAGGAGGAACATTAGATTGTCGTTTTTCACTTAAATATGTGTAGACTCTCTCCATAATATCTCCATAGTCTTGACATACTTGCATTTATTCATGGTCAAAGGTGGATGTTATCAAGGCAAGACACTGTTGGCCAGGAATTAATGTAATATACAAGTGGAGCTTCTTTGTTTCCTATACTATCTGTTGACATTCCCTAGGTACCAAAAGAAAATTACAGGGATAGACTTCTACTGTTATTGTCTCAGTGATAGGTCGTATCTCCAAACAAACTGTATGAGGAAGGTTATGTTTTGGAATAACATCCTGTGTTTTTGTGCTTAACCACTTTCCATTGATGGTCTGAAGTTGCATTGTATTAACACAAAGTATTTTACAGAGTTAATTGATATTCCAGGTTTGTCTGGGGGAAAATCTACAGCTCCCCACAACATGCTTGACAAGTTATTATATTTACTTTAGTCAAAGCCCGAGTGTGCAGTATCCCTCTTGGAGGTGGTCTATTATTGGAGTCCCATATGCTTTTTGTTTGGGAAGAAAGCAGTCACTGTGTCATACTGTTACACAGGGTATTCTTTTTCAAGGATGTTGTTCCCTTGGGGACCATATCATGCCAGAGTTCCTAAGTCTAATAAGACCTTTGTAGCTCTTATTGAGTCAAAGTTCTGGGAGGAAAGCAAGAGTTAAACAGAAAATATAATTCAAGCAACTATACTAGACCACATGTTGAAAAATATCACTTCTCAAGCAGAAAGGCAAAGGCTTCAAAAAGATTCCTGATGTGGTAATATTTTTATGTTTCTTCCCAATTAATCTGTGGAAATAAAAGGATGATCTCTGTAGAATGTCTGGTTTTATTTTAAAGTAATTAAAAATATATCAGCAGTTCCATGTCCTTTAAAACTAGATCACAAGTCTTCAAAAGAAGTGTTAAAAATTTAAACTTGAATGGATTAGGAAAGCTGTGAGGGGTATCCCATCATCAGAGAATGACAGGATGCTGGTTTTCTATATATGCAGACAGAGAGAGAGAGTCTCTTCTTTTAAGTGGCAGATGCCTTACTTTCTACACAGAACTTCCATGTTAATGGAAGTAAATAATGTGTCTGAAACATACACGTATCATAATCTGGCTCACAAAAGACATGGACTAGTTAAAAACCACATTTTGTACATTACAACAAAAGTCATAACAACCGTGGTAAAGGTTTAATGCTTCCATATTCATGATTCAGCTGGATATAATCCTGAACTCACTGGATAAATTCCCACTGAGTTTCTTGGAGTGAATGTCCAGTTGATGAGAAGTTCATAAGATGGTCTAGGAATCCTCAAGATTTTAGTTTTCCACGGAAATTTGATTTACTAACCAAGGAATAATCCAAGACGTTTATCAATTGTTTTCTTAAGAAAAGAGCTATCAACAGTGTTTTTACAGGGACAGCAATTTTATGCATCTGGAACTCCATGGGGATGCAAACCAGTGACTGGTACATAATTGGCCTTCTGTGTACTGGGATACAAGCATAAAATAGCCACGATAAAAAGCTTGGAGATTTACTTTTGTTGGTTTTCCCCTTTATTCCAGCAACTGGTTTCCCAGCAACGCCTTTTGATACAGGATGAATCAGTGAACTTGTTGAGTCTGTACACATCCCCTTCTCTGCCCAACATTACCTTGGGACTTCCAGCAATACAACCTCAAATCAGTGTAAGTGACCAGTCTCAAGCCTTCCTGCATACTTCTACTAACAGAAAACCTACTTTCTGATTATTCTCTTTATATTTTTAGCATTTTGGAACACAAGCGATTCAGAGTAGGAGCCAGACCTCTCAATGCATTGGGCAAAATCTGGATATTTAAGGGCACAACCTGAAAGCAGTATTCATTCTTGGTCTCAAATAAACAAGTGCCAGTGTGGATCTTAGCTAAGTATGGGCCACATGCATTGCATTTATGCCAGCTAACAGATTTCAGACATGGCAAGAAGTATATGAGAAGATGATTTAGTGTAAAAGTTTAAATTATATGATAATTTCTACAGGATAAATTACAGTAACTTTTTTTAGGAGATTCCAGTAATGATCTAAACTGAGCTGGAACACTGTAGGATAAGTATGTAGTATTCCTCTGGCTCAGTAAAATACCTGAAAATTTTGCTACTTTCAAAATTTACAGCAGGTCAAAATTTACCTGCTTTCCAGCAACAACAACAAAAAAGTAAAAAAACTGATATGTAGTGGTTCTGTACAACAGTGTGGGAATTGGTAACTTCTACGAAGAAATTAGGAGCTGTAAGCACAAGTTTCAGTGGTGGTAAAAAAAAAAAATTAAATCTATACAATCCACAATGGTTTGTAATAATGCTACTTAATTCCAGTGCTAATGTAGTTTCAAGTCAAAGTTCCATGTTATTTTATGGCTTTTTCAATACATTTACTGTTCTTAGCAGTAATACATTGGTGCAATCTAAGATCTTAACATCAGGTACAGAACTTTGAAAAGAAAATTATGTAAGCCTGAAATTAGTTCTCTAAAAGTCTTCACAAATTACTGTTTTTAAAGGATGGAAAAATTGAACATCATAAAAAGTAGTGCTTACTTTCTCAGTGGATATAATCAAAATTTTCTTAGCTATTTCACAAAAATATAACTAGCTTCAACTAGCTTCAAAGTAAATTTATAACATTAAAAAGAAATGAAAATATATTTCATTTGCTCACTCAAATCTTATAAGCTTTTGATGTGGGCAAGTAACACCAAATATTACTTTTGGCATTAGAAAAAACAAAGGGGTTGATTTATGCAAGTAATGTTTATTTCTGTTACTAGAATAAGCAGTTGCAAATTGAATGTAAAACTTACTTTGGTGTTTTTCAGGGGAGGGTGATAGCAGTGTGAAGTAAGCGTACACCAAAAAATATTGGTGAAAACCTTACTTTAGAGTTTATGGAATTCATATTATCAGAGATACTGTTTCTATCATGACTTACCATAAGTGGTTATCTGCAAGCCTCAACATGCATATTTCTGTTAGTTTATTATTCTTGCTGTAAAAATTGTTATTCTGCTTGAACTGCTGTTTCAAGTTTTTTTTTTTTAATAGGCAAAGAACAAAGCAATACAAAGTACATTTGCAATGATGAAGGTCCAAAACTTCCAAAAGCTTTAAATCAGTAACTGTGCAATTTATAAGGCACTTCAAAATGCCACACACATACAACAGCTCTTGATGAATCTGTAGACAAGAGTTTAACTGTACAAGTTTGCTTTGCAAAGGGTGAAACTTACATTTGTGCTATTCTTCAGGGAGTCAGGGAGTGCTCCAGGAAAAGTAATAGCTTCCCACTACTACAGGTAACTATTTTGTTTTGCTGATTGGCTTGCTGTGTGATGGAAAGTTATGTGAGAAACCAAGCCTTGCCTGTTCCAAACTCAGTGCAAACTATTTCCTCTGATCCTATAGTTTCCTGGGTAGGAGGCTGTGCCAGTTCTTCAGGAATTTTAAGGATAGGTCCCATCCTTTCATTAATAATGTTCTAACTAGTAATTCCTTATGCTTTGCCTTTTATTGCTGTTTTTTTTTCAACTGGTTTCATTACTCAGTTACTCACAGCGTTACATTTAACTGGCATGTTCCTCCTTTTTGTCTCACAGTCCAAGTGTAAGATAGGGATGTTAACCTTTTCTTCTGTATGTGTTCATGAAGACATACGGCTGTCTAATCAAACAGAGGTGTAAATGGCCATTTCCCTGAAAAGCAGTTACCAATGCTGTTTTTCTTTGACAGGCTTCATCGTCATTCAAAGAAAAGCAGAAGGGGGAGACCCCGTCACTGAGACAAGGAGTGGCCTTGGCTGGACAGTATGGAGGAAATGTTCCTCCATCGTCAGCTCATCCTCACATTGCTTTGGAGGGAAAGCCAAACAGCAGCCACCAAGCTCTCTTGCAGCATCTGTTGCTGAAAGAACAAATGAGACAGCAGAAACTTCTTGTGACTGGTAATGATCAAAGCTCCAGCAGGACTAATTTAAGATGTTTTTAATGACATTTGTGTTCGGTTTAAACTAAATGGGGTAATACAAATAGCGTACATCCTAACTCCTGGGAAAAGTGGAAGGGTGGAAGAAAAAACGACAGCATCTTTGTTTTCCCTTTTAGTGATTCTGTTTCAGTCTGTTAGCCTGAAAAAATTCAATGATTACAGAAAAGAGAAAATGATTACTTCATCACATTCTTTTGCAGCAGCTGAACTTCCCAGCCTGGCGAGGCACGTGATACACATCCCACTGCATCAGTGCAGATGCAGAGTTCTGCAATATACACCCCTCTTCTTACTGAAAGCTTTCTTTCCTGTTAGAACTATTAGTTTGTTGTTTTTCACAGGGGAGTGAAATGTCCCTGTTTTGCAGGAGCGGTTCCTCTTCATCCACAGTCTCCTTTAGCAGCAAAGGAGAGAGTCTCACCTGGCATAAGAGCTGCCCACAAACTGCCTCGTCACAGGCCACTGAACAGAACCCAGTCAGCTCCTCTTCCTCAGAGTACTTTGGCCCAGCTGGTCATCCAGCAGCAACATCAGCAGTTTTTGGAGAAGCAGAAACAGTACCAGCAGCAGATCCACATGAATAAGGTGAGTTCCCAAAGGAAAGAATTTCCAATAAATTTAAAAGTGGAAAACTAACAACCTTAAACCTGGAAGTTTAGTTATTGGTGCCATGTCATCACAGACAATAGAGAGGTTCTTGCAGGCGTATTGTTTTTGTTTATGCATAGTTGATATATACATTTGTATGGATCTTAATTGTAAGGTTCTGAAGTAGGCTACAATTCAGCAAAATAGAGTTCAAAGCAGCTTACATTTTTACCTGACAGGTGTTTTCCTGTTGAATGGTAAATGATGTCTTAAAGATTGACATGTAATTCTGAGCTGCAGCAATCACTCCACTTGCTGCTTTTGAATTGTATTTAAACTTTTCTAATTGTGGACTAGAATGTTGCATAAATAGATAACTTATTTGAGCTCAAACCAGCTTATTAAATTTATGGGTTTATATAAGAAGCTTACTAAACCTCTGGAGAAATTTTTAATCTGTGTTTATCAAACTGACTTTTCTCTGTGAGTAACATGAAAGTTTCTTACCTATATGGGTGGTATAAAATGACCATATAAGGAGAAAGAGAAAAATGTCCTGTTGTTGATATGTGACACAGAGTTGAATCGTGTATACAAGATTCCCTGTACGGAAACACCTTATTCTGAGCAGGGGCAGGGGAAAGAAGAAAAGGGACCACCCATTAATAAACAAAGAGCAACAGATTCTAAATAAATTTATCAGTACTTCTACAACAAAATCAAGTTGTAACCTGCTCTGAAATTAAGATATGCAAGTATCCTTATCTTTTCTGCACTTAGTACACAACTTTCCACAAGTTGTATCTGAAGCTCCATTAGTATTACAAAGATATTCATTACACATCTTTAGTTGTCTTCTTTTGTTTTAGTGTTACTCAATAACAATATATAAGAGGCAGTGTCAAAGAAGAAAAGATAAAAAGTGGATGTTCAGCTCTCATACCTAAAAAAAAAATCAATCCACCTTACTTACTGGGTGAAGTTCCCAGGGGTTACTGATTCTTTGCAATCTACTAAGAATTCCCAACAAAATTAGAAACAAACCTAGAGTTTAAGTACATAGTTTGTACAGTGGTTTGGTTATTAAATCTTGTCTTAATTAGGAAAAATGAAGACCAGAAAACTTCAAAGTTCAGAGCTGATCCTTGCATGTTAACCCCTCTCAGCTTGGGTGTTTTGATTACTCAACTAGGACTCCAGTTGGCTTTTCTTTGAGTATGCATTCCATATGTTTAATCAAGATGGCATATGTATATCTCGTAGCCTCAGGTTTTGAAAATATTTCACCTTCCCTCAATTGTCTAAAAAGACTTCTTAACTGCTAAAGTACTGAGTCTTTGTGCTACAAACCCATCAGTTCATGCATTCCTCACAAAGCAAAGAATCCCACTGACGTATTTTTCTTAGATAATATGCTTCTTGATATAAATTCTACCATAGCATCTGGGGGTATGTGCTGTGGCATATATGAGCTTTTGTCTCCAGTGTGAAAATTAAACTTGAGGCACATAACCATATATTTCTAGTCACATAGGACTAAGAATGCACTGCATCTTACCAGAGATAGATGGGATAAGGAAGGAAAAAGATTGGAGTTGGTTTGCCATAAGGTTTATTTCAGTAACATTTTTTTTTCAGTTGAACTACAGTGAAAATACATGCTAATGAGAATAATTTCCTCTCATACTTGAAATATGCCTTCATTCTCACATGGTTCTTTGTGATGAAGAGACAAAACTGGTGAATCTAGCTTTTATTCTGTATGGTATAGGCTATACACATATGCAGAGTGGAAATTTGAGTCTATCCTAGGGCCTCTCTTTGCCTTGAACCTCCATAACCTACTTTTGCCCCAAGAGCTTCTCAGTCTCCTTTACTCCTACCCCCAGAGCAACCAGGCTTCTTCAGCAGCACAGTAACTCCTAAGAGCAGCAAATGCCTGAGGAGGAATGAGATCATGTTGCAGCCAGAGAAGCAGTGGGTTTTCTGAGGATGAAATGATGATTAGACTTTACAATTTGCAGCATCTAGTCTCTTCTCCGTTCTCAGAAGAACCATTTTGAAGAATAGTACTGAAAAATGTTAGTGCTCTAGTCATGTATCTGTCCTCTGCAAGGACACAGAAAACCAGGGGGCTTCCTTATGTGCTTACAGAGCCTGATTTTTATAAACTGGAATTTAAGGCTGGCCAGTAGACAGGATAGTGAAAAAAAGATCAAATCACGAAGTAGCTTTTAAATGGTGAATTTAAAGCTATCTTCTTTAACCTTTTAGCTAGAAGTTCAGATTTAACTCCTGGGCTACATAAGGTTCTTGAACTCTGCTAGAGTGGTAGAATATACTTTGTTCAGCCTTAAAACTTGCCTCTGTTCACAGTTGAAGCTATATTTTCATTTCATAATCAGCACAGCTTTACAATCAAACTCTGCTAAGCAGAATTGTAGTTATTTGAAATTTTAAACAGTAGATACTCTAGACCACATAGGAAAAAAACCAAATATTTTATTTCTTAGGATAAGTTTGGGCATGTATCAAGTGAACACGTGAACTTGTGTTTTTTTCTGTTGTTCTGTCCATTACTCATCAGTTCATGGGCTGCATAATGAAATCTGCACAGAGATGTAATTCCTATCTTTTCAGTCATGGAAAATGCATAGGTTTCATTTAATAAGGAATACTCAAGAACCCTAAAAGTTTTGGTAATAAAATACCAGAACCATTTTAAGCTGTCAAAACTGTGAAATGCTAGTTGATCAAAATCTTAGAGCAAATTAATATCTTCTTTTTTGTTTTCTAGTTCCCTTCACATTTTATTTCTTATGTTTAATCTTAGAGTACTTAAGTCTTTAGTATTCAACTGAACCCACAATTTGAGTGCTTGCCCTGAGCTAAGATGATGGGGCATGTGTCAGCACTCCCTGATAACTGGTTTTGGACTGATCTTTCTGGTTGACTTAAAGTTGTAACAACAAATAGAGGAAGAGAACCACTTTTTCTTCACCCCATTGTTCTTGTATTTATCTTACATTAAGATTTTATTTTTCTTTTAAGTCAGTGCTGCTGTAAAGGTGATAACAAGCAAAATCTAACATAGGTCAGAGGTAAGGGATTCCCCTGGATCATTTACATTTTGAAACGAAACAAATCATTGCCAAAAGGTGTGCCTCTGTCCTTACTAGCAAAGAGGAGATCCCCTATGGATTATTTCTGGTCAGCTGTCAGATGCCTGGCTTTTGATGTGGAAAATGGTATATGTCTCCCCTGAAGTCTGACATTTATACCTGTGGGATCTACTACACTGACCTTCTGAAAACACTCTGCAAATGTTGACATCTCTTCCAAAAGTAGGTATAAACCCTTGTCCCAGAATTAATAATGAATGTGAAGTAACCTGAACTCAGCTTGTCTTATGGAAGACCAGCTTTGCCATTGTCAGCTTTAATATACTTCTGTCCAAATGACAGCTTATTTCCTCATAATGCCCTTTGATCACTATTGCAGATCTTCCTTCTGCTCAATAAAGGGAGACCAAAGTCCAAAACCCCCAGTTAAAATTAGTGCAATTGGATACCAAAAGACCACTGCCACAATAAAAAAACCTTAAAATCTTGATATTATTGTGTATATCTGTAAATAGAAAGCTTTGACCCAGCCGCTTGCAGAAAAAACAAGGATTTTGATTTAACTAATCTAAATGCAATGCTCTTAGCAGAAGTCTTAAAGTGTTAAAGAAAATCTCAGAAATCATAATGTGAAGAGTACATGAACAAAACCATCTGTCTTTAGAAGTTATTTTTGCATGCATGATGAATAAGACCTGCCTCTACTGAAGCTGAAGTCTTCACTGGGGCCAAGATTTTATTTGATCAATGCAGGAACCTTATTTGTGTAAAGGGTAAAATAATGGGGCAGTTGGTAGTGTGCTCTAAAGTATGGGAGATATATGGATAATGTTAAGGCTTATAAAAGAAACGCCTGAATTTCAGTTTTCATTCTAGGATGTCAGTTGGTTTAAAGCATCTCTGTTTAGGGAATTAGTGACCAGGAAAGCCTGTGAGGTAAAAAAATATGTAGGAAGAAAATATTCATTTGTTCTCATTTTGCCAATATCTCTTAATAAAAAATAAGAAAATTATACAGAAATTTATGTTGATGGAAAAATGGAACCATTATTTATTGCCAGTAGGAATATTGAAAAGATACAGTTAACCTCAGATTAATCATTCACTTCTCTGAATGAATTTAATGGAATGTGGGAGACCAGGTTCAGCAGTAGTAACTCAATCTATCTTCATTAAACGTATTACTCTGAGATTTTGGCTTTGCAGTTTACAAATCTGACCAGCATCTTCTGTAGGTGAGAGACACTCCTTCAAGTATTGCTAATAGCAGGGGATTATTTGGGCAAAGCTAAAGGAACTCTTGTCTGTTTGGAACTGGAAAATGCCCAGAGCATTTTCTCCTTTAATGAGAACTAATGTTTAAGCCATAATGCAGAAGAATTATTTTGAAAGATGAATGCATCCCTTGGAAATGTTTTACTGCATGAGTAACAGATACAACAGGTGCCAAGTTGTTTTCAGTACAATGTACATACAACACATGTAGCTGGTAATCTGCTGTAGGGGAGAAGGGGAAAAAGTATTTAGTAAGAATATACATGAGTTCTTAGAAATGACTGCCATGTATATAAAATTTGCAGTTAATTGAGGATGGAAATGTGTTGGTTGGCTGTTACAGGACTTTGTGATTTTGCCTCTTTGGAGACAAAAATCCTACTTAAAACACTGCTATTTATAAGAGCATATAATTTCAAAGGAGAAAGTGACAGGCATGCAGCTGAAGGACTTATAGTATGGTCTATTGCAGTGTCCATGTTATTTAGTCTTCTGTTTTTCTGTACAACCAAGCAGGTTAGGATATCTTTGATGTCTTTTTCTTTGATTGGACTCTTGCAGTTATACAATGGAGTTGATATCTGTAAATACTTCCTCTCCTGCTGATACTATTTACTTTGACTCATGCATATCCCTCATAGCTTAATTTCCTGAAGATAAAAGCAAAAAATATATAGGTCACATTAGCATGAAGGCATTTTTTTAGTGACCACTTTAAATGGAATATGTTATAGCAGTAAAGTATACTGTTGAAATATAACCAATATGTACAAGCCTTAATTTATTAGGGAAATAAACTATGGTTTTGTTACTATTTTTCAACATCCCACTAAAATTCAGATTAAGAAATCACTTTTTCAAAATAAGAAAAGATGCATTAAAATTAGGAGAAAGTCCTCCATGTAGCTACAGAGAAAGTCAGGAAAAAAAATTGTAAGTGGGGGTTTAAAGTGAAAGGTTTTAACATTAAGTGTGAGCAGAAGTATCCGGCTGTACAATGAAAGGACCTGAGCAGTGTTTCATTCAGAACGTTTTCTGCTGTGTAACCCATCTTTAGATGGAGAAGATAGAAATACAGACTCTAAACTGCTATTTTCATGTGTCTCCATACAGCACTACCACTAGGAGATAGAATTTAAAATGAGATGTTTCCAACTTAGGAGAGCTGTCCAGTAATGCCACTAGTATAATTACTGGAATAGGATGGGGGCAAGCTGTCTTAAAAAAAAAACTTCAACAAATATGAAAGCATCGTGGTGACACAGAGAAAGCAGCCAGCTGTGGCTTAGCAGTCTGAGCAGTAGAAGGGATTTGCAGGTTTTGGGTCGTGTCCCCCCCATTCCATCCATGCAATTTGATCATGCTCTAGCATATGAGAAGACATGACTGTAGTGCCTCATAGCCCCTTGCCTGAGGCTAAGTTAAAATCACAGTGGGAAGGATGCTTTTAATAAAATTTTATAGTAAAGAAGGCACTTTTTAAACTCTATTGAGTAAATATATAGAGACTTTCATTTCACAGAGTTTTAGAAAATTTAATTTGCTTATCTCCTCCTGTTGCTGAGATCTGGAGCAAATCACCTGCTGAGTTCCACGGCATGGGACAAGGTTCCAAAACAGGAACACTGCAAATTGAAATGCACACAAATCCCACTCTAAGTCTCTGTATCCCCCTTATGTGTGCTTGTTCTCTTCACTAGTTGCGTGCAAGAAGTGTCTGAAGGTGATCCATGTATAGATTCTATACTGCAGGCCACCATGTGTTTCCTCAGAAAGCTCAGCAGCAGATCTGTACCCATACAGAAGTGTAAAGAAGAAAGAGCCTGACATAAAAGTGAAAAAGTATAACAGAAAGGAGCACAGTAATGAGCTAAATATGTCTTAACTTTGCTGTGGCCATGCACTCGTTTTCTCTTGGCTTCCCCTGCAGAAAAACCCACCTGGTGTCAAGTAACTGGCACAGGGAATGGTTTACAGATGGATCAGCCTCAGTGCTTCTTGTAGTTTATATGATTATCTGTCACACAGATGTTTCAGCTTGTGTTTGCTCACTTGCAGACAGCCATGCAGCCTTACCTGCCTTTTTCTTCCTGCTTGAGGAGTGGGGAAGGCTCCCCACAAATGGTTAACTAATTAACAATAATGATAATAATAATGATAATAATAATAAGTGAAAGGAGTGTACCTGAGCTGATTATATGTAGTTAGCTTTAGTACTTTCTTGGTCAGTGTCATCCACTGAGAAACAACTGGTTTGATCAGAGAAACTTTTCAGATACTGTGTAATGAAAGGAGGCTCTCCCCATTATCTGAAGTAGTGAGGATTGCCCAGTTTAGGGCATGCCACCTGCAGAACACAGGACACTCACATTCTGATTTGCCAGTTACTACAGTAATGAAGAGGGATTTCTTTATTTGTTTCATTTTAATAAGCCACTAAACTCTCATAACACCTCAAAAATGAAGGTTTGCTGTCACAATAGCCAGACAGGCTTCCTCTGAGGAATTTGCTTCTCCACTGATGTGAGGCATATGCATCTGAGCATCAAGTGGAAATGTATAAATTGATCTTTCAACTCTCCTTGTTGACTTCATGGGATTTCCTAAACCCAGCTGCAGTTTCTTTATCACAGTTTACATGACAACCCAGCATTTTTCTATATGCATTAGCAAGCTGAATGAAACTGGATGGTCCATGGTTTGTGACAAAAACAGACTTTTTTGAAGTCATTCATATACTCAGTAATTGAGTATGTAACACTAGCTAAAACTCTGTTTGAAAGACATGATTGATGATTGGAGAGAGACAGATGGGAAGAGCAAAGTATGTAGGAGGAAAGGTAAAAGGTGTTTTCTCTCTCTGAGGATATTTGACTTAGATGATGCAAAACAGTATTTGCTTCAAATTGAGTAAGCCAGTTGAATAAATAATTACTGCAATTTCTTACTCACAAGTCTGATTTGTGCTTCTTTCAACAACGTAGGGATTTTTTTTTCAGTTTAGGTTTTTGCACTACATTTGGAGTATTTTGGAATGCACTGGCTTCATCTTGAACAGCAGAACAGAAAGTGCACTTGATTCCAATGCTCAGGCATCTGGCACTTCTGCACAGCTTTACAAAAGCAGTTACTGGGCTAGAGCTGGTGTTGCCTGGGGAGCTGTGTTATGTCATCATTGCTGGAACTGGGGTACCTGTGTGATGCACCACAAAGGCTGTAGTCCTGTGTTCCTCTAAATATTATTTTGTGTTGTGAGTAATTAACTGTAAGATGGCGTTTCTGCATTCGTGTTTGAAGAAGATAAAGGAAGATTAATTTCTTCAGTTTACCAGCTGTAACAGATGTGTCATGTTTTTCATTATCTATAAGTGTGGTATTTTCTGCTGCAGAATAAAAAGTGACCTTTTGCTCAGGGACTTTTGTTCTTTTTCCTGTATACATCAGCATTTTGATGGTGCATGGCTATGTGGGTTTGCTGTGGACACTTTAATTTCACCCGTGCAGATCTAGTACTTCATGATGTTTGGCACCAGTGTAAGGAGTCAGTACTTGTTCCCCTCTTCTCTTTCCAGATGCTCTCTAAGTCCATTGAGCAGCTCAAGCAGCCTGGCAGTCACCTGGAGGAAGCTGAGGAAGAGCTTCATGGGGATCACTCGATGCAGGAAGAGCGAGCTCCCGCCGGTGGTGCCAGCGTTAGGGCTGAGAGCAGCAGTGCTGGTGTGGATGACAGAATAGGACAGCAGGTGGGGGCTGTGAAAGTCAAAGAGGAGCCACTGGACAGTGATGAGGATGTTCAAACCCAGCAAATGGAATCTGGGGAGCAAGCTGCTTTTATGCAACAGGTAATAGGCAAAGATCTAGCTCCAGGATTTGTAATTAAGGTTATTATCTGAATGAACATCACATGCATTTTCTAGGCTTTGATAAGCAATTGTGTTTTGATTCACTGAGCTAGCAAATCCCGATTTACTGTTCAAAGAATTTAACAAATGCAGAAGTGCTGTACGTACACTTGAAAACATAGTAAAGCTCATCCTTATGGCCACTAATTAAGAAAATATCTGTTGCAATCAATTATTCTACATAAATCTTTTAGTAATAGCTGATAGACATTGTATTAGCCCAGAATGACCTTACATCGCTTAGTCCTAGTGAAACAGAACTCGTATCACCTAGCCTGTTGAGATCAGCAATTGATGGAATTAGTTTCCAGACCTGATTGATGAAACATTCTTCTGATTTTGAATCCTCTGACTTCTGCTTTCAGCTGTCTGTATATATTGTATCATACTGTAGTCTTGAACACTGTTAACATTAGGGTATTCTTTTCCCCAGTAGACAGGTACTGACTGCTATCTTGGTGGTCTCAGGCTGATGTATAAAATTTAATGTAGAGAGAAAAGTACAAGGTGGATATAAAGAGGCAAGGCAAGGCACTGTCTTAAAATTGCATTGTTTTCTTTTTTTGCACTGCTTGGTTAATTTTTCATTCTGTTTTATTTGATGATAAGGTCTGTAGAGACATCCTTAAATGCAGCAGATGCAAGTACTGGTGAGAAGCAAAATGCAGCATTAGGTTCCAGTCAGTTGTTAGGACACTGCACGAAAAGCACAGAACTGTTATCGTTATCATCTGATATCCAATCACTTGTTTGTTTGCTTTTTTAAATGAAGACTAATTGTACAATATCTCATAACCTTTACCAGGGAGTCTCATGGACAAATCCTGAACTAACAACTGTGCATAAAATGCCACCTTGGCAAGAGGCAGGTTGAGTTTGTCTGGGCACTTTGGGCAGGGTTGAGGCGCAGTCGTGTGTGCAGCCCCGAGCTGCATCCCAGCCCATCGCTCACAGCCAGAGCAGGGCTGGCTGCAGTGCAGGGCCCTGTTTATTTAAGTCAGTGCTTTGTCAGGTCCCTGCTGTTCTCCTGCAGAAAAGTGATTTTGGGAGGGGGGGCAGGAAATGCCTTATGGAAACAGGAAGCCCAAGTGATTCATGTGCTGAGGAATGCGGGGCAGGGGGGACGGGGCAGCGCTCCCTCTGTTTTTAAAGGCGCTCTATGAATTGATTTATTGTCAAAGAAAATAACAAAGCGAGTAGGGAAATTGTTAAGGAAGCTTTCCAGTGAAACATTTCCTTCATATTCCCTTTTGATATGTTTACCTTGTTTTATAGGTTTACTTTTGTTAAGCTAGTTAAAGATTCATTGTATTAAGATCTCCTTTAATATGGATAATCCCAAACTGACCTGGACTCCTTGTCAGGTTTTTTTTCTATTAAAAATATTTATATTTCTAAAGCTGAGGTATTTTAAGGTGCAGTATCCAGTTTCAAAAGAGATAGTTGTTTTGCCAAATGTAGAAATTGTTCTAAAATATGTTATTAGCATGTGTTGTTTACATTATGTTCTAATACTATTCAATCTCTTCTAAAATGTTGCAGCTTCTAAAGATACATTATCCTTTTTCCTAGAAGGTCTCCAAACAAAGGACTAAATAGTTGACGTTAACATAAAGGGCCTCAATAGATAGAAAAATATTTAATTTAGAAAAACACAGGTGATTTTTATGTGTGCTTCATATTTGAGCAGAAATCTTTCTCCATCCTGAATGAAAAAAATTACATTTACATTGAAAAAGTGAAGACTATTAAAATGAAATTATATGTGTTTCCCATTCTGTGTATTTTTAATTTTCTTTGAAATCCGACTTCAGCTTCATCCAAAAAGGGATAGTGCATCTTTTAAAATACATTTGGGGAGAAGATTGCAATTGAGAAGAGTTTTGTACAATATCACTTCAAAGATGTGTATTCACAGAAGACAAAAGATATTTTTATAATGTCATTCAGGTGAGAAACCCCAGTATGTTAGTGTACTTTAATTTCAGAATCTTTCAAATTTGGATAAAATTAAAATAAGAGAAACTACCTGGAACCAGTGAAAAGGAAAACTGGGTTTAAACAATCACATTTCTAATTGATTATTGTCTCTTACATTTTAAATCTACTGTATTTATTATAATTTACACCCTTAGAGGTGATCTCGTTTTGTGTTGTAAATATATTCTGTTTGTATGTTCCCTTTTTTTGCCTTCTGATATAAGTCTCTTCCTTTCTCAAATAAAGTTTTTTTTTAAAAGATCCCCTTCCAGATATTTGACTTTGTGTAACTTTGGTAACTTAGTGGTGTTTTTTGCTTTGTACAATCAAATATGTTTGCTACACATTGTTGAAACAATTTCAACTTTCAGGAATAAGGTTTTTTATTACACTATTCTTACAATAATTACACAAAGTCTTTCTTTTTGGTCTCTTGTTTTATCCTACATCAGCCATTATAAGTTTTAGTGAATGTGGAATAGTATTGATGCATGCTCATTTTCCCATCATGGCATCTGTCTTGAACGCATGATCATACCATATAGGAAAGGTAAAAGCAAATCCCAGTTCCTCAGCTTCTAATTATCCAAAATTCAGATGAACTGTAATAATTTACATGACATTTCTAAAACCTGCCTAGACCTCTTATCTGAAAATGTGCTTGTTCTGACAACTTTGGTATTCATCAAGACCTTTGCAAAACTAAAGTCCACCCATGAATATGCTGAGAGAGAAGGAATCCATGAACTTGGCAGACTTTAAAACAATTGCATGAGACAGTGAAGTCACAATATTGAGAACTTCCATAAAGATGTTAAATAACTTTGTGCCATTTCCTGAACTTTGCTTAGGATCCACAGAGAAAGAGCTTCTTCTGCATAACAATCCCTTTTGCTACAGTGCATGAATTATTACTACCAAAAGAGTTCAGAAAGCTATTGCATTGTAGTTCTTACAACTGTTCATTTTATTTCCAAATGCTTTATGCAGCTTTGATTCTGGCATAACTTTAACTAAAATAAAATCTATGTTTCAACAACATAAGTACATAAGAATAAATAGTTCTGTAAATCAAATTCAGTTATTTCCACTGCTATGTATAGCAGCAGCATAATGTTTCATCAGTAATATAACCCCCAAAAATAGATAAAAAGTCGAGTTTTAACTGAGGAAAGCTTAAAACCAGCATTAACAGTATAACATTGTACTGCGTGCATTATTGTTTATACTGTATTTAGAATTATATGTCTTTAAGTAAATCATGCTTTCATAACAGGGATTTTATTTAGCAACCTTTTGTTTAAATACCTGTGTTAGAATTAGATGAGCAGCCATAAATGTTTTCAATTTACAACATTCCTGTATTGGAGACTGCACCTAGATTTTTTTTCTAAATTGTTTACCATGTGTCAAAGCACCCGTAATGAAGAAAATAAACATAATACAATACAATTCACATGCCTTATTTCTTCCCAAGATGATGTGCATCTCTTTTTTTTTTTTTTTTTTAATGTTTACTCTATCCTGTTGTCCAAAAAATAAAGGCAGTATAGCTGATAGCTGACAATTTAGAAGTGATTGCTAATAAATGAAGGAAAATCCATCATAATATTTACATACTCAGATACACATTACTGGAATGTAGATTCTGCAACATTAGCCCTTTTGTCATCTTCTCTCATTAACAAAATAGGATTAAAAGCTGAATGCCTCAGTGAAGCACAAGCACTTCAGACATTACCACTCGTTTGTGCACTATCTTCATTCCATTTTCATCATCATCAAGATCACTTAGACTTACTCCATGTTACTTAAGCCAACAATACCCTGTTTTTATCTTCACTGGAATTCTGCGGTAAAAATCTATAAACAATAGTCCCAAGCAGCAATCTAAAAATGTTTAGTTACTTCTCCCCCTTATGAACACTTCACAATTTGCAGCCAAAATTAGCTAAGCCGAATTAATTTCCTTATTGTATTCTGTCCTGCTAGCAGCATGTCCTACTTATCCACTTAAGAAATGTTTGTTTGATTTTCATTTATTTGTTTAGTTTCTGATTTCCTTATGCAGTTCCCATCATCTGGGTAGTAATGGAGCTTCTGTACCTCATTTCTTGGTGGAAGAATATAGTTTAGAACACCATCTGCTGAATTACTGGTTAGGCAAACAGAAGAAGAGCATCCTGGATGAAATTATCTTCTCTGGGCTAGAGCAATAATACAAGTTATGTTTGTGGAATTTTACTGCTCTATTTGATAGGCTTTGTGCTTTTAGTTTGTTCTTTTCTTGTTTTGTATTTTTTTTCTTCTAATTCAGCCTAACTTGGATTAAGATTTAAATGTAAAATATAGGATTAGCTGAAGCTGCATAGCCAGTGGAAAATCTGGGTTCCTCAGCCGTGCTTTCACTCACACACACACACACTGGACTGGGAAGGTGCATCCTTTAGGCATGTCCCAGTTTCTGGTCCCCATTTGCTGAGCTCAAGTGTCACACTTCTGGTTGTTTTGTTTGTGGCCCCATAGCTCATCTAGCCTGTACGTGACAACCTCCCTGGCTACCTGTGGGCACACACATCTGCTTCAGCCAGCCAGGGATTACTAAGCAGCAGCTGAGAGTTGAAAGGAGTCCCCTTAGTAACCTGAAATCATTCAGCAATGTGATTTGCTGTGATCATGGGGGCCTTGGTCACTAGAGTTGCTTTGACAGACCAGATACTGACTTGTAAGTGATCCAGTGCCTTAATTAACTGAATAAGATGTTTTGAATGTGGAGGCTTTGTTGCATTTGTTTTACTTTATTTTACATGGCTGTCTTGAAGTAACTGTGTTGACTGTTAATGGTACATAGTCCTGAAATATGAGGGAGATGATTTGGAGAATATGATGTTAAAAGTATCCCTCTGTACACTTGATCCTTCCAGGATGGTTACAGCATTTTTGGCCTTGAGAAGTGCTGTGAAGGGCAGGATAAATGGAAATGTGAGTTTTGAACAACGTCAGACTTATAAATAAACCTGCCCTCCCCTCTCCTCCCTCCTAAATTTGATTGCCACTGCAGTCTTAGTTCAATTAATCTCCTTTTTTGTAGGCTGCCTTAGCTGTTTCCTTTAACTTTGCAGCCAGTAAGACACTAACCTTGCACCTTCCTGCCCTACCTCAAGTCCGTGAGTGCACAGTTTCAATATAACTCCTACACCACACAAGCTGGCTCTGTGATTTCTGGGATCAAACATAGTGTAGATGGAGCAAGGAGGTGGAGTGCTGTGTAGCTGGATTTGTGTTGTGAAAAATTTTCACTTATCTATATGCAGGGAAGCCTCTGAATATTTAGCCTGCTTGTTCTCAGCCTGAAGCTCTCATGAATCAAAAGCCTCCAAGTCCATATCCCAGTAATTATCACTGCAGATTTTGACAGTTAGATGATACTATTTTCTACCTTTGGGCAATTTATAATTTCCTGTATTCTACAGCACAGAGTTTCATTAATATTGTCGTTGAAGAGGATTATGTGTTCTTGGAAAGTTGCTTCTTTAAATGCTTCATTTTGGAAAGAATTCTGTATGACCTCTGAATGTCTTTCTCACTGTAGATATTCATATGTGCTTCACTTTTCTCCTTCCTTTAAAATACAGGAGTGAGTTAATGCACTATACCTCAGTATATTTCTGGCTAAATCTTCATAAAGCTACGTTGTTTAATGTGCTGGAAGTGCAGCTCAGCCCAAATGCCTTGGAGACATAGGTGCTCTAATGCAGAAAGCAGTGCAAAATCTGTCTCCTCTCATGTTCTGGCCTGTGACCCTTGGATCCCCAGGAGACCAAGGAGGTGTTTCTGTTCATACTGCCTGTATTTCCTCAGCAAAGGGGCTTGTGAAAATTACAGCTATGAGATTGCAGCAGTGCAGCCACGTCAAGGGCTTAAGAAGGCTTTGCTCAGGTTCTCTGTAAAGCAGCTAATGCAGCACGGAGGATTCAGTCTCATACTCCTCTCTTGGTCTTTTCCTTTTGCTCCCATCAATAAGAGAAGGTGATAGTTTTTAGGTGGCAGCCTCCAGATTTTTAAAGCAGATCTCTGTTACTGAACAGACCCAGAAGGAGCACAGGGCAAAGCACTGTTGGGAAATGCTCTCCTGCTGTGTACAGAGGGACAACTACTGAGATCAGCTTCTTCTATGGCTTGTTCTCCTAGATCTTGCTCTACTGAAAATAGGAGCTGAAGAGTTACTACACATCAGAGACCGTAATTCCATCACTCAACTACTTGACTGCACACAGGGACAGGTGGTGGCTGGTTTCCCTCATTTCTCAGCCATTTTGACACCTTGTCTAAGGGTATCAAAGGCACGCAAACCCAACAGCACATCTCTTGGCATCTTCCTTACTTTCTAGAACTTCTTGGCTTTCACCATTTACCTAAATTTTTAGAGGTCTTTTTTCATAATTTCCCATAAGTTTCTGCATATATTACAGTTTTCTGAAGCTACTGACTTTATATGAGAGAGCTTCAAATCTTCTCTTCTTCCGTTTCTGGCAGAAATGAAAACAGGAGTGCTGAATACAGGTGCCATCAGCCCAGGTTCAGTCCAGGGACACCTGACATCTATAGCTCTGGTTTGGCCCTTTCTGCAGGTAATTGTGTCTCACTAAGGATGCTAATTATTCAGTTAAAATATGCACAGCATTACCCTTTGCGCTGTGTGAATGATTTTTTTTCTTTTTTCATAACAATCTCCATCCCTTCTCAGGCAAGCTCTGAGAACAGAAGCACAGGCAGCTCAGGACCAGCAAGAACAGAGGAACGGGAGCAAGATCTGTTTCTGCAGCAAGAGGCTGAGAATTAGCATGGGGACTGTTACTTACCTTGTTGATGGATAATGCACTAATGAGGCAGGCTGCTCATTTTCACAAGTCCATTGACTACTTTCAAGTTAGATATGACACTGTTATAGTAGCTTGGACCCTTCTGTAAAAGAAGCAATCATTTCTTTCACCTCTCTGGCCCTTTCCCTCCATCTTTTAATGAAAGAAAATGGCTCAAAGCCCATTAAGTCATTTTAATTTTCAAGCTCATCTTTTAGTGGCTTTCAAAATGCTTTCAGGCTGTGAAATTGATGTGGAATGCACTGGATAAGAGAGGAGGCAATGGGTTCAGCCTGGTGGGATGTCAGACCCACAGGAGCACAGCTTTTGAAGCGCTGTTGTAACGGTGACATGCAGGTGGTCACAACTGAGAAACACAGTTTCCTTCATAATTTTGGTCATCAGTACCCAGTCCTAGAGGCCACAAGTGAGTGATCATTGAAGTTTGAAAGAATATTGTGAAAATTAGCTGGTCAGTGATAGGAGTGTTTGGTTCTCTATCTTACTGATGAGGCCAGCTGCATATTTAGTATCATCCCAAGAGGCTGAATATAAACTTATAGACAGGTAGTTAGAGTGGGTCAGGTACATTAGATAACAAAAAGTTTTGAAGCTCTTTACCAGGGTCAGGATCTTTACCAAGATCTTTACTAAGATGTCTTTTCAGGATCAGCTCTACTGTGTCTACTGCATGATTACTTTAGCTAGTACTTAAGGAAATCACAAGACAGGGCACTTAATGTTTGATGCACAGCAACTTCTTATTCATGAAGTTCTGACATTTCCTATTTTTTTCTTTCCTCTGCTTTAATGCATATGCTAAGTATTGAAAAGACTTTTCTGGTGAGTGGTTTATAACTGGAGGAGGATTTGGCAGTTTGGAAAGCAGGGACACAATTCCACTGAGATCAGTTGCATTAAACCTGCAGAATCCTATAAATGAAACAGAAATTGATGTCAAGAAGGATATATATATATATATATATAATGTATTTTGCTCTTCTGTGTTAAAAAGTTCATCCATTGAACTAAGAATTTTTGCCTAACAAAACGAGATTTTAAGCCATGCAGCTGACTGCACAGCAGAGATACTCTGTGCAAAAGGAGAAGCTGGAAAGCATTCTCACAACTTGACTCCTATTAGAAACCAGACTCACCCCTCAGGCATTGCCTTCTCCACAGATCTCTGTTACAGTGCTGTGGCATCAGCAGTGAACAACTGGCAGTCATTACTGGTGCTGTGCTCAATCCTTGTGTTGCATTGCTTCTGAGGAGTGCTGTGCTGGAGGAGAATCCTCAAGGCTCACAGCAGTTCTTTGGAACAAGGAATAAGAGCTAGAACAGAAAAAAATGAAACTATCCAAGCCCTTTGGTCTGAGTAGTTCACCAAGGGCATCACCAAGGGCAAAACTGAGTTTCTTCAATGTTGACAGAAGCCACTGGACTGGGTTTCATGTGCTGTCATAGGTCTAAGTGCTGGATAGCATTACTAGAGCAAAGAAATGCTACCAAGTTCTCTCTACAGGCCACTGAAACAGCTGTGGTGGTTCACAGGGATGGAGGCTCCTCACAGCATAAAGCTTGTGTCCCTAAAAGGGGTAATGCTGGAAAAGCACCAAAAGGTGAAAGGCAGAGCAAAATCAGGGGAATTATACCCAAAGCTACCACATAGTTTTTCCCCTTCAGTGATTAACTCCTACCCAAAAGCTTCTCCAGCCCCTTCTCCCTCCCATGCCTGTCTGTGTAGGTGTCCCCTGCTGTACCAGCCAGAACTCTGGCAAGTTCTCTGGGTTTGTCCCATTTCTGACAATCAGAAGATGTAAGAGATCCTCTTGGGAAGGGCTGTGAGCCTTTAGTTACCGCTGCTTCTCACATGTGCTCAGCCCTGCTGGGGTTGGCTGCTTGAGAGCCCTCCTAGGCTCAGAGAGCAGCTCTGTCCTCTCCTGGGAATGATGACATCACTTCAGCCAGAGGCTCCAGATTTCCACCTGCTACAAAATAGTTTTCCCACTGTCCTTGTTCTCAGAAGACAGCATGGTACTGGGGATCAACTTTTTTGCCTTTTAACTGACTGATTTAACCCACTGTATAGAAAGTTCAGGCTAAATAATTTAAGTTGAAGTGCACTGGTCCTTTCAGGGAATAGAAGAGTTCAGGCAGTTAAAGAAAGGTTAAAAAAAAAGAGCTCTCTCAGCTCCTACCAAAATGAGTTGTTAGTCTTTGCTGTCCTGTCACTGTTGTCTCCTTTAATTAGATTCACCGTTAAACACAATTTTTTCTGATCAAACAATGGAGATTAGTTTCTAAAGAAAGCTTTCAAAGGAATAGAAGAAAAAAGTCTTGATTTCTAATTCTCCATACTGACTACATTTTGAATCACACTTTAATAACTTGAGAAATATCATAAATTTTAAAGATTGAACCAAGATTATTAATGTTTTATCATCTTTTACACTACTTTTCAAAAATAAATTTGCACTTATTTTGCTAGCTGATGCTCTTATTTTGATTTAATTGAATACAATCAGTTAATAAACTTAATACTGTAGCTCAGTAGTGGATCTGAAATCAGAAACACTGAAGTTACCATTGTTTCATCTCTGAGTTTTCTGGGTCAAGGAGATAGATAAAGGGAGGATGGAATATCTAAAATGTTTATAAAATTATCCAATATCCATTATCCAATATTTCATCAGAAAAGGCCAAGTTACATTTTAAATTTATTTTCAGTGAACATCTTTTCATGTGTTTTTCAATAATCTTCATATTAAGAATATTTTGTGGTCTTCAGAGTTTCTCATTTATAGGAAGGGTTCTGTATGTCATCTCCTAAAAATCCCAAGGATTGGGCATTTAAATGTCTCCTTAATTGATTAACAGCTTCTTCCAAACTGATTTGTGGCCTTTCCCCTGTTGTACAAAACCATTACACAACAGAAATACCAGAGATTTGATTTGGCATCATCAACCACTGAAAGATGAGTCAGAAATAGATTAGCAATTGTTCTAGTTGATCTTAATAGTGTAGTGACAAGTAAATTCAAGAATGACAGATGATCCCACTGACTAGCAATTCTTCTGAGTGTATTATGATGTGGATAAATATGTTGGCTTTTCTAACAACTGGCCATGAAAACGAAGAAATTTGAGTTGATACTGCTGTGGAAAACAGAACTGAAACAAAAATTCCTCTTTTAATACATGCTTTGAGTATGTACAGATTGCCTAACTCTTGTAAATGACTGTCAGGAATATGCTAGGATCTCAGTGTGGAAGATAACCGAAATGTTTATCTTCACTTTACTGGGAGGATTCTATTTTCCCCCTGATTTGGAGCATCAGCACTACCCTCCACTGTAAATCCAGTAACATATCTGGACTGTTCACACGCTCAGGGCATTTTAAGCTCCAGCTTTATTAATAAATAAATAAGGAATTAACTTCTTTGGCACTTCAGACCAGTGACTAGAGCTGGGGAGCCTGTTGAATATGCTATGATATCCCCTTTATTTTTGTGGGCATCATGCATTTTTAGAATGGTTATACATTTCCCTGAACCAATGCAATATAAAAGATTTACTGTTACAGTTTGTGTGTGGCCAGGCAATGGCATATGGAAAACATGTTTCCTGCTATTTAATTTAATTACTCTAATCACGTGCCAGCCCCGGGCATGTCATTCTGGACCTCTGAGGCTCTTTGTCTGTCAAAGAGATGGACAATATCTTGGCTTTGTTTAGTTGCTCTGCAGGCTGCAGATAAAACCACTGAAATACTGACTGTTTGTTTAACCAAAACTTTGCATTTTAACCATTTGGCTTTGATTTTTTGTTTTACAAGAAAAGATGACATTTTGGCCTTGGTGAGCTGAAAAGGAAATATTAGGGATATGAAGAAGAACTGTCACTTTCAGGGCTTAATAGATGAAAAAGAATACTCTAGCCTTCTGGTCAGAAATCAGCTTTGTTAGCAGAAACTTAAGACACACATCACTGTTATTTTAGAATTGCCTATTAGCAAGGGCAGCTGGAAAAGTCCTGTTTATAACTGCTCCTTTCTAATATGGTTAGCCCTCCATTCAACAGTTCCAGTAGATTTTTGTTTCTTTCATCTCAATAAATGAAATTGTTATGGGTGAAACTAATTAAGATTCCATAGCAAATACTTATACCAGTACCATTGCAGCCAGGTATAAGTTAGTTTTTATGTTAACACAATATTATTAGTTTTATGTAAGAAATATCTACAAATGACACCTTTTAAGTTTTTTGACAAAAATTAAAGAGCAGATAAAGTACTCTATTCATATTATAAAACCCAAATCTACAGAACACACTTAGCCTTAAGTATATCTTTAACAGCACCACTTCCTTGACTTGTACTCTACCTTTTCCTGCAATCAGAAGTGATGCTAAAAGTGTTTAAGACTGTGTGAGGATACTATTTCTAAAAATCAGGTTGTCAGAAGAGGAAAGAACCATCTTTTAAACAAATTCTAACTTATAAGGTATTACTAGATATAGAAAGACTTGCCAACTCATATTTTTGGAAACTATTGAATAAAATTTCTTTAGTATGTTTCAGCAATAAATTAATGTACTTCTTTATACAGTAGTGTGCCAGCATCTTGCCACAGTAGTTTTTGAACTATATAATGTGACAGAGGATGGGTAGATGGCCTATGAATATGCTCTGAAGAAGTTTGCATCATCAGAGGAAAACATTGGTGAGATGACATGGATGCATGAAAGGAAAATGTCCATCCTAACAGTTTACTTAGTTCTGATATTTCTCCAACCAGCTTTACTTTGTTTTCTAGCTGAATCAATGAGATATAATATGTAACACTTATTTCCTCTAAGGTGCACAGTACAGCAATACAAGAATTAGAAATGTTTACTCTGTGCTGAATTACAGCTCCTGTCCCCTTTAGCCTTGAGCTAACCACTAGATGACACTACTTCCCACTTACTTAACAGGTGTGGGCATATCTTCCAGTCTCCTCATGTAACAGGTCATATATTTACATGCTTCTCAACCAACGAACTTCAAAAAGAACATTATGCAAGAATTGCCTTCACTACTATATACATTTTGAGGAATTTTGTGTAGATACACATAGGTATTTAGGTGCATGCATGAAGGTGTACACAAGCAGCACATGTGTCTTTGCATTTATAGAAAAAAACCATAACTCACTGTGAGTCTTTAGGGTGTTGTAACTTAGCAAGTGTCGATGACAGCTCTACATAAAAGAAACCAGAGGAAGTCCAAGAAAAACTTAATAGGCTGGAGTTTGTGGAGAACGTTCCCTTTATCCCCTGTCTCCTCCCTTCCAAAAAAAAAGATACAGTATTGGCTTCAGTAGTGTGATTCTGGAAAGGCTGAAAAATATCCCACTGAGGAGTCAGGCAAGAGTATGCTGCACTATTCAAGTCCAAAAATGACAAAGTGTGAGGAGGAGAGAGACAGAGAAGCGCTGTCATGTATATCCATAGGGCACCGGCTGCTGCGGTTTTTGAGTTAAGAAGAATGAACTTTCCAGAAGGATGTGTGGAAATAATCCCACGTTTTTAAAGGCCTGATTTCCAAAAATCCAGAAGCTCCAGACTACTTGAAAAACAGATTCTCCAAAGTTACATTTATGCTTCTGAATTGCATGCATGAGAGCATGAGGATATGTAAGTGGAAGTGGAATAATAGCACCTTCAGATACATTTTTATTTGTGCCTGTGTCAACAAGCATCTTGATTTCTTAATATTCATTTCAGTGATTTATGACCCATTTTCTCATATCACACATGTATTGTGTGATATACTTAAAGATTATTTTAAAGGGCTATACTAAAACTTGTCTTCAAAATCAGTTTATCAACTGTTAGTGCGACAATGCACTACCTATAGTCAAAAGTAAGAATTACTTTTTGGTTTAATAGTCTAAATTTGAAATACTATAAATCTTCTTCATTTTTCCCTTATTTTAATCCTGATCTCCCGCAGCTGTAGCAATGTAGGTTGGCTATATTTTTATCTCCTATCACATTAGCCATGTACTTCTGCACTCCTGTTGGAGGTGCCCTGGAAGCAGGGGAGGTGAGACTCCTTGCCTTGGAATGATACTATTCTCCATTTCCATTTGAAATTCTGTCACAATTCATTTTTAGCATTATTTTTTCTGTTTTAATGCAAAGAACTGCTAGTAAAGTGTAATGACATTTTAGTGTCATATGAACCCTATTTAGTGTCTATCTAGTACTAGATCAGTGAGGAAGGTATTTTTGCTAACAAGCTATTTATGTTATATCAAATATATTTCATAAGAGGCAGAAGTCAAATTGCTGATTTGTGGGGTTTCAAGAAGTTCCAGGGCCTTAATAATGTCAGTTTTGCTGTCTCTGTGCAATAGTTCAGTTAATGCAATGTTTCCTGTAGTTCTGTTGCGTGTTTGAGAATTGAATTTGCAAATAAAACCACTCCCATTCACAAGTAATTTCTTCCAGCTTACAACAGTTCAAGTCCATGCTTCCTAAAAAGGAGCAACAATATACCATAAACAGCAGCATACTTGCAAAATTATGTAATTTGTCAACAAAAAAGAGATATGTTTATCTGTTTGCAGCCAACAACCTAACTAGATCCATGTAAGAACTGAGATTTTTCTCTGCAGTTGAAGAGTGCTCAAGTCCACAGAAACAACAATGGCTGAAATCAAGGCTACCTAAATTGCAACCATAAGCAAAGTAATCAAAATCAAAGATATTGTTTTATCCTGTACATGTGCTATTTGGATGGGTTAATTTATTGGGGATTATGTATCTGAGGATAAAATATAACTAATTTTGAACAAAAAATAAGAGAAAGGCTGAGAAGTAAGATGTTAGCCAAAGGTTTTGCTTGTTTATTAAAATGCTGTCTTGCATTTAATCTAAACAAGTGTAATTACTTTTTCAGACTTTGATTTCCTCTGCAAATCTGGTGCTTTTACGTTTCATTTAGACAGGCCATTTATGTGAATTGCTTCTTTTCACCAATTTCCTACAGTTTCTTAAATTTGTCAGTGAACACGTTTGAGCAAAGACTGCTTAGGAAGTGAAAAAGTTCTCCACTATATTTTTGGTTAAGCATGGGCTCCAGGAAGTTTAGCTAGAGCATACAAAAGCAGGGAAGACAAGAAAGCAGATTATCTTCAGACCAGAACCTGGAGCTTGCTGCAGTAAAAACACCCTGTTGATCCATGTGCTGCCTGAATAGGGAAAAATTCCCTGCTCACTCTGATTATAAAAGCACACGGTGTGAACTTTTGCACTGCTTTTTAAGGGGGGGAGATAAAAAACGTTGTTTCAAGGCACCTTTGTTCTCTCCTTCTGACAAAAAGGCTTTAAGTTATGGTGACCCAAGAAATGCAGTACTGTGGGGGTAGTCTCTTCCCTTTCTCAGGGCTGGGAGGGAGGCTTAGGAGGAAAGCAGCTTGGTTATACCTGCAATGCTTGTGGAAAAGAAATTATGATTTAATGATCTTTCATTCTTGCCCTGTAGCAAAGGAATTCTTGTTAGCTGGATCTGACATGGAGCAGGAAAAAAAATACCTTGCCCCAAGTAACTAGAAAGGCAGCACAGTAAAAAGCATGCAAGTAATCAAGTGGATGTGAGCCAGATTCAGGAAGTGGAAAGTCACCTATGCAGCTTTGCACAGCCCTGGAAACCAGGTATTTATAAGTCCTCCCTCCTCTCTCACTCACATGTGTGACTGAGGCAGTAGGAGCAAGCATTTTGGAGCAGTGCAAGTGCTGATGGAGGGGACAAACAGCCACGCACGCTTTTGTTGTGAAGCTGCCTTCACGTCTGCAAGGACACTTGAGTGCCTTCTGACAGCTGCTGTGAAAGCTCTGGCCACATAACCCAAAGTCACTGCATTTGAGTTATCATTTTAATTGCCTTGCTGAAACTTCTGCTTCCATACTAACAGAACAATCTACCATGTTACAGACCTTATTGTACTCTCAACTCCAATGTATAGTCTGGAGCAATACAGTTCAAAAGTACATTTTAAACTGAGCATATACCAGTGAAGTAGAAGTCAGTTTTATTTTCAATAAAAGAAGAAAGTACCCCTTTGTGCACAGTATCCAGTCAGTCTATAGTGAGGAGTGGTCAGAAGGAGTTACTACTTCCCCACACATTCAAAAATATCAAGAATTCTTTTTAAAATAACCTGAAGACAGCACTATTCAGGATTAAAGGAAGCTCTATGTCGATTCAGTAAGATTTTGTTGTCAATAGATATTAATTTTGTCTGGCATTTTCAAATCTACTTTTTACCTAAGACAGCAATGGTGAGGTTCTTCCTCTACATGGAACCATGTGGTGATGTTTCCTACAATGGTAAGGCATGTTTCTTAGCTCACAAGGAATGTCAAAGACCACACAGGAAAAACAAACAAACAAAACCATGAAAAAACCCTAAACCAACAACAACAAATTATCAAGAAAGAAAAAAAAAGCAAAGATACAGAAACAGAAAAAACCAGCAGCAGATACAAAAAAAGAAACAGCTCTAGCAAGCTCAAGCTTGCTAGAGAGAAGCTTTTGAGTGTCGAAAAATAAAAGATGGAGCTATATGGAACAATTTCTGTGAAATGTGTTACACCTACAGCACAATCCCTTTCTAGCAGTTGCTCATTTTACTAAGCTCATTGTAATAGTTGGTTTTATGCACTTGAGGTAGCAGCAGTGTCCAAGGCACAGGATTTATAGTTTGCTCTGGGTATAATGGTATGAGAGGAGGCTGCCAAAAAGGACTGTGATTTGAAGAGGGCGCCTTTGGTTTTGTAGGTGGTGTATTTCTTCTGTGGCTGGAGTTCAGTAGACAAGTTGTTTGATGCACTGGCCAACGATAACTGTCTTGGGAGAGGGAGAAACCCAAATCCTCCAAGTTTCAAGGAGTGAGCAGAATGAAGTACTTGGGTATGTGGAAAGAAAAAAAAGGAGATGACAAACTCCATGCCAACATGAAGTAGATCAATTCATGGGGCACTTTGTGGTCTATCACTTAAAAAAATAAGATTTATTGACCCCCAAATCATGGTAATTTTTAGTATTAAATGGACCTCTTTTGAAGACTAAGCTGCTTGAGAAAAGGAGACAGTAGTTTTGGAATGGAGCCCTCAGCCTTAGAAATAACACTGCTGGTTTGGCTCTGCTTCCAATATTGTTGCCTAGTTTTAAAGCTTTTCAGCAGGACTTCGCTTCAGTCTGGTGATCAGCATGAATCACTGTGGAGCAGATTAACACAGTGTTTTCCCAAGTGTCTAATCTCATTTTAAAATCAGAATACAAACAGCAGCAAAGCATCCTTAAAACCCATGGAGTCCTAGGAGCAAGCTGAAATCCAGCCCCAGTAGGCATTCCCATTACCTCAGGCTCCATGGCTTCACTTGGACGATCCAAAATTCTTGGAAAGTTCTGGCATTTCTGCCTTGACCTAAAGCATTACCTTTGCATGCTGAGTGCAGTTCTCAGCTTGCCTTTGAGAGTGGTGTTATATGTATAACATCTTATCCTCTAAATCCTGCCTGCTGAGTGGATTCTTCCTTTCAAGCTCGCTTTTTATTGCTAGAGGGAGAGTTTTTGGAGGAGCTGTGTCTCTGTTCCTTCTCTTTTGCTTCATGCTTCATGCTTTTTCTGCTATTTTAACACTCTTGAAATCAGGGAAGAGCTTTGCACTTTTGAACCAGTGTGAGTCCTTCCAAGAGGCAAAGGCTGAGAGACACTGATTGAAAGTTTGCTAAACAGTTTGCATGCCTCTACAAGGAGACCAGGCTAGGCAAATGCAGATTAAGGTCTTTTCAAGTTAACCAGAAAACTCTCTTTTTGTTGCTAGATTTGGCATTTTTGTCATCAAGAGATTAATCAATATAATTTAAACAAACAAACAAACAAAATCTGTGGCCCATGTATGAAGATAAGGAGATATAAAAAAGAATTAGGAACTATAGCAGTAATTGATTCAAAATCACTGATGCTGAAGAGATTGTGTGCAAAAAGGGACATAGGTAAATGATGTGGCATCAACAATAAAGCATGTGTAGCTGTGGAGGCATTAAGCATGCTTCAGCACAGTTCAGGTCATTGACCATCACAACAGACAGGAACCTCTGTGAAGTAATTTTAAGTTAAACCACAAAAGTGCTTAGGCATCTGTTTTGAACACACTTATTTGCCTGTGAGTGTGGGGGTCAGTTCCTTGGAGGTCCATGCAGGTGATGCAAATGCATTCTCTGAGATCTAACAAAAACATTTGTTTGTTTACTTCAGTATGCAAAAACAACAAAAGAGTTCGTTTGAGGGGAGCCTATATAAGTGATGGTGGGGGCCCAGAGACTGAGATGTGTCACTATCCCAAAGGATAGGCTGAGGATTATTATATAGTTCTCTGTGTATTAAAGGTTGATAGATTTGTTTAAACAAGAAGCAACAGTACTAAAATCGGTATAAAAAATTCCCATCCTTCTGTAACAAAAGAATGAAGTGAGAGTTCCTTAAACACATATAATATGAAAAATCACCAACAGTATTTTGAATATATTATAAATTAAAATGAGCACAAGTTTTCTGCATGTCTCTCTACTGCCTTTTCTCATGTTACAGTTAGGTCAGAACTAAAAAAGATACAGGGACTGTAGTAAGTAGCGCAATATAAAATTATATGTTGATTTTTCCATGGGCTATTAATATCTTGTTACTGTGAGACTGTGCTGGTTGGTGGTTTCTGGCTTAGTGGTGTTTGGCTTGTAGGTAAAGAAAAAAAGGAAAAAAAATAGAACAAGACCACCTCTGACATGAATACTGACCTCCAACTGCTATTTTATGTAACTTATTTTTGTTTATTTCCACATTTTTACATTTAATAGAAATTAAATAGCACTATATTTTCTTAGTCTGTACACATTTTTGTGCATGTTCAAAATAGTATGTGTAGAAATACTTTTATCTTGCTTACAAGTTTCATTAGTATCAAGATCAAGACTCTCTTAACTTCTGGATCCCAGCTGGAATTCCAAGGGACATTCCAGTGGGCAATAGAGCAGAATATGTAAAACTGCCAGTAAGGGGGAAGAGAATTTTCTCTCACAATCGGTCACAGGGGAGCGTGGAATAAGTAGTGTAGGAGTGATGCCTACTGTGTTCTCCTAGGGCAATGCCTCTTAGACACTCCAAACACACAGTCACAATCCAACCTGCTCTTCTTCCCCCTCTTTTCTAAAATAACTGAATTCCTAAATATCTAACAACAAAATGCTGAAGAAATTCCATTTTTATCTTTAAGACAAACTCAAATTTCCATTTGAATGGGAAATGACTCAGAATTAGGAGACTGAAAATGTTACCACATAGCTTGTAAAGGTTAGTGGTATTTAGTTATTGATATAAAAACCTTGGAGAGGGACTGCATTTGCAGGGGGTTGCTAATAGAATACAGAACCTTTCACCTTTGGGTCACTGGATCAAATCTGTCTCTTGTGGATAGTGAGCAAAGTTTGCAACAATTTTAGTTTTCAGTGCCCTATATAAATTATATATGTAGAAACTAGAGATGGAAAATATTTGCTACAGCTTGCAGCCTATCCCCCTGCCAGTACAGAACTGTGCTCTCGAATGTATTTCCCTATTATAGATTTTCCAGTTCCTAGTTGGTCCTGTCCACCCTGCAGAGTAAAGCAGCTGGTATTAATTGATGTGTGAGTTTAACTGGGTCCTGGTGAACTCCCCACTCTGACACTGCAGCTGCAGGAGGAATTTGGCAAACCCCTCTGCTACCTGTCTCCATGGGAGCACTGAGTGAGCAGCAGCCCAGGGAGCTCCCATATTCCCCCCCTGCTGCCTGGCGTGGGGCAAGCAAGCAAAAGTCTCAGCTCCTTCCCACCCTGTGCAAAATACCTTAAAGTACAGGAGGATTACTGAATCTCATTTTCACTGCCTCGCTTATCCCCCTTTAAAGCCCTACCAGTGTCTCTTCCATAACCAAACAGCTGCAGGTCATAGTTCTAAATTGTCAGGCTGATGGATTAGTTCAGGTAGCTGAAGGGGAGGCCAGATATCAGTTTAGACATTGATATGGACTGAAATTTTCCCAAAGTTTGGAAGAAATTTGGAAGCTTCAGTAGAGCTTCTTTTTGATTTAAATAAAACGGTTTGAACCCTGTTATCTTTTACAGCTTCCATTTACAAGCGATTAACTGTGTTGCAGAATGCCCATTATGAAGTGCTAGGGACTGGGTACTGACAATATTAATGTTAGTGTTTTAGGGTATTTAGTGTCTTCTGCTGTCTATAGTGCTATAGATGTACATAGTCTTTGAAGGCTTAGAAAATACTACAAAAAACATGCTACAAAAGAAACCCAAATGAACAAACAAAAAACTCCACAAAACCCAGTACAGTTCCATTCCAAAGACCCATTCCAAAGCAAAATAGACATGTAATAATTAAAACATTTTTTATTGTCTAGAAAAGAGTCCAAATGGGGTTACTTTGGGCTACTTTAACTTGCCCACCTTTGAGTGCCTCAAGGTGCAAGTTACAACACTGAGACAGCTAGAATTTAAGTGGGATTTCCTCAGCACTTCTAATTTTGGCCATATGTGCCTGTCCCACAAACTTTATAATCCAATGCTTCCTGCTAAAATTCTAGTAGTAAAAATGCAGCCCTCAAAGTATCAGAGTATTTTTAGAAAGAAAGCTGAACTCTGTGGCTGTTGCTCCCTCGGTGCCCCAAAGCCTGAAATGCCAGCGAGGGTGACATGTTGGAGCTGCCCCATCCCCTGTGTGCTGCTGCTGGCAGGTGCTGCAGGAGCTGGAGGAGCAGAGCTTGCTGCTGCTGCTGCATTGCCACAGCTCAGGACTCCCAAGAACCCCATAAAACACCAGTTTCTCCATTCACAGTGCAGCTAAGAACTGCTGTGTTACCAGAGTTAACTTATTTCTGATATTCACAATGCCAAAGTTTCAGCTGCTGAAAAAATTCAAGTGATCCTAAAGGAAGATCCTTTGGGATTCAGAAAGTTGACCATAAGGTGGTTTAAAAGGGAAGAATTTAAAACAAAAGAACACAAACAGGAACACAAGTAGTACCAAAAAAACGGCAGTAAATCTACAAAAGGGACACTCCACATTTTTTTTTCCTAAGGTAAAAAAACCCCACAACCCCGTGTTGTGAAATGTCTTCTTAAAGACAGATTTAGAGAATGAAATTGAGGGTTATAAACTTGTAGCCAACAAAAGCAAAAAAGGCTGGAATGTTGGTAACCAGTTGCAAGCACAGGATCCAAGCAAAACATCTTGAATTGCTGGTACTGTAATAAATTATAGTTTTCACTTTTGTATTCTGCAAGTGAAAACAGCACTAAGTCAAGCTCGAGAGAGGGAAAGTAAAGGATGACCTTTCTAATTCACCCACACCCATTACAAGTAGAGGAACTGCAGCATGGAGCAGTGAGAAATGAAAATACAACACCCATCATTGTGGGAAGGGACAGATTCTGCTCCCATAAAAGGAGGTTCCTGTGTTGCTGAAGAGTTAATTGTCAGGTAGCAGTAGATGAAAGCCAAACCAGGCTCTGGGATGGTCTGCTGTGGTGGCTGTTATCTCATTTTCTTCCATGGATTAATTTTCCCCTCTTTAACTTTAATTAGATAAAAGTCTAGGGGCGGGAGGTGGCCCTGGAGTGCTCAGAGGGCACGAAATGGTCAAGAGCTGTTTTCTCTCAAACTTTGATTAGCCTATTTGATAAGTGATAGTAAGCACCCCAATTGGTTAATGAATGAGGGGTGCCCGTGAGGTAAGTGGCTGGGAAATTTAGCCTCCCCCACAAGGATGGTGAGTATGTAAACTTCTGTCCTTCAGTTAGGTGTCTACCATGGCTAGGAGTAAGAGTGATTTATATCCTATCTGGGTCCTGGAGTGTATCTGCATTGATTGACTCCCTTGATCTTGACATCAGTCACTTCAGCTTTCAGAGAAAGGGGGAACATAGGAGATAATGAAAGCTACATTAAAGAAGACCTTAACATTTATGTAAACGTTATTCTATCTTCAAAGGAAGAACTATCTTTCAACAGAAAGGAGATTTATTTCCTAGCTGAAAATATTAGAAAGTGGCAATATATTTAATATCAAACTGCTAACATTGGTGCTGGTCTCAGCCTTCAGGTTTTGCCTCTTCTTTCTTGACTAAACTGCATTATAGTCAAATTTTTACTGCATACTGCTTGCAAATACTGATGCAGACACACTAATGACTTGTGCAAAGATACACCATCCTCTCCCAATGGGGAGAACAGGGAAGAGAGAAAGACAAAATTAAGAGTTTGAAAAATAGAAGCAGAAGTGTAGAGGAAACAATTTGGAAAACTCATATGTTACTTTGGATAAAATGTGGGGCTTTTATACAGGCAAACCCATGGCAGTATAAACCAGAAACATTTAAACATTGAAATAAAACTAAAAAGCACTTCTCAAATGCTCCCCTAGGGACTATCACCTAAATAGTAAGATTTCCCTGTCTGGTTTCCAGCCTGCCCTTGGCCTGGAGAAGAGGTGGCAGATTTGGGGGATGCTGGGGAAAGGAGGGAGCCTGGCAGGAGCTGGCAGAGTCCTCTCTCCACTGAGTGTGTCATCTACCAGGCAGCTGCAGCACAAACATCAATTAAAGGATCATTTTCTACAATGCTGAGCAGAAAGGTAGTTTGTACAACTGAGAACCAGGGCCACATTATCACCATGAGAGGCTGAAAAAGGGCACAGACCCTTCTGGGTAAACATGTCTATCTCTGCTACAGAATACAAAGACATTCAGAACATCAGGAGGGCAGCAGGCAAAGTGGACAAGAAACTGTTATTCAGAATAGCCTGCAATATTAGATTTGAGAGCTTTTGCTGAAATTATGAAGAGATCAGTTTAAAACATACAGGATTTTGGTGAGGTGGGTTTTTCTGATTAGGTTTTTTCTTGGAGTGGTTTTTTGTTTGTTTGTTTGTTTGTTTGTTTGTTTTGTTTTTTCCTTTTCACAATGAGCAGTGAAATTCTGAAATTTATTGCCATGGAATATTTGAGAATGATCAGTACAAAACAGGATTAGACAAATTCGTGGACAACAGGCTCATAAGCAGATATTAAAGGAAAGAGAGAGGGATGTGCCTCTAACATCTACAATGTAGAAATTCTGGGTGTTGGGAGGGTATGAGGGAAATAAATTAGAAAGAGTAACAATGCTCATGTGCTCTCACTAAATAGCATCTCCTATTGTCTGAGACATAATTGACCATGATAGACTGGCTAAATGCAGTAAGGCATTTCTTATGTTCTTATCATTATAAATCTGTTTTGGATCATCTAGTCCTTCAGTTATAGCCAAACTTAGATTCTTCTAATAAATTTGTGTACTAGTTTTCTTTCTAGCTTTAGGGTAAAACACATTTCTGTTTCCTTTTCCTTGAGCCATGAATTATTTTTGTCAACCAAACAGTCAACAACACAAGCCTTTTCCCTTTTTAGCTATGGGTCCCAAAAAGCTTCAAATCTGTCTTCACAACATGCAAAATATGCTGGTATTCCTGGGTAAAATGCTGCTGTTAAAGACAACCTAAAAGTGCAGTAAAATGGCAACTTACAGTAAATTAAGAGAGAATTTATAGCCCAGTATCATCTTATTAAATATATCAAGAATTAGGACTAGTATATAAGCTGAGTAGTTAAGGGAAAAAATATGTCTGTGGGAAGTTTTTCTATTAACTAGTATGGTTTTAGGCAGAGGGCATGCAAATAAAGCCTTAGTTGCTAAGTCCTCTCTATAATGTTTGGTAAGCAGCAGACATAAGACTTAACATTTGCACTCTTAATGGAATATGATCCTCTGTCTGGGAGAACTGGTCATTAATATGTAACCTGCAGAGCTGGGATATTTCTGTGGTAATGAATAATTTCTTTGCAGTGAAAACATTAGCACAAGAAAAATACATAGCAAGGTGAGAAGGAAGAGGAAGTTTTCTTTCACTCAAACACAGAAATGTAGAATTACACAATCTGAGTGACAATCTTTATTTTATGAGTAAAAAGAGGTCATGGAATGGGAAGTATGCTAATCAAGAAAAGCACAGAAGTATGGTCTTCACAATCTTATAAACCATATCTTTTACTCAGATAAAGGACAATGAAAGGGCTGGTATCTTGGCTTAATTCAAAATGACATGAAATTAAAGCACCTGGTCAGAACAAGGTAGCAGGAAGTACAAATTATTTCTTGGACAGTATTTCTGGACAGATAACACCTACTGAGTGACACCTGTAACATACTAGTTCTACTATATTCCTTCACACTTCTTTTTCTGCAGAACTCAGACAAAGCTGTAAGTGCTAGCCTCCCCCTTAAAGCACCTTTAAAAAAATAAATCTAAGAATCAAAACACAGTCAAGATGGCAGGAAAAAAATCCTCTGCAAAGAGCTGTTGCTGAGGTGTCTCTCCTATGTTAAGAGGATTGAGCTGTTCTTGACTTTGAGGTTTCAGCACTCCCACTTCCTCAGTCTTAAATAAACAGTACTTTCTGGCAAATCAAAGAAAACCACACCTGACTTTACATTCATACCTGTGATTTCTCCAGGTCCACAATGTTATTCTGAGAGAAAGAGAGTCCATGAGCAGAACTCCCCCATGGATTTATTGACTTATTCTTATAGAAATAAACAAGTCTGATTCCTGCACTGGAGCTGCTGAGCTGAGAGATATAATCTGTGCAGACATTACCAGCCTCTACATCAGATTTTGGATTCTTCACTTAGTGACCAAAAGTCCAGACTCATAGAGCAGTTCCTAAATTACAGTCCCAAAGACTCTTAATTGCTTGCTACAGGGCAGGCATATCCCTGTCACCAGCCATCAGGACATCCACTGGGCAAACAGCCCAGCTAAGCAAATAGTTTGGCTTAACATACACACAAGCCCACAGCATTAGATGAGAACCACACATGTGCATAAAATCTGCTCTAGATGAAAATGCCTACAGAAACCTCTGTTCATGCTTTGTTAGGGTGTAGCGAGTACTCAAGGTGATAAATCATCTTTGTTTCCCCACCCCTCCTCCCCCAGCTGCACAGTGACTAAATACTTCTATCAACCAAGCTTTAAGTCAAATCAAGCTTTTAAAAATTCCTCTTTCTTAATGCTCTAACATGCATGGGTTCACAAAATTAAATTACAAATTTTTTATCTGTTTGGGATCAGCCCTGTTTCCTCCTCCTTGTGTTTACTTTCCTTCAGTAGCTTACATCAAAATGTTTTCTGGAATGCTGAGACTAAATAAGTTATGCTTAACTCAATATCTAATATAAATAGCCCTGGGGAAGCTCCAGCAGCACAATCATAAAAGCTACAGTTTCTTTTAATAGCTTGCCACACTTTGCTGATATAGTATTTCTCTAATCACCAATCTTTACGTGCCTTCCTGACCTTGGAGCTCTCTGTCCAACTGACTTTGTTGTATCAAAGGCTTGTGTCATTGGAAGAGTGAATGGCTTTCATTTTTCTCCCTGAAACTTCCGGTTCCTGGCATCTGCAAAGAATTATTCCAAGCAGTGTTTTGCTGCCTTGAGGCCACTGCCCTGCAGTGGCCTGACTGATGGAAGTGACTTTTCCCAACAAGGTTAGTGATTGTGGCTGCTGACAGGCAGGGGCTGCAGCTGGTGCACAACCAGCCCTGCTTTCTCAGCTGATTTTCTCTGACCATTGGGCTACCACAACCACATGATACAGCAATTCTTTTTCTGGGGTGTTTTGGGAGGAATTGAATAAATAGGATAGACAATGTTTTATAGCGGACTAGAGCAATAAACAAAAGCCCTCCAAAATAACCGTAGATTTCAAAAGCTTTCATATTACAACAAAGGTAATCTAAATTTAAAAGCTTTTGTAGAAGTTATCATTGCATAGTGACATGGGGCATCAGGGATTTCTTAACTGAACCTCATACTGTATGAATATCCAAAATCCACGGTTGTGGTGCTCTATTTCCAGGTGATGAGAATGTTGGTGCCTGGATCCAGAGTCTGAGTTATGATTTGTCTTTTAAAACTGGATTCTTGTTCTTTCTATACCTCTCCCATCTAGTTTCTCTTCTCTCACATTTTCTCCTTTTGCTCTGGTTCCTTATATTTACCTCTTTTTTTTTTTTTTTTTTTTTTTATTTTTAATATGAAATGTATTATGCTGAAACCAACTAAATGAAACAGTTTTTTCCTGTTCATTTGTTTGGTTTTTTTTTTTTTTTTGGGGGGGAGGTTGAGGAAAGCAGGAAGTAAGGAAGAGGATTTTTGAGGTATATTTTCATTAAGTATGATGTGCTTTTACTCCACTATTGTAGTCAAGCATCCTTAGCATTGAGCACAGAACTGTCACATTGCAAAGGACAAACTGCTTGAAATCTCCATAGTTAGGAGAGATAAAGCCAGGGTGAGATAAGGTGACACAAAGGCTCAGAGACATTAGAAGACTGGTGTAAGCTCATACAGCTGATCAGTAACCGATAAAATTTGAAAATCCTGCTTTTTCTTCTAAGAGACAAGATTAGGACAGCATTCCTCAGAGACGGATTATGTATTTCAATTACTTAAATTAAATTTTAATTCAAAGAATGAAAACAAAACATCTTCAGAGATCCAAATCCTCCCAAAGCAACCTAACTTGACCCAAACCTCTCTTGGGACTTTCAGCCCCTGGTGCAGCTCTTTTGGCAGCATGGCCCTGTAACCCTTCTTAAATGAAAAGGAGAGGCTCTCACACTCCCTCTGCCCCTGGGGAGAGAGAGCCCCTAGGGACACAAACATTTCACAGCTGAAAGGAGCCAGCCATGGATCCCTGCTAAGGAAGGTGTTTTTCCTTCTTACCACATGAAGTTGGAATGTATTACTTACACTGTAACAAGATTGATTTTTGCTGTTAGCAATCGCTGCACAAGCAACAAAACTTCATTTTCAAAAGGGTTTTGGCCGTATCAACTTGGGTAACTTTGCATAACATTTTTTCTACTGAAATATGTTGAATCTCCAGATATTAGAGATAGTAGCCCAGAAATACATCCAGCTCTGAAAGGGAGCTCAGTAACCATTTCCTGTCACACACACACAAAAGTCTATAGATTAACTGAGATAGAAGATGCTTCCACCTGAAGTTATATTGAACCCAAATTTTCAAAGCATTTTCTGGAGTTTTGTATCTGGAGCAATTCCTGGATGTACCAAAAATCAGAATTCTCCAGGTAATTAACAATTTTCTATAAAATGTACTGGAAGCCTTGCAACTTCATAATTTCTTCCCCCAGAAACTTCTTAAGGGTGTAACACATAGGGTGTGTTTTATTATGACATTGGTGAATATTGCTATATGAAAGAAACAGTCATCAGGGCTTATATTCAGGCTGAGAAAAAAAAAAAAAAAGAAAAAGAAAAAAATAACCTGCTTAGATTGATGCCTCACAATGCACATGAGAAAAACTGGAAAACAATCCTGTCTCTTATTTCCAAATGTACAGTAAAAGTCTTTGAAGTTCTCTATAGACTGACTAAAAATAAGCAAAGAAGGCCAGGTAGCAGCCGTCAGATTCTTATGAATTAAATTATATCCATATGTATAGCACATTTCAATGTCCAAAGAGCCACTTGGATATGTGAATCTGAACCTTTATGATGAAAACCAGGGATATTTCTAAAATTGTCAGTAAAAGCAAAAGCTTGGCCCCAATCTCACATATTTTCCCCCTTTTTGAATGTTACTATTGTTTAATTGCTCTAATTACATTTTTTTTATCAAGAGTAGCAAAGTCCCAATACCCATAGTCAGAGGAGGATTTGGAAAAGCAGAGAGGGAAGGAGCTGAGAAGCTCACTGCCTGTGGCTGGGGTTCTGGCCAGCATTAGGTTCTCTGGTTGGGCTCAGGGCTAAATCTGTTGTTTTTAGCATATCTGTTGATACTGCAATCAGGTTGGATTTAACCCCTGTGGTTCCTGGGAAGAAACCTTCAAACATGCCTTGTATTGTAGAGTTCTGGCAGGAACTGCTGGGCTGGCAGCACCCAGTGCCTTGAGCCCTGCCTCAAAGCTTTCAGCCCACCTTTGCAGCTCTGCCAAGGGTCTGAGATACATTTCACAGCATCCATTCTTTTTCAGAATTCCCCCACGGCCAGCAGGGCTTCCAGGCCATTCCAGATGCAAGGCACGGATGTGGGGTGCCAGCTGTTTGGAGTGCTTTGGCACCACCTTGCTCAGAGTGGTGTCAGCACATCTCTTGGGATTTGCAGTGGCCCCAAGGGTCGGCTGTGGCACAGTGTGCACCCGTGTTATGTGTATGATCCCCTCTCCTCCTGGTTTCTCTGAGTGGGCTTAATGCTTCCAGAGGTTGGAAAGAAAATGGACTGGATGTTCCCAACAAGATTAAGGACCACAATGACCCCAAAGACACAGAAGCTGGGAAGTGCCATGGGCTCTTCCACCACTTCACCACAGTGCCTTGTTACGGGTCACAGGGATGATCAGCCTCCCTCTCCTCACCCCTTTTTCACCCAGCTCAAAGGCACAGAGTAGGGATACTTTAGTTGGTCTGAGCAGTACCTAAAAGCTGCCAATTCTACAATTCACAATTCTACAGTGCCAGTTGCTCCAACCTCTTTCTGCTACACCTTGTGAAAGCCAGCACCATCAAACCAAAATAACTTCCGACCATATCTCCACTGCTATCAGTTGTATTAAGAAACACAGAAAGCCACAGTGCTGTATTGTTCCATAATTAAACCAGAAATGAAGCTAGAAAAGGAGAATATTATTGATACAATGCAATTCTTACTGATCCAGTGGCTAAAGAAAAAACTTAAAAATCAGGATTTCTAATCCTTGTGCACTTTGGACCTGTAATGTCTACACCTTAGCTTGTCCACACAAGAATTCTCTTTATGTAGCAGATGAATTACAGATTATTTTCATTATAATCTTTAATAGGATAGTATCAAGAAAGGTGTATATATATATATATATATATATATATGCATCATATACATAAAATTTATTACAGAGCAGAAGAGATGACATCCCTAGCAAAAACAAAAACGACAAAAAAGCCTTAAGGACAATATATTACATTATATATATCTGTCTGAAGAAAAAAAAAGGACATTCATAGCACTTACTAACCCAGTGTCAGACAATAAACAAGCACAGCTTTGTTTTCAGCATGTTGGTAGCTACACTTCTGCAACAGAGGGAAAAAAAGTATTCCAGGCACTGAAAGATTTCGTTTGTCACAAGCCCCAAATCAAGAGCATTTGGGGACAGCTATAATGTTATCTTGAGTGAACACAGGGCCAACATAATTACAAATAAAGAGGTAAGAAGCAAGGGGAATTGTCTGCATAACTTCACTTGGCAAAATCCTCCCATAGAAGGTGGCAGGTAGGAAATCTGCATAATAACAAACTTGTCACAACACAAGGCCAACTAAATACAACAATTAGAATTAACATCTTGCTTTGACTGGTTCTCAGGATTCCTCCACTCTGTCTTCCCAGGTTTTACCAGATATAGTTAAAGTTGTAGCTATTTATTTATTGGTGCAATATTTTCCAGTATATATTTTTTCTCAGTATTGTGTGGCTGCAAGAATTGTGTCTCCCTCCTTTGTGGGCAGTGCTTTAAGACACAGCTATTGAAGTGACAAATCCTTCTGTTGGATATCTTGGTGAAAGTAATATCCCAGTCCCACAATAAATCTCTTGGTTCCCCTCTAGTTTTTCTAGACTTCCATGTAAATAATCCAAGCTAGCCCCAAAACAGAACTGAATGTTTTATAACTTATGATTGGAGGAGGTTGCCTTTCCCACTGAGTGCCAGATCCTTCCTTTTGAGTCACTGGAATCCTCTGTTCTTGGACTGCACCCCCACAGCTCTCAGGATGCTGTATTTGTGCCTCCCAGCTGGCTCATCTGCCTCTTCCCCACTGCTTCTGGTCCTCCTGCTCATCCACTAGCTCAAAACAATCTCCAGCATGTGGATGTCCTCCCAAGCTGCCATCAGACCACAGCTAGGGAGGTGCTTTAAGGGACTTCACCAGCCATGGGGTTGATCTTCAGGGCTGCCTTCCCCAATATTTGAATTGAGACATCACTATCTCAGCTGGCCTTTAAAACAAAGAGATAGTAATTCTAAGTACTAAGCAGCTATCCTCTGAAATAAAAAAAAAACAACTAATTGTCTAAAGTAGAAAGCTATTTTTGTTCTATATGTAGGCAGCTATAAAAATTTTAATTAATATACCTAAAACTGTTTGTTTTGTTTCAGGAAGTACATAGATCATAGAAAGGAGTAACAGAGCCCAGATGAGGCACGCAGACAATTGCTTGGCCTGTAATTTTGTGTCCTTTGGTCTTTTAAGGATTCAGGCTTCTTATGTTGTAAATTACTCCTGGATACTTTAGAGAGATCTCTTTTCTAGATGAAGAAAAATACTGGCTAATGCAGTGTTGAGGTCCCTATGTAGTGTGAGTAAATCAGTGAACCACTTTCCAGAAGTGCTACACTGGGACAAGTGTTCTTAATGCCCCACTTCTCCTCAGCCAGTATTCTTTTTACTTATTCTTACTGCTTCCATTTATTGAAATTGTTTTAATATCTTATGCTGTTTGAGGATTAATGTGAGCACATGAAAGATTCAGTTTTTGGAAAAGGGACAAAGGCAAGAAATTATAGTTGAGCATACAAACAAAACAGCTTCCAAATTTTAAAACCAGAAGTAAAGTGGAAAGCATTATCATAAAATAAAGGACAGAGGGTGAGAATGGAAGAGGTTGGACCTTATGCTATTCAGATGTTTGGATTTTGTAATACTGCTCCCTCTCTCTTCTTCATTTTAGTTCCACCCAGTGTTCCACATCCCTCCTTGAAACAGTAATCTAGCCCCACTTGAAGTACATTGCAATGAGGCAAGTTCAGATAAATTAATTTATCCGTCCAATGAAATATAACAAGTAACATGGTATCTACTGAAAGTTATTTTGCATTTTAAGTTTGGAGATTGGCTTAAAGAATGAGAAATTGCGTAATTTATTTTGCAATTTGTGCTATTCTAGCACATAATATTTTGCTTGTTTCTTTTTAACTCTCTATTTGTTCCCAAATCAGAATACATAACGGGTTTTTCCTCCATTTTAAATCTCCCCATTCTGGCAATTCCCCCACCTATTAAAAGCAGCAAACCCTAGGCTGAGAAAACAAAGTGGGAAATATTTGTAAGTAACTTTTTGATGTTCAGTTCAATTTTTGTTCAAATTACAAATAATTAGATCTTATCCCAAATAAAACAAAAAAAAAACCAAAAATGAACAAGCTGTTCTTTTTTGTTGCAGAAACATATTTATTCTACAAACGTATAGAGCATTCTACAACTACATAGAATTCTAAATATACAGAACAGATCTGAAAGGATTTTTGTGACAGTTTCTTTTTCCATCTGCAGCATCCTTCCTACATTTAAATCCTTTATTTTTGTAGTCTCAAATTATATCACCATTTTCCTGTATATCACTACTTCCTTGTGCTCCAAAATCTGAAAAGTGTAGTAGAGCTCTGCACTGAAGAGAGAAAAATGTTTTTAAAATATCTTGTGATATTTGAGATGCATCTGTGTACATATACAGTTTTTCAAGAAACTCTGTCTCTTACTACATATGTGTTGGAGAAGAAGTCTGTGGGGATTTTAACCACATTAAGTAAAGTGTGAGATTTGGCAATATATCTCTCTGAAATTTTCAGAGGGGTAAAAATCACAGACCCACAGAATTGCTTAGATTGAAATGGAACTTAGAGGTTGTCTAGTTCCAAACCCCCTGCCATGGAGGAGGACTCCTTCCTCTAGACCAGGTTGCTCAGAGCCCCATCCAACCTGGCCTTGAAGACATCCAGGGATGGAGCATCCACGATTTTGTGTGACTTACTCCCTCACAGTAAAGAATTTTTGTCTGATATCAAATCTAAACTTACATTTCTTTCAATTTGAAGCCATTCCCTGTTGTCTTTACGTGTTCTCGTGAATAGTTTCTCTTCATCTTTCTTGTAGGCTTCCTCCAGTTACTGGAAGGCTGCAATTAGCTCACCCTTGAAGCCTTTCTTTTCTAGGATAAACGACCCCAATTGTCTCAGCCTCTCCTCACAGGGGAGGTGCCTCAGCCCTCTGATCATCTTGGCAGCCCTCCTCTGGACTCTCTCCAACAGATCCATGTCCTCCCTGTGCTGGGATCCCAGAGCTGATGCAGCACTGCAGGTGGGGTCTCACCAGAGCAGAGCAGAGGGGCAGAATCCCCTCCCTCCCTTGCCCACAGGGCTCTGGATGCAGCCCAGGACACTTTTGGCTCTCTGTGCTGTGAGTGCACGTTGCTGGGTCATGTCCAGCCTCTCACCCACCAGCACCCCAGGTCCTTCTCAGCAGGGCTGCTCTAAATCTCTTCATCCCCCAGCCATGTGCATTAGATACAGTGACCTGCACAAACGCTCTATTAGAGAGAGCAGAGTAGGTCAAACACCCCAGTGGTGGCTCTTATATTTGCCGACCATATGGTCCATTGGTGTTCCCCATTCTGACCTCACTGTACCTCCACACAGGGGAGGAGGCATCTATACACTCTCTTGATTTTATACTTAGGCTCTGATGTGTTAGTGTGTCCGGACTCTATATTGAAGAGCAGAGTTTTCCAAGATTTTCTCTTTATATGTCAGATCCAAGTAATTTCCATTAATTCTACAATAAAACCTGAACTCAGAAAAACTGTCTGTAAAACCAAAGCAGAATCTGTAGAAATATGCAGGAAACACAGATCTGCAGCAGATTGCTAATGAATTTAGCCTGGACATTATTATTTTTTTGTGTGAAGGCCAAAGTAATGATTCTTCACTTAAAAATAAATCATACAAATCTGCTAAGAAAAGTAGCTCTGATGAAGACCAGAAAAATGGAAGTGGTTGAAATGATCAGCATAAGTAATATCAAACTTTTTGATTTGCTGATATTGTCGAAGAGAGTTGGGTGACATTTCCCAGAGCAATGAAACATGAAACAGGTGATTTATCATTAATTAGTTTTGGCCAAAATATCAACTTATTGATTTCAAAAAGCTATTAGGATTAGATAGTTGTAATCATTAAATGTTATTATAGAGCTTACTTATTCTTCATATCAAAGTAAAAGAAAAAAATACTTGTCAATACTGAAATTTAGGGCAAGACGTGAGCAATTGTATTTTCCTTTTTCATTAATTTCTGCAATTCTTGGTGTTCTTTTTTTGGAAGGCACCAAGTGACTTCTGGAAAGTCATTTTTTTTCTAGTAAAAGCAATAAAGTAACAAGAAACCTCTTCAGAGGTTTCCTTAAAAAACAACAACAAAAAAACCCCACAAGATATTCAGGTGGTCTATTTTCCCCCTTTATTGTACCCTCAATTATTTATACATTTGTATTAAATATCTAGGAGAGTCAGAACGTGAGGAAAAGGCTCAGCTGGGAGTGTAGCTTCTGAGGATGTGCTGCATTTTCTTTGGACGAGTGCTGTGCACACTGCAGGCAGCACTTTAGCAGGAGTGACAGAAGTCAAGTACCTGCCAATGTTGGGAGCAGAGGAGGCAGGTCTCACAGGAGCAGGAACCAGGAGTGAAACCAGCAGCTCAGTTGGACTCCTGGAATTTCCCTCCAGTAAAAGTGCTCTGACTTTAGGACCACCTTTTCTGTCACTTCCAAAATTCCTTTCTTCTTAATCATGTCAGGCTTCAATATAATGACTGCTTGGTTCATATTTCTTAACAAAGATAGCTGGAAATGTCTCAAACCATGTGACCACCTCAACTCCTCACTTACATGGGACCAACATGGGTCGTGTTTAGATGCTTAGGCTTCTGGAAACTTTCCATCCAAGAGAGGTACTTTCACCCTCTCTCCCTTTAAAAACACAGGTCAGCAGCCCATCCACCTCCTCATGCAACAGTAGAGGTAAAAGGGAGAGCCTTGCCTCTGCTGTCACATCCTGAGCCAGAGGCAAGGGGTGTGTGACTCCAGCCTGGACTTGCATATTTAGCCATGCAACCCCATGTCCAAAATACATCTTCTCCTATGTGTCTTGATAAAGGAGCATGTTCTTGTTATCCCATTAAAAGTCTCTGCTCTTCCTCCGTTTCTTCCCCAAAAGTGTTGCAATATTTATAATATGTTTCGTCACCCCAAAGATGCTCCTGTGCTGGAAAGGAAGGATGGTAGGAGAGGGGCAGAGACCTCTACAGCAGCAGCTTTGCAGTTCCATGAACAGAGGGGCAAAACAAAACTGGTTGAGGGTGATAACCATTCCCTGGGCTGTCACTGCAGGTAGGACCAGTCTAAGTACTGAGCTCCACCTTGGCAGCAGCTGGAATAAAGCCATTCCACAGTCCTCCAGAAGGCAAGGGGAAGACACACAGCATGGGGCTATTTTGCTGTGAGAAGCAGCAAATCTCTACCTGGGACTCCAGGCAGTTTTGGGTTATAGCTTCCATCCCACTGCTCTGGATCTGCACCTAAGATTCAGTTGATAAGACTTCATTTCTATTTACCCATTTTCTAGTCAACACTGTGTTCCTCGGATTACAGCATGAGAAATCCAAATTCTATAAACATCCTGATAATATGTGACCTAATACATCCAGATGCCTCAAAGCTAACTGCCCTGTTTATTCCTGTCTATGCTTTTGCTTGCTCTAAATCCATTTCTACCTATTCAATCTATGTGTCTGTAACCATACTTGTAATTTACTTACTTTTCATAAAAATGCTGATTCTAAGTTTGTGGCTGACTATATTTCAGATGGTGATACTGGGGTTTTTTGAAAGTGATGACCATAGAAGTTGGTGGCTCCTCATGTGGTTTTGTCAAAAATAGAAACTGGTAGGGCTTCCTGGTGATGTGTTTTCTCCAAGTGACAGAGAGGTTAAAAAGATGTCTTAACATATTAATTTTCAATGATATCTCAGACTAATTTTTATTTTAGGTTTTATATATTGACAGAGAGACGCCTTTCCTAAACTTTCACATTTGTTCACACACTTTTTTTTAAAGACATCAGGACCTATTTTTGGTTTGGTTTCTGAGGGCAACTAGTTACGGTTCTGTTTGAGGACAGTAGGCAAAATAGTACTTCACAAAACTCCTGGGTGAAAATTGCTAAAAATTCAACTTACCTACAGTTTTTTGTCCCAAGGATCAATCTCCTTTGTATAGGCATTCATTGCTTTCTATGCTTTTTTTCTATCACTTCTGAGGATAACCAAGGTCAAACCTATTAATATATTGTGTCATATTTCTGAAGGACTGTTAACTACTTACATCTGGGTTGAAGGAGAAGTTTCAAGGTGACCAGAATTTCTGACTCCAGCAGACTTTGGATGATGTTGTCTTAGTTTGGGCCAAGACTGCCTTCCCAGGGACCTTAGAAGAGCAGGACTGAGCTCTATTTGCTGCAAGCTGAGGCTTTTTTTTGCTGGATGCAGTCACTGGCTGGCCTGGACACCCCTTGGATGAACTCAGCTACAACTGTACTGGGAAGGCAGAAAGCCTAGGAGGGTGGTAGAGAAGACAAGTGGCAGGATCTGAAGTTGCTCTGATCCCATGTTTCTACAAAGGTCTGGACAGGGCTAAGGAGTAGGGCCTCCAACAAACCATGGGGTGAGACAAGGCAGCAGAGCAGGCATCAGAAATATCCCTCAGAAGGAGAGAGAAGGAGGTCTGAAAAGCAGCAGGTCTTGTTGACACCTTTACTTAGGACAAAACTTTCTGAAGTGTATGCATGTAGCTTTCCCCTTCAGGAAATTACCCATCCTTTGGGTCAATGTCTGAAAACAATGTGGAAATTAGCAAGCAGACCACCAAAAATGCTTTGAGAGGAAAAGTTTTGTAAGGTTAGTAGTGCTTAAGGTCTTTTGGGAGAGGAAGGCAGGACAGGCAAACCATGAATAACTTTTACCAATTATTTAGCACACACTTCATATTTCAGCAGAATGCATCAAAGGCAGAACAACAGAGGGATATAAACCTGGCCACAAATATAAGAGATTAGTAATCTTATTATTAAGAAATGCAAAATTTGCTATCCCTAAGAGGAAAAAAAAGTTCTCTACCACAATGAAAAAAAGCCAAAGCATAAATCCTGAAGAGAGGTGTGAATATGCCCATATGCATGATTATGTTACAGACATACAAATCTTTGGATTTATTTAGCTGTGACTAAACTAACTATTAATACATTAAATTAAAAAACAGACTGTTAGAAGGCAAAAATCTTTTATGAGTGAATCCCACATATTTTTTTCTCTGCACAAAACATAACAGTTTAAAGGAGTGTTAATTTATAGACAACTCACCTATGTTTTATCCTCCAACACAGAACATCTAATAATCCAACAGAATGTACTCGTAATTTATCAGTTCTCACAGCCAGTAGAAATAAGTAAATAGTTCTCATTAAAATCCTTAGAATTTACAAAATGTTAAGCTCCAAAATGTACAAATCACACATCTACACGAAAGGAATATTCACACCAACCCAAATTAATTCAAAGCCCTGCTGAACAAGCCTTACAATAATACTAGGAGAACAACAAATATTTACTTCCTATGCTCCTAAAAGGCTGATGTTCTCTTTAGACACTGATTCTAAGATTCCTCCTCAAAGCAATTACTGAGGGCCTGAGCTCATTTCTGTGGAAAGCAATGGATGGCCCTCCTCTAGCTCCAGCAGAGGCCCTAATTGCTTGCCTCCACTAATAAACTAATCTCAGGCACCTGGAATTAGCAGGCTCCACGCCAGGCAGACAGGGCTCAGGTTACCTAAGAAATACTCCAAATATATTCACACAAATCACTAGCCCTGCAGATGTGCAAATACTGCTTTTGTCATATTGCTGGAGAGATGGACATGTGTTTGCAGGGCTGTAACACATAAAACCTGAAGACAAATTCATTGTGTTCCTTTAATCCCTTCCAGAGGCCAGGTGGGCATTTGGGGAGCCAGATAAGTGTGTTGATTATCCACATTACTCATTGCTTTAATCCACTTGTCTGTGACTTAGAGTACCAGAAATGCTCACAGCATAAATATGTTGGTGGCTGGAAAAATTATATGTATTTCATGAGTGCCTGTTGTCTGCAAAATGAAACCTAATCAGGAAGTTAGCCTAAAACTTTGACTAAAATCTAAACAAGTCTAAACTTTGCTGATGTCTACAGTTTTTAATATTAAAGGATCTGGATTCCACAAGATGATGTAAGGCTCAGTGTAAGCCTTGTGAGACAAACTACTCTACTTTTAACACATTTTGAAAGATTCTCACAGGCAAATGTTTTCTCTGTCCTCAGAAATTAAAGCAGGTGTCAGGCAATTTCTATGGAATCTTCCACAAATTTCTTCTCCTTCCCTGAACAGATTATGTTGATAAACGTGTGTCAAACACAGTATGTGTCTGGTTTCATTTGTGGAGGGGAGAATGATATAAACAGGACACACTTTAAACTGAAAATGGAGGAGAGAAAGAATAGTCTGTATTCTTGGTCTCCAACAAATTGCTGAAATAGATATCTGGTTTAGGTGATGTTCACACAGGCTTGTATTTAAAAAAATTATCTCAATTTTTTCATCAGCATGAAAAATATTGTTTATATTGACTACATAGACACAAACACAAAATCATTTTAGAAGCAAAGATAGGAACATCTTCCAAAGTTATCTGTTTTCTGGTGTTCCAGAGTTCTTCAAGACAACATAAAAAACCCCAAACCCACAAAACAAACAACCCAGCAAAAAATACAAACAGAAAACCACCAAAACAAACAAAACAAACAAACACCAAAAACAAACAAAAAACACCCCAAAAAACACTAAACCCACCTCAATTGACTTTTTTAGATCAGAGACCCGGAAAAATTATGTTTTAGATGTTGACTGAATGGCAAACTTACAGCTTCACTGAAAAAAAAAAAATGTGCAGATACTGCAAAATTGAAGTTCAGGTCTGGAAGTAAAAGAAAGGCAGACAACACAGTCTAAAGCCTCAGAGCTCAAAGCAGCACTGAGAAAAGCCCAAACAGAGACAACATCAACTTCCCCCCCCCCCCCCCACCATTGATATCTGAATTTCCAAGATTTCTTTAAGAAGTATGTTTAAGTAAAAAAGCTTGATGAAGAGTACCACAATCCACTGGTGAAACGCTTACTAGCTTGAGGAGCATTCCAACAGGGAACAAATCCTTTTGTCTTCTGCACTCTAATGATTATCAGAAAAGTGAACTCAATGAATTATCAACCGTTAATGTGAACGCTTAAATCAGGAATTCCCTTGCTCGAAGAACTACACAGACATCAGCTATTTAATTAATGCAATGAAGGCAACATATAAGTTGAGGAGAGCAGCAGAAATAACAGTATTCTACTGATTTCCTGTCTGGCAGCAACATTCTGTGCCATGAACAGCTCCTGCAGGAATTTGGCTTTTCCCAAACTGCTCAGCTGGGAGTTTAGAAGAGTAGGCAGGAGACTGTGAATTCACGAGCATCAGACAGTGCTGCTGCCACCACTTGATCCCAGGATGCAGGGAGCAATCATGCCACAGACAGCAAAATGCCTCCTATGCCTACTTTATTAACCACTAAGCCAGCATTGAGGAAAGTGAATGCTAAATTCTCAGAAAGGAATGTGTTTCTGTTCTCCATATGGAAAATATTCAACACAGTACTGTCCACGCATTCTTTACCCGTCTCCAATCATACACACTCCCAGCAAAGGTTGCAAAAGGTGTGTATGCCTAGGAGGACAAAAAAAAGTCTCCTCTGAAAACTTATCACAATCGAAATTATTAGCAAAACTAAGCAAAAAGGGATTTCAGGAAAAAAAATCCTGAATGTCAAGTTTTATTATGTATAGATGGATACAGAGACCCCTTCAGATAGCTCAAGATATTTCCTGGAGTATGTAACACTATCCTGTCATTGTACATTAAAAAAAAAAACAGTAAGAAAAGTTGGGGACTGTATTTAAAGGAAGGTTCAATGACTCTAAACCAAGACAATTCTTGTAAAACCTCTTTTTGCTTACTCATATTTTTTTCTTCATTTAGCCACTTATGACAAGGTCCCAGGTGATTTACCTTTCCCACTACCTTATGTCTTTTCACTGAAGTAGTGACCCTAGATATTAATGTGGGTTTTGAGGCTGCCTTCTAAAGCATTTATTCTCATTTCAGCTGTTATTGATGAGTACTTGTGTGCATAAAGGCCTCTTTTATTGCATGCAGGGTAGACATTCTCACATCCCATGAGCTGCCAATTTATTTTGCAGCGTGTGATGGGCTGGGGTACTCCCACCTGCCTTCCCACACAGCCTGAACTCAGCTTCACCTCTCTGAGCAGCCAGTAATCTCTCCTTGACCAAACTAGGCATCTGAGCTGCTGTCCCAAGCAACCACACACAGCAATGCTAATTGTTACTGGTTTATTAAAACAAAAAAACAAAACCAAAAAAAACCCAAAAGCCACACACATATATGCATATATATATATATATGTATGTATGTACGTATGTATGTATATGTGTGTGTATATATATATAGATACATATATATGCACACATATATATATACACATTTATTTATTTATTTATTTATTTACTTACTTACTTATATTGATTCCTGCATATATGTACATTGAGCCCAGGTGAGGATAAACAGAGCCTGCAGTTGTGAGTCACAAGTGTGAATTTCAACTGGATTCGTATTAAGTGGTTTGAAAATATTTCTCTTTCGATTGAGGTTCTGAGACTATTTGCACACGAAAAAAAAGAAAAATAGAAGGAAAAGAGTTTGAGAAGCAATCCTACTCCGTGGAGTGAGCCAGGTTCCTACTGGCTTCATATGGTTTTAGCCTTTGTCATGTCAGCAAAAGTGACCATCTATTAACAAAACAGAAGAGAAAATCTTCTTTTCTACTCTGTTACAGTCTTTTCACACCTGTCTATTTCCCTGAAGTGTTTGCCTCTGCCTACAGCCAGCAGCAGTTATGACAAAAAAAGATGGTTCCTAAGTGGGATCTCATGTAACAATTCCTGAATTTCTAAACGATTTGTGAAAACTAAGATGCAAATCATTGCTGCTCTGGGAACTGAGTTAACTGTAGAAACTTGACTCACAGTTGCTCAGTTCATTTGGTACTGAGTAGTAAGAACATCACTTTTCACTTCCAGTGCTGTAGGAAAATTTAAATTTTATTTGTGTAGCGTCATAAAATGCATGTTCTAAAATCATATTATGTATTCAATATATTGGAAAAACTTTGTCTTTTATAAGCCTTTGCATGTGAAGCTGTCTTTCCTGTCAGGGAGAACTGACAGGTTGCCTGCCATCACCTACTCTCCAGCAAAGTCAGTAGCCCACGCTGTCAGCGTGAAAACATCTGTTGAATGGATTTATTGAGTAGTCTTAGGTGCAAGTTGGGGTTGGGGGTCCCCACTGTTTATTACAGCCCTGACCTAATGAACTTAATTTGTTGACATGTTTCCCTCAGTGTTTTACTTGATCCCATCTCACATTTCTTTCTCCTGTGCTGTTTTCTTGGAAACAGGAGTTCCTGGCACAGCAGCATGTGCACCAGTTGCAAATCTACCAGGCTCAGATGGCTGCAGTTGGCATGGCAGGATCAGATAAACATCGACCGCTTTCCAGGACCCCATCTTCCCCCTCTGACTCCACATTACCTCACCCAGACATGGACCAGCCCAACCAGCATGTCTACACAACTGGTAGGATTCCCTAAGGACTGCTTTTAATAGGCAGGGCAAATGCATTTGTTCGTGTGGGATCAACAGACTTAAATGCCTCAAATGCCTCCTGCAGCAATGGCTCAGTTTTAGCCCTGTTGCATCTCTGTTTTATGATGCTATACTGGCACCATCTCAACCAGTGCAGCTGATAAATCACAGGGTTAATATTCACACAGTCATAAATTATTATCATTGCCTGGCTCTGGCAATACAGAAACAGGTGCATTTTTGGTGCCTTTAAGTCATTTATAGCTTTTTCTTTCATTTCCCTATTCTCTGATTCTTTTCTTTGTATTCTCGTTGCCTGTTTTGTAAAGAGACCACCAAAAAGTTGAAGAAAGACCACCAGTAAGGTGGTAATGCAATGTAATTCTCAGTGTCTTCATTTGACAAATCAATCTCTCTTCAAGGTCACTTTCTCTACAGAAAGGGCAAAGCTGTAGGCATGAATAAGTGAGCTACAACTTCTGTGTCATTCAGCAGTTGTGTGGAGTCTAGAGAGGCAGGTTTTATGCTTAGGTCCTGGGCCTTCCAGTCACTCAGGAGCATGGATTGTCCAAAGCAAAGTGATTAGAACCTCAAAAATCTTCAGCCAAAGGAAGGAAAATGACCATAGAAACCTCATTTCTTATTGTGGGTAATCTAACCTTGCTTGAGGGTCCATCTTTTTAAAAGCCTGAATGTCAGTATAACATTAGAGCTTGGTCAGAAGTGAAGATTTACTTTGTGCACAAATAAAAATAAAAGTGGGGGAAATAAATATTTGCAGTTACTGTTTATGAAGGTTTATGCCAGAAGTGTATTTCCTTCAGCTGGCAGAACTTCCCTGAAAGTTTTCATCTTTTCAGTCCATGACCATGGATTTATGTAGGATTGAGTCCTTAATGGGCAGTGTATGCAACTATGTGAGACAGTGTGCTCTCCTATCTTTCCAATTAGAATATGAACTGGGAAACCAAAAATGTATTATTACTGTTGGGTAACAAACATTTGGGTTGTACAGGAACAAACATACTAATTTACTTTCCATGAGTTTCTCCAAAAAGAAGAGCCACATATAGACAGGATTCTTAAACCAGACCTCTGTATTTCCAGTTGTGTTCATAGAGTCCCCAAAACATTGTAAACTCATTCTAAGATTTGCAGAGCTCACCAAAAGTGAGCTCACTGTGTGTAGGCTTCACTGTCCCTTTCACAAATCTGCAGTTCCACTGAAAAAGCTGAATGGAGTTATGGTTGTAAAAGCTGCTGCTTCAGCCTGATTGCTAAGGTTTACTGACACCTCCTTTTATAATCCTCAGTAAGGGCAGTAGGGTCAAGGAGGTTACACAGATCTGTGGGCTTGTGGCATTAGTGGAACTAATCAAGAAAGAAAGTGTGAAGCTGAGATGGAAAAATAAGAGAAGGAATGAAATTATGTATGGCAAATGATTGGAGATGGTGATGGGAAAGGGACATCCCTGGCATGAAGGGCTCGAGATGTGACACAAAGAAACCTGATAGGTTCAGGGATGGAAATGCAGACAGATTGGGCAGAGAGCTGAAATTCACCCTTTTAGCAAAACACTGCTACATGAACACCAGTGGAAAGAGAGAGAAAAAGAGAGAGGAAGAGAGAGAGGAAGAGGAGAGGAAGAGAGGAAGGCAGGAAGAAAGAAAGGAAGGTCAACATTGCAACCGAGATTCTCAGTCCTTCACTGAATTCCTTTTTCAAAATATGAACCATCTTTTTCTTGAATTTCTGTTTCTTGTTTTATTGAATCCTTTTTTCCCCCTCCACTGCTCATTCAAGATAATAATCCCTACTCATTACCAAAAAAAATAAAATCCCCTTATTTTCATCTGCCCTACAACTTTCTGCTTCTCCACCTCTGCTCTGTACCCTCGGCTCTTTTATGTCCCCTGGGTACTGGCTGGGGACAGTGTGGTGCTCCACCTCCTTGCAAACTATATCCATGCTAATAGCCAGTACCTCCTGGCTTATTGACCAGGTCTCACAGAGCACATGGCTCTGCATTAACAGTTAAGCCTTTCCTTTCTGCTTAAAGAAATCTCTTTCCCTGACATGTGTGTAAACTTATAGACTTACATATGTGACCTTTATCACTCCAATTTTGGAGTACACCGAAAACAGAGTTATTTTTTATGTTATGAGATTGATACCTTTGGAGTAACAATGAACAGAAACTTTGCAACATCAACAGTTTCTGTGAAAAAAAACAAAAAACAACCAAAACAATCTGTGTATTATTAACATATGGGATGTTATGATATTGAATGACTTTATCTGTGCATACTATTTCCTGGATCTGGATGGTGCTCTAGCATTTATTCATTGTCACTCGAAAGAAAGAAAGTCAGACCCAGTTTTTATTTATTCTTATATGGCCTTTAGAAAATCCTTTAGGATTAAGGTCCCAAGGAATGCGGTCTGATCACAGTGCTGACCTATTCTGAGCAGAGTCGGTCTACAAACCTCTGGAGGTCCCTGCCAACCTGAGCTATCCTATGATTCTATGATTTTCTCCCTTAAGAGAGCACAAGATGCAGCCAGCCATTGTCCACAGCAATTACAACACTGCCATTTGTAAAAGCATGGAGGAAGGAATGGGTGTGTGGAAAGGGAGAAAATTCTAATCTACCATAAATCAACAGAAAATTCAGACTCTAGAAATTAATGTAATAACATGTCCCTGCCTTGAGTTATTATTTACTGTTAGGGGCTTTTTTACTCCCTGTTTAAGGATAATATATTCTTGGAAGAGAAAAGAAGTTAGGAGGAAAACTGTAGCAGCAGATTATTACAATGGCATCAAATTGAGCCCATATTTTTGTGAGTCATGAGAAAAATGCCTTTAGCCAAATATCTGAAGATATTTGAAGAACAGTGATTATTGTGAGAGTTAAGCAATATATACACAGTATATGCACAAGATAATGAGTTAAAGGTGGAAAAAAATGAAAGTCCACTTAATTTTCATTTAGGCAGTTTACAGAATATTTGACATTATTTAGTTGAGATTTTTTTGTTGGAATAATTTATTAGATATTCTGCCCTTGGATTTTCTTATTGGTACTGTTGTTCTCCAGGGCAATTAATCTTCTTCAAAGCATGCTGTTAGCCAATGATTTTTAAGTCTCTCTCCCCTCTGTTTAAAATATTATTAAAAGAAACTGATCCGAATAAAGTATTTTGGAAATGAATGAGTGTTAGGGAGTCCCCACCAGGAAAATCTTGGGTTTTTGCTGATTAATGCAAGTTCAGTTTCTTTTGTCCTGTGTCCCCTATGATTATATGGTTCAGTGGTGGCACCATTCCCATCTGTCTTCAGGGCCACATTCTGACCTCAGTAATATTGGTGTAAATCCAGAATAAATCCACCAGTCTCAGTGGAGCTGCTCAGATTTACACAAGGAATCTGAGAGCAGAATCTGGCTGTAGGCATTTGTTCTGGAGAGACAGAATAACCATCTTTTATTAATATTTCACAGCAGTCTGCAATTGAAAACAGTTGTCTCCCTCTCTTCTTTTTTTTTTTTTTTTTTTTTTTTTTTTTTTTTCCATGGGGGTGGGGAGATTATTGGCTGAATCCTGTTAGGGAAATCCTACAGGCTATTTTTAGCAGTAAGCTCTTCTGCTGCATTCTGGTATTGTACCAAGCACATGTGCTGTATGACCAGCAGCCACACATCTGAATCACTTGCACATCCTAAATCAATTTAAAAGCTTGCAATAAATGAAAACATATATTTGAGTATTTTCTTAAGTCAATTAATCCTCCTAGAAACAAATTTTACACTCAGTGGTGTGAATATCTTGGTATTTAAAAGTGTGGAGCAGATGCTTCTGCCATGCAATACTGACCTGACCTTATTAAACTGATTTTTGATTCAGACAAAATAACTCATCTGCAACAAGATTACATTTTTAGTTATATTCTATTTCTGGACAAGTACTATGAAAAGGAAGCTTATACCAACCAGAGGAGGCATCCTGAATACACAGTTTCAGTGTTTCACTTTGGAATTTGTTGCAACCCTCATGTAGGTAATCAAAAAGTGTCATTATTACACCTGACTCTGTATAACAAAAGAACAGTCATTTGTTTTTTATTTATTAATATTATTTCTATTACCTGCTGTTTGGACTATTCAAGTAAGAAGAATAAAAAATTAATTGAAAGAATGGCAGGTAGAAGATGCTTTCAGTTGCATCTTTCAGATGTCTGTACAGTTATCATATGAACAGCTTCCCTGTTGGTCAGGGGGATGGGAGGAAATGTTTTCTTATCTGTTGGTATAATGGCCACTGCCAAACTGGACAAGCTGATTAGGCAGCAGACTGCAGAAGTTAAAACTGCAAGGGCCAAGAAAAGGAAAGTGAGGTATGTGAGCATGCACTTATTTGTGTGCATACTTCCAAGTCAATTACAAGGCCTGATGATAGAGCAGCAAGGAACTGCAGGGAAAGGAAATTATTAACTGCTTTGACAATGCCAGCACACATTTTAAGCTGCATTAGCTTATTAGCTCCAGGTTTTCACTGGTTCTTTTTTTCTTTAAAAGAAAACAGAACAAGAAAGTAAATACAAAAATTTATTGCTAATGAATTATTATGTTTGCTAGATAATCATTTAGCATAAACTTAGTCATACTGCAGTTAGGGATTATATTTGCATTTTCCTTACACTTTACATAAGTGTATTATCATTTTGGCTTAAATACCAAGATCCCAAAGGATCAGTTCTAAAGTGCATGAGCTAAGAAATATGGCAGAATAAATATTTCTAGAGCAGCATAACTTCTGGCTGGCTTCTAACTGAATTATCTCAGAACCTTGACTCACTCACGATGTATATAAGCTCTTATTCAGGAGAGCTTTTAAAGACTTTATTGATGTTCAATACCCATTAGAGAACTTTGTTAAATAAGGGTGGTATTGAGCATTTTGTTGAACCTGGACTTTAATTCTGTATTTTCTTAACTGGCTGACTTTTCAGTAGCAGGCTAATGCAATTTTCCCAGAACTGTGTTGGCGTCTCCAGTAGTGGTGGCACATAAGAAAGATGTTTTGAATGCCAAGTATTGCAGCTTGGAGAAATTGTTAATTTGAGTCCCTTTCAACTGTAAGGGAAAGAAAAAAGCCAAATGTTTCCCAAATGAAAATAGTCCACAGAGGGGTAAGGAAAATAATTTTTATTCCAGACTGTCTAGGAGAAATGCAAAGAACAAGTAAATACAGAAAATCATTTTTCAGTGTTTCAGACTTGGTTTGAAAGCCTTGAAAATTGAATTTAGCTTGAGCCTACTCACTAAAATTTCTTTTCTGCTCCCAATGCACAGCTACACAGCAATGTGATATTGATAGGTTTTTTTTGTATAAAGCTGTTCTGTCCTTCCATAAATGACCATAGAAAATTCAAAAGGTACCTTGCACTTGCAGTCAAACAACAAGATTTGATCCTAATTGAGTAGTGGGTGTAACTTTTCTTTTTTATGAAAAAGAACTCTGGCTGCCACTGTTTCAACTCTCTGAAACATATCCATTGGATATGCTTTGAGATCTGGAATCAATATAGTATTAGTTAAGCAGTAAAACTGCAGAGTGCCTTTGCCATTTCATAATTTATTTTCATAAATTTCTCTAAATTATAGTCTTTACCCTTCAATACATAACACTTTCTTGTATATAGGTTAACAGCTTTAACTAACTGTAACTGCTAAAGAAAGAGAAAACAAGTGATTCAGTAATATGACCTTTTTTTTCTAGCCATAAAATCTTTCAAAAGACATCACCCAATTCCCCTTCTTATTTACAGTTGCTTGTATTTATTAATATAATTTTTTGAGAATAAATCTTTGCTTTATTGGTATCACAAGGTACACCTCATAAATCAGAATTCAGAGTATCACAAAGGAAAAAGAAATTTAGTTCCAGAGAAGAGCAACAAAGATGGTGAAGGGTTTAGAGAGTGATGCCTAAGGAGCATCTGAGTGAGCTGGGGTTGTTCAACCTGGAGAAAAGGAGGCTCAGGGGAGACCTTATTGCTCTCTGCACTGCCTGAAAGGAGGCTGTAGCCAGGTGGGGATTGGTCTCTTCCCCCAGACAAACAGCAACAGGACATGAGGACACGGCCTCAGGCTGTGCCAGGGGAGGTTCAGGTCCAGGCTGGACATGAGGAAGAATTCTTCCCAGAGTTGTCAGGCATCAGAATGGGATTCCCAGGGAGGTGGTGGAGTCACCATGCCAGGAGATCTTCACCAAGAAAACTCTTCATGGCACTCAGTGGTCTGGTCTAGTTGACAAGGTGGAGAAAGGTCAAAGATTGGACTCAATGATCCCAGAGGTCTTTTCCAACCTAAGTGATTTGGTGGGATTTTCATCTTGCTGTAATTGTCAAATAAAATCCAGTTTTGTTAAAGTATGTGTGACAGGGAACAGTATAAGTTGCACTTGTTTCATTTGTTTGTTATTGTACTGTCTTTGTGCTGAAGGTGTTGTGTATGACAGCCTGATGCTGAAGCACCAGTGCATGTGTGGGAATTATGCTAATCACCCTGAACACGCTGGAAGAATCCAAAGCATCTGGTCAAGGCTCCAAGAAACTGGGCTGCTAAACAAGTGCGAGGTAAGTAAAAATTAAGACCAGATACTTGACTTGTTAAAGTAAATAGCAAATTTATTAACACTTAAACCCATCTTACTTTTGTAATAAGAGAGTAATTTGTTTTAGGAATTATTTGGTCTTAACTGATAATATTAAAATAATGCATTATAGGAAAGCACACTTCCAAATCAGAAAATAAAGAATTTACACAGTGTCACGCATCCATATTCATCAGAATATAAAACCCAGACATGATTATTCCTCACCTTTATAAAGAAATGTTGACAAGCAGTAGTCAAACAGTAAGTGCAGTCCTACTAAAGCATGGTTCTTAACTTTTTCAAGCAGATAAAGATTTTACTTCTGTAGCACAGGACTTTTTTAAATACAGTTTGTACCACCCTATAAGCACATTGCATCTTGTCTTTTTCCATGTAGTAAAGTCTGTTTTCACAGCATGCTCATTTACCTGTGTGAAGCTCCAAGAACAATCTTCTAGGCAATAGCAAAGTTGTAATTTCTTTCTGCTATGATTTCCCTCAAAAGAATGCATATTAAACCATGCTTGAATAAAACATGGTCTGTGAGGCTCACATAGGATTTGAGTTAGTTAAAATCAGTTTTTTCTTACCATTCCCTGCTTTCTGTGAGTTATGCAGCACTGTCAACTTTTGCAGAAGCGTGTGGCAATCACAGGGGTTTAGTGCACTGCAGCACAAATTAACAGAGTTCAGCAAAAATTTGCTAATGTTTTGCACGATCTCCAAATTTCCAGGGCTCTCATGTTCTGTTTAATTACTTTTCTTTACATCCTTATGTTTTTACAAACCCAGAGGAACTGGTTCAATAGATCCCTTTGGATAGTTATTAGTGACTGTCCCCAAAGGCTTTCTGCAGGCAGCTCAGTGTCCTGGTCAGTGAGATATTGCAAGTGCTGTAAATGGATTTGTTGTATACCCTCATCTAACCAGATGGCAGCACTCTAACAGGCTAATTCTTTTTTTTTTTTTTTTTTTTTTTAGGTCAGATAATTTTTTTTGGTGTTCAAGAAGATTTTCTTTCAGCAAGGCCCTTAAGGCCACCTATCGTATGAGTGATTTCACTGGGGAATCACATACTTCAAGATTAAGTTAAACATGCAGCTGAGTGCTTTACTAAAATAAAGCCTAGTTACCTTCTTGACTCATGACTCCATATTATAAAGAAAAGACAAAAGAGGGAAATTAAGTAAAATGCAGTGTGCTATTATGTACTGCTTTCTTCACTAACAAACAGCTGTTGCTGAACAGTAAATTGTGTGGCTCTGTAAAAGGTGTAAAATGAAAAAGTGGTATACATTAATTTGAGATGCATGCAATGTAAAAGTCTCCTGGAAGATTTAAAGTTTTCTCTTGCAATGCTGAAATTTCAAAACCTGAAGCATAGCCTATTAGGTCTTGCATAATTGAGTGAGGGGGGAGAGAGGAAAAAAGTCACTTCATGTTGAACTGCATTCAGCTAATTTTGACCCCAACTATGTGCTTTGAACTGAGGCTGGAATGTGAAATGAGCTGTCAAAATGTAAATCCTGATGATAAAACTAAGGAGTCTCAGTGTGAAGCTCATGCATAGACCTGGTGTTTATCTAGATCCTCTTATGTAGCTAGAGACAGAATTATATTTGATGATGCAATCTATCCTTTGTTTCTCTAAATTATCTGGCACGTACCTGGCTTCAAACAAGGGCTTAAAGCTGCCCACTTTCCAAAAGAAGAAAGGCTACAGTGACACACTTAATTGGTGCTCTGTTTCTTTAGAAAGTCATTCAGCTGAATAGATAACTTGTGTCACTAAAGCAGTGGTTATTGCATTATCCAAGATATAAAAAGCCATCATCAAGCTGCTTTCTGGAATATACCACAGCAAGAGTGCATAGTAAAAAGAACACGGGCAACTGCCCTGTCACTTCTGCTGAATTCTGAATGCCCCCTCACTCATGGATATTACCATTTCTTAATATAATTTCTCAACATAATTTCCCACAGTTTTTGTCAGAAGCAGTGGGGAGATCACTGGTCAGGTTTTGCTGCATGCATTATCTCATACACCAAGTCTAAAGGGCAGGTCAGCACCAGCAACCTGCAGCAGCCACTTAGGAAATCCTCGGCACTTAATGGTAAACTTTGCCCCTCTCTAACTAAAACAGTAGTTCCACAGGAGGGCTGCAGTCCCACTCTTTATCTGATAAGGACTTTTAGAATCAAAAGTAGCTCAGTGGGAGGCAGCTCAGGTTTTGTTACCTTGTACCATACGTATCCTTGTGCACAGGCTTATTTAGAGGGCTCTCCCAGTTTTCATAAAGGAACAAGAAACCCTTATGAAAATGAACAACCTGTATCTCTATGACCCTTGTTATCTACAGCAGGGAGCTTTATGTGGTTCCTAAATCCTTTAGGGTGGATTAAGGCCTCTCACACAGCTCAGGTCTTTGGCAATAGAGAGATGCTGGTTGAGTGTACAGAGAATTGATATCTCTAACTTGGCACAGGATGATGAAAGTCACACAGGCTAGGCTGACACCATGCTTGCTGCAGTTCATAGATTATTTAGGTAGACTGATCTAAGCTTAATGTATTGTCTTTATATATACCTGTACGTATCACTCATGCTGACCCCATTTATTTTTAAAATATGACTTGGTAAAATCATAACAAGGTTTTAATGGGGTACACAAGCTGTGTGTTTGCTACAAAATAAAAAGTGTCTGAGACTGCTCTCTGCCCCTGCAGCCAGCTGGCATGGAAAGGCCCATGTTCACCAGGAATGCTTCCTGACCCATGCCAGTGACCAAACCATGTCTGGGAGTTGTTTGGGAGAGTGCTAGTTGCTGCTCAGCCAAAACAGTATGAAGGACCACTTTAGCAATTTAATAGTACAGATGATTGTATTACTCTGCCTGGGAATGTTTCCTGGCACTGCTTAGTTTACTGCCGCAGACACAGCCAGGAGGACTTGCTTTTCCAGACTGTATTTTGTCTTTCTAGCCATAGATATTTGTGTTTTAGAATTGTTCAAACAACAGATTGGAGGACTTCTGCTAAACCAAAAAATTAGTTTTAGCTTTCAGATTATTTTTAAAACCATATCCTACTTCCAAAGAGATAGATTAGTTCCTACATTAGATTCCTCAAGACAAGGGAAAAAATACATTTAGACCATTGCCAGTCACAGAGAGCCAGATTTGAGAGACCAGTCCCTGACTGAGTTCAGGGCAGGAGTGAAGTAATTCACACACATCCACATCCCCACACACATCCATAGTGAACTTTTAAATATTCCTTTTATATATGCATTGAAAAAACAAAATTAATACAAAATATTTTTGAATTAGTTTCAGAGTTTTATGTATGTTTGCTGAAATGCCTGTTTGGTGTTTATTAAAGGCTGACAGATGCAGAACAGACAGTTATAAAATGCAGAAAGGGGCAGCTAAAAAATACAAAGATGAGCATAAAAAATGTCCATTATATATATATACTTTTTTTTTTTTTTTTTTTCAGTTTTCCCTTGGTAAAGAGCAATATCTAGCTGCCCTACCTTTGGGACAATAAAAGGATTGAATTATGTTTTGATAGGGGTGTCTACTTTCCACTTGTTCTAGGGAGAGGAAGTATTCAAATAACTCCTTTGGGGCTGTAATTTATGCATACAACTGACATCAGGCTACAGTGATCAGCACACTTTCAGAAGAGAAAAGAAAATGTAGACATGGTCCTGCTTCATGCCCCCACCTTTACTTCTTGTAGGGACTGTGGTCCAGCAACAGTTTTCTTTTCAGCCTTGAATTTGTTCTGAATTTTGGTAGTTTTCTGGATTAGGGTGGCATTTTACACCTCCTGCTGTCCACATCCCATGGACTGAATGGGAGAAGAGGAAAGAATTTAAAGTTGAGTCTTCCAGATCACATAAACTCAAATATTTGAAAAATTCCGCTCCTTGAACCTCAATTTGCCACTAGAGATTAAATAATGCAGGAAAAGTTAGTATATTCTTAAAGAGAAAAAAATATTTAGAGTGTTTAACATATTCTAAATCTCTCTAAATCACTTTAAATCTTAAATAGTGTTTGGTACTAGATGACCAAAACATGTGAAGAGAATAAATGCATCTCCATGTGGGTGCATGTGTGTCAGAGGCGTGCTTGAAATTCCCACATGGTGGAGAAACAGCAAGCAATGTGAGTATACTGACTAGCACAAGACATGGTATCTGTGAGTAGTTCTGAAAACAAGGGAAAATTTAACAACTATGAGAAATCTCAGGAAGGCAGAAAAAAGACCTTGTTTACAAACTTGATAGCCTAAGGGAATTTCATATAAAAAGCTGCAGTACAGGCAATGGACACATTGCACTGAGAGACTCCAGTGAGAAATATTCTGTGTCACAATTCCTGTTAGTTTAGCAGAGAAAAGCAGGCAGTGCCACTTTTGCCTTTTTGAATCTCTCTCTGTGCATGAGTTTACTCTGCTGAAAGTCTAACCTAAATCTTCAGGTTAATAGAGGCTGTCTGTGTGAAAATTTAATGATCTCTTTTTAACAGAAGACCAGACTTTGACCTTAAATTCTGTGAAAGGTGAAAACATTTTCCTGTTGTGGGGACAATGGATTTCTAGTTCTAGACTGATTTTTTGAAGCACTCAGGTGCAAGTATTTTGCTCTCCTGAGATGTATAAATGTTTCTGTTGGTGAGGGAACAGTATATGTCAGAGGACAAAGCCAACACACAAATTGTCATACACATTAGAAAAGGATGACTTGCCTTCTACTAAGGATGTAGTAGATGGGTGGATGTATTGTTCAAATTCTCTGGAATGAAACAAACACTGTTCATCTCTTTTCCTATGCTATTCCTCCATTTTTGTTGGCTTTATGCCAATTTTCTGCTACATTTTATGCTTTTGATACTACCATGGTCAATGAAAATTAAGAAAGACACATCCAAATAAAAAGTGTAGGTGTAAAGTCATACAAATGCATGTGTTCTGTTGTCTGATAATTCATGCTAGTGAGAGCCAAAAGTGTTCACTTTGCATAACTGAAGTTACATGAGAGTCTGGCAACAGCACATATGCTTGTGTAGATCTGCTAAATTGTGACATCATTGTGTGAGAACTATTCTCAGAAATTATTGCAGGTAAATTTGAATGCAGTTTCTTCCTCCATGCAGAGCCTTAGATAGTTGGGATTGATATGCAAAGATCTGCAAGGATGGGATGAAAGGAACACGAAATGAGGCGATGGGAATGCAGAAACAGCACAGATGTGCACTGTTCACCCTTCCCTTTCCTCTGGCATCTACAGTGCAAACCTCTTGCTGATGTTAGAGCTGGAGAAGCCAAGGAGGAAGAGCAGCTCTGGGCTCTGCCAGCTCAGCTGATGGCTGCACTCCAAGGACCTCACTGAGGGAGCAGCCTGGAGTGGGGTGTCCTCCTCAGTGCTGCTCGATTTCTTCACCAAACTGGTTTCTGCATAACCGGTTTCTACCCCAGAGAATTTGACTGGTGATACTGGGTATGGATGTATGTTGTTGGCAAAACATTTTGGGAGACCATTTCCAGACCAGATATCCCAGAGCACTCCATTGTAAAAATAATGGCTAGCTGTGTGTTTTTTTATAGTTAAAGGGATATGGCATTCCATTTAACAACACTCAAAAAAATGCCAGACAATTAACTTAAATATGTCTGAGAGTTTTTGTATACCTTGTAGAAAATATGTGACCAGAGAGTGAATATTTTGCTCAAGATTCTTCAGTGTGACCTTCATAAAATTCCTCTTTACTTTTCTTATTTTATTTTATCTGTCTTAAAAGCCAGACTCCCTTCCCAGTTTTACCGGGGGGAATCGGGTATAGACATTTTAAAGGAGCTTTTTAGAAACATGGACCTTAATGAGAATGGATGAAGGAATAAATGTTACCAGTCACCTCACTTGTGAAGAAAAATATTTTATCTGACCCAGAAGAACCATTACAGAGTTTACTGACTCCATGAAGTAACATAATGTGCTGATTTTGATTGTGCAACTGTGTGTTAAAAGGATGTGAGTGCACTGCTACAAATTCTCATGTGAGACTGGGAGAGGCTTGAAGAAATTAGAGATGAAAAAGGGTTTATTAAGTCATTTAGTTCTTGGATCATTCCCTAAAATGTTCTTTCCACTGCTGTGTCTAGTCAAGTTTTAAATACTGCAAGAAATAGGGCTTCCACCGTTTCCCTGAGGGGAAGCTTGTTCCACAGTCATCTAGCTCTAACTCTTAGGATATTTTTCCTGATTAGTCAGAAAAAAATTCCCACTGCTTAACTCAATATAAATTTGGCATGGTTCTTCTGACCCACCCCCCCGCCATCCCCCAGGTATCTCCTCTTTTCTGTAGTGCATATTCTCTTTAATATTCATAATATTGCTTTCCTCTCCTAGTGCAGAGGTTGGTGCTTTCCAATGTGTATGACAAGGTGCTGGATACAATAAGAATTTAACCTCCAGGAAAATTAGAATTAAATGCATTTCAGTAACAGGTAAATCAGTCTAATTGAAAATAGGATAGTCTATTTAGATAACTGCTGTACCTGTGTATCTGTAGACCTTGAGAGTCAGACAGATCCAGTCTAAGCTGTGAGATAGTTGGCCCTCGGTGTTCATAAGGACCAAGTCTGCAAAGAGGGTCCAAGACCTTAAAATCAAACTGTTTTCTTTTACTTTCAACTATCAACAGGAAAGATGATCTTGGGTCCAGAACTTTGTTGACAGTGCTGTTTATTATGCCCAGTCCTGAACAAAATCTGATTCATGTTGCTGTATCTGCAAAGGCTGTGCAGCACTAGCACAAGCAGAGAAACAAATATTTTTTGGCATGCTGTAACTCCAAATACACACAAGGAATAGGTAGCTAAATAAGAAAGCATTAGTTTTATCTTTCCTTTGCTATCTTTCTTCCTTTCCTAAACTGGTTTGTAGAAAGATGTCCCAGACTTTTTGCATCTTTTTCTGAGGCAAGTACAGGCTGGAGACCCCGTTAAAGAGACAAACTTCACTTATAAAAATGTAAGAAAGCAAGTGAGTCATCATGGGTAACAGCAAAAATATTAATCACACATGACCACACATGTGATATTGATAACACATTAAAAATTTTAAAACATACCCAAATACACTACTAAAGCATTTAAAGTTTAGTTTTCTTTCTCTCCCTGTCTGTCCTCACTGTGATCATGTTCCTCCTAGCAGCATAAATCACAAGTACTAGTAATGATGCAAAAAACATTAATCCTCATTCCAAACACATCTGCAGCTTACAGGTGTGAATAAGTTTTTGCTCTCTAAATCAGGTTTCTTTCTAGCCAGATTTCTTACTTAAGAAACAGTTCATCTTTTGGGTTGTATTTCTTAATATATTATGTAGAAAAGAGGCAGAATCTTTTCTTTTATGTGAAACCCTGTATTAAGATAACTCTCCTAAGGCTTAAGTGAAGCCTTTTGTGATGAAGCACACACGCATTTGTTTTTCATACAGCACTACTTTAATAAACAAATCAGTGTCACATTCCTGCATGACGCAATTTCAACCCATTATTAATCATACTAAATGTTATTTTGGACCTTTACTTTTCTTTTTTTTTTTCTCCCTAAATATTGTCAGTGGAATATTGTAGGCCTCTGCTGTTTTCTTTCAGCGAATTCGAGGTCGAAAAGCCAGTCTGGAGGAAATACAGCTGGTTCACTCTGAACATCATTCACTGCTGTATGGCACCAGCCCACTGAACAGACAGAAGCTGGACCCCAGGAAACTCCTAGGTCTGTACAGGCCTCTATTCTACTGAGAACAGCACATTCCAGCACTGTCATTAGTCATAGCTGGTGTCAGTTTAAAACACTTGGCAAGCAGTGTGACAAAAATTCACTTTTTCCAAACGCATTGCTATGTGCAAGGAGAATGTTACAATGGAAGCCAAATACAGATTAGCAAAATACACCGGCTGGAAAGCAGTGATACGAGTTTCTCCTCATTTGCTTCAAAAATCATCAGTGTTAACCTTTTACTGTGACTTGTTCTCCACTGGAGGTCAGTGGCAATTTTGAACACAGCTGGTTTTCTACCTCCTTGTATTCTTTGATTTGAAATCAGGAATTTAAGATACACTTGCTTGTCAGAATTGTTTGTTTGCTGTTCTCATTTGCTTTACTTCAACTATTTCAGCCACTGTGTCTGCAGATACTATGCCTAAGTTTTGCTAATAATTGAACTTTATTTTAATGCCTTCTCATTATGCAGGACATGGTATTTTTCTGAACAACACAGAGGAAAATACATTAACATATTAAATGCACCTATGGTTGTACAGAACAGCAGAAAGCTGACAGGTTTTTCATGTAAAATATCTTCATGCACAGCCAATGCTCAGTGTATGTCTTTTATAACACAAAAGTAAGGTTAAAATGAACGCTACTATTAGCGTAGCATGAAGCAAGTCTACTTGTCAGAAACACACAAAAAATTAGAGCATCTTGGAAATAAGACCTGAGTGAAATCTTGTCCTTTATGCCCCAGCACACTGGATGCAACACTCTAATTCTCAGTTATTTTTATAAATCTTCTTCTAAGACCTGGAGCTTTTCCTAAATATAATCAAAACCAACCCAAACAAAAATAACATCAGCCATCAAAAGAAATTACTGCCACAATTCTAGTAATACATAGCAATTATTTTGCTTTGGAAACTTATGCTGTTTTTTCTATAAGGCAGATTGTTGCTTCAGGAAGTCCTAAGATCATAATGTTATATAGGTTTATACATTTTCTTAGCCAAAGCAACATCAAAACTGAAAAATATTTCCAGTATAATAGATTCTTAGGAGTTGAATTTCTAAGTAGGAAATCCTCCTTTAAAAAAAAAAAAAAAAAAAAAAAAGAAAAAGTTTCTAAATTCCTGAAAAATTAAATTTAAAACATTTTTATTTTAATTCATAAACATTGTCAAACTGTTCCTTTTTGATACAGTCAAACATTTCATGTAAATTTTGTTGGGTTTAATTAATTTTATTTTATTTTTTCATTATTGAATATAACACACATTGATATAAACTATTTCTCCAATTTTGGATCTCAGTGGTTGAGCAGCCCCTGGGATGCAGTGTGCAGTTGCAGATACAAGGTTAAAAAGGAATGGACCTAACTGTGTTTCTGCTGATGTACAGAGAATGCAGAAAGCTCTCTTTATCTGATCTCAGAAAACTATTTCTTGGCCCACCACTCCTTACTGGACATGCTTTGCCTTTTTTATTAGACACTTAGTCCAAAACATTTACTCTCTTAAGTTTATATCAAGATCACACTCTTAGAATATATTCTGAGTGCATCCTTGGCTCACAGCCCCTTTCTCTTTCCATTTCTAGGATATTTTCTTGTTGCATCTCACATGGCCTTTTACCAAGACTAAAGTCAATAAAACACCCTTCCCAGATGCTTTTGTATGTGCCTGTTTTCTGGCTGGAAGCTCTAATCACTTGGGCTTCCACACTCTTGGATAAAGGAACCTAATTGTCTCTTCCATTCTTCCAAATTGCAGTGTGACTTTTCCTGATTTTGCTGTCCCCATTTCAGTGAGGTTGAACCTAACCAATCCTGACATTAAAATTAGCATTTTTGTATATTACAGAAATTCAATATTAATGTACCAAAGGAAAAATATCTAAAGAAAATTTTTCTTATAAAAAATGTCATCAATAACAACATTGTCTCAGAAAATATTTCTATTTCAAAGGAAGTGTATTATTTTTTCTACAGAAATAGTTCCATCAAATGATGATTCTAATGAAAAGTAGGACGTAACCTTCTTTTCTTTGCTTCTCTACCCATCCAAAAAGATAGAGGCACCATTTGTTCACCACTTATTCTCCAGAAAATGTTTGTGTTTCCTGGTCCTTGTTGAAAGAGTGCATCTGCTTTGTCTAAAGATCTTTTTTTTTTTTTTCCCATTCACAAGCAACTTGCTTACCTTTCAAACAGAAAAGAAACACCTGAAGGAATGAAATTTTTGTATGACTAGAGCTAGTAATGCGCTACTTGTCACTAAATGCTTATTTCAGTTTCCCTGTTCAAGAAAAAAATCCTGTTCTGGAAGACTTCTAAATTACAAGACTGGAAACTACTGAAATTGATGAGATTTCATCTATTTGTAATGGTTTACAAGTATTAACTTCCTTGAACTCTTGGCTTTATCTTCCCTGCATCAGGGTCTACAAATGCAGCTGTTCCAAATGACCACATCAAGTTCTACACTATTGTGTAGTTAAGCTTTGGACTGATGCACTTTAGTGTGTGTTAAGCAACATGTTATATTGCATTACCATTGTCTTGACACAAAGGAAACCAATATGCAGACTATGTGTCACATCACTTTATGGTTTCAAGTACCAGCATACAACCTTACAAATCTCTTCATATAAATTCAAGAGCAGAACAGAAAATTTCTTACAAATTTGTTTCCTTTTTCTCATTCCAACTATCATAAAGAAATTGTCACTCTAAGTCAAGTTTCCTGTTATTAAAAGTTTGTAAAATGAGAAATACATTGTCAACACTAAAAGATGCATCAGAACTTTCAAATTAATGAAGAAATAAACCCTTAGCTGAAATGGCTTTGCTCTTGAGGAATGATACTGAGAATAATCAGGTTAAAAAGTGAGCACACTTTTAATTTGGGTTTGGTTTTCTTTTTCTTTTGAAAATGAGTTTTTACTCATCATTTTTCCTCAGTTTATCAGGCTTTCAGTTCCCAGTCATCAATCTCCTAAGCAGCTTCTTTGACTTCTTTAGGGGCCTGACCTCAGTCAGTGATGGGTGCCTCAGCACCTAATTTGACAAACTAGCTTCTACTGCTTTTGTGCATCGATATTCTAGAATATAAATCTTGGAACATTTCTAGTTCCAGAAGTAAACACTTGTACTGAATCTAAAGTGCTGGTGACTACAAACTCTGCTCTGGTGCAAAGTCAAAAATATTTGACTATTTAGACTTCGTTTCCTACCTTAGTTGAAATATCCCAATATCTTCTGGGACATCAAACATCATTGGAAATTCTCACTCCAATTCATTTTCACAGTAGCTTTTTGCTATTGATGTTCATTTATGGCAGACTGTTGTGAGCTTTCATTTTCTGTGAGGCTAGCTAAGTGATGGTCTGACTTTCTCTTAGTCCAACATTTCCCCACTGTTCTTGTCATGAAATTTCAATGTTTTTCTTGTTCTTCAGAGTTTGACAACTACTATTTTTTAAGGCATCATGCAATAAGAAGCGAGTATTCCAGCAAACTTCTTGATACACTGAAAAGGCTTACATGCTTGTTTTCCCCAGTTTTAGTACTATCTTCTGATTGATTTTAGTGTCCTGCCTCACCATCTGCTTTTCTGTTTTTACTTTGTGTTTATTGTTTTTAATAGTGTTTACTATGCACAATGTAATTGGCTGCAGGGAGATAAATGAGAATTCATCTGTTGTCTCTTATGTCCCAACTCTGCCATGGAATTTAAGAAAAAATGTCTAGCCATTCCATAAGCTAAAAATGACTTCTTTTATCTCAAATTACATCTTATGTTTCCATTAATGTCCCCTGGCACTTTAACAGCACTCATTTTTTTAGTTATCTGCTTGACACTTTTTCATCTTTCCCATAGTAAAAAGTGAAAAATTGGTCCCTGGATCTGCTTAGCAAGAAATCTGCAAACTCCAACTTGCACCTCTACTCTGACAATCTCCTGCAGCCAACATTTCCTTGCATGTCTGGGGCCATTAGGACTCACAATATGAGAATACTCTGCATAGCTGCTGCACCTGCATTTCCCCTGGTAGCTCCACAGGAGGTTTTGTTTGGCTTCTCTCGCACACTGTGCAAACTGATCAAAGGCCTCTAGTCGGATAAAAATGCATCTTGGATTTTACTCAAAGTGTAAAGCACTTTCCTCATCCCAGACCTTGCAGTCTGGTCTCTCGTACTTCAAAGATGATGGCTTATAGTTGTCTTTATGCATTTCACTGGCACCTGCTAAACATGAGTAACTGCAGCATTCACCCCTTCCATAACAATGGGTGACTCCTCTAGGTAACTCAAGTGATTCACTATCTAATGTTTCCTCCAGATGGCAAAGTTACAAAGCCAGTTTTGAGATAGGGCAGGGGAAAAGCTTATGTCCTCTTCCACAGCTGCCTTAGGATCAGATTACACACTGGGGTAGGAACTGCATCAAATCCTGAGATCCTACCCAGTTTTCATACTGTCATTATCAAGATAAACAGTGAGTTTAGTAGTACAAGAAAAAAATTAATAAAATGTGAGTATAAATATTAAGGTAAACCCTATCATCTTACTTACTGCATAGAGTAGATTAGCTAAAAATTAAACTGTAAAGCCCATTAAGTTTTTGTTCCCTTCAGTATAATGTATTTACTGAATAATACTCAAAAAACAGTATTTCAAGTTATGTTTTCAAAATATTAATACAATCATTGATGTAATGTAAATGAAGAAAGCAGCATTTTTACATAAATAGAAAGACTAAGGCTGCAATTTTCAAAAGAGATCCCACTTGAAAAGTGAAAAAAAGCTAAGAAATTAGTTGTCAGTTTTATGTAAACTTAATGAGGTTCCCTCTGTTGTCAGTGAAAAGAAACAGGTACCTCTAAAGCATAATTCATCCCATCAATCATGTAGGCTGGATGGAGGTGCCTGTTTCACTCCCCTGGCTGGAGAAGAAGCTCAGATGAGTAGCTTAGTCAAGCTGCTTATCAGCTACAGATATCAGGATGATCAGTCACTTTAGTTCAGAGTGATTTTTTCTGGAATTTTGATCATTATATTCCTTTGCCACTTATATGCCACTTACCAGTCATAAGATTTGTCACTGTTGCATAACAGTACCTTAAATGTCCCATGGCTGATTTGATTTCTAAGTATTATGAACATTTTTTATACTATTATCTGGCATTTTCATAGTGACTATAACACTGAAATCTGAATTACTGTAAAGAGTAAGGAAATACTGTTCCAGTATTTAAATGTCTTTTTTGACAAACAATGCTTACTGTTTCTCTTTTTCTTTAATATATAGGAAACGTGTCTCAAAAACTCTTTTCCTTGTTGCCTTGTGGGGGACTTGGGGTAAGTAGATGTTTATTTTTTCCACAAAAGGGGCAGTGCACAACCTGTGTGTTCTCTGGTTAATTCTTCGGCACTATCAGTTCAAAGTCTTCAGAAGCTGCTAAATGCAGAGATCAAACATGAGCCATTATCACACCGTGTTTTCAAAGACACGGAAGACAGCGCATTACAAAAGGCATAAGGAACAGTGAGGGAGAGATTTTGTGCAAATGTGCCCATTTCTAGTTATCCCACTTCGGGTTTTTACACGAGCTGTTTTCTTGAGGAAGGTAACATGGGCACAATTGTTATAGAACAATGAGCTTTGGAGAAACTGTTTCGCATACTGTTGAAAAGCAAAGGTGGCTCCACACTTCTCTGCAAGACAAAAAGGTTGCCAAAGCTAACATTTAGCATGAAAAGGGCTCACTAGCTGCTAGCCAATAACTTGAGTATTAAAGTAATAAATTATGTGAGCATTTTTATGCCCTGTTTTGAAATGGATTCATCCAGAAAGACAAGCTCATATTAGGACACAAAAAACAAAATCTGCAGAAAGAAATATGTTGCAAATAAAAGAGTAAAGCTAAATTATTGAAAACCATGTAGAATTTCTACTGATATCGGTATCATGCTCCTATTCAATTAGTGAAGATAATGCCAAGGAGAAATAGTTTTTCACATAAATGAGTTTTTCACACAAAAGTATTTCACACTTTTGGTCCATCTGGATCCATTATTTACTGAAGTCATCAATGTCAAAGCAAAATGATAATATTCTAGATATCAGTGGGCTGAGTGGTTGATGAATATTTTACTGCTTCTCAGTGAATCAGAATTTTCTCCGAAAAGTCTCAGCAGACATAAAGGCGTAATCTTTGGAGGTCAACTTTCAGTGCAACTTTACACAGTTTTATTCTTCACAAAGGATAAATTCCATACCATACTAATATGTTTATATGACAGAAGAAATATTCATTTTGTAAGGTTTTAACACACATACACAAAAAAGAAAAAATGCATTTTAACCTGCAATATTTTGTAATTTTTTGTGGATTTCTGTACTATGAGTTAAGAGAAAAAGAATCAGGAAGCCGTAATCATTCCAGCTCCTCCTGCTTGAGCTTAGCTTGCTGAAAACCCTGCCTAAAATTTGGAAGTTGGTGATTAGCAATTTGCCAATTTGGAAACTTGGGCATCATTTCTGTATGTGGTAACATTACACATTGACATGTAGACGTGTGTGCACATGCATCTCTGTAAACAACTGTATGCACATATGCACACATATATGCACACACTGGTGAGTAGAAAAGGTAATTTTTCACACTGCCGATGCAGAGAAAATTAAAAACATAATAAAGTTGAGAAAGGATCAGTTCAGGCTTCTAAGTAAAAAGGAGATTATGTAAAAATTCTTGAAAAAAATCTATTTGAAGGCCTTGGATAGTAAAATGGACTACAGCATTCTTTGAAAATTAAAGGATAAGATTTTTCCATGGAACAGATTATTGTGATATTAAAAAAAAATCATGACCAGAGATGTGCTTTGAAATCCTTCTCCTAATGACAACATGTTCCATTCTAAAGCTAACACAAGTCAGAATTGCTCAGCACAGCTTAATTTTTAAAAGCATTTAGATTCATTTACACGTTTTTTCCCCCCAGTCAGTCTGTTTCATTTATTTCTTATTTAAATTCATGGAAATTGGATTAAAGAGCATGTTGTAGAAATGGATCTTTTATTTATTTATTTTCCAGTTGGTCTGCCTTTCTATATATTATTACTGTCAGGCTTTCTGGGGGGCTCTTTTAAAGGAATAGGTTATGACCTTTTTCAAGGTAAATAATCAGATTAGAAGCTTTCTTTCAGCGATATTTAGCTGTCGATTGGTTAAGATGAGCTCTGGGAAAGGGAGCTGCTTCAAACTATGTGGAAAGCAATTGTTAGGCTTATTTTGAGAAATGATAGTGGAAAGGAACAGGAAATATTGCTACTTAGTAGCTTTCAACTTAAATGAATGGTAGAAAGCAGTAATCAATGTAAAGCAGGAAATGTAGCTCATGCAAAGATTTTAGGGAGAAATGGAAGAATTTTATCTTTTTTATGTTTGTTTTTTTTTTTTCCTCCTTGCTTGTATCGTTACTTGTTTGCTATAGAATATAACACAGTGTTAAGAAAAAAAATTCTATACTTGCAGGAGACTTTATGACTGCTTTTTGAAAGAGGCTTTTCAGAGCTCTTTGATCCTATTTTCTAACCATACAGGGACCTTGCTGTTATTATGCAGCTCTATTATTAAATAGATTATTGGTTTGACTACTCATACAGGGGACAGGAAACCTAGGCTCAGTTCTGCCCACTCCCAGGCTGGATTTAATATCAGAGACCCCATTTCTTAGTAGATGCTGCTACCACACAAGAGATCAAATATTACTTGTGGTTAGGAATGCCCACACCATGCACTGAAGTGGTGCCACTGTTGGAAAGAGCACTGGACAAGTAAGGCCCTATCCCTAAGTAGGATAAAGCCAATCTACCTAAGGCTATGACCTACCTATTATATATAATTATAAATCCTGCCAAGTCCTAGTTCTGAGGCCCTGTTCCACAAAAAGCTTATAAATTTGATGTGAAAGAATCACTGAACAGAATGAAAACTGCTCTTGGACCAAGGAATGGAAGCTAGGACTTCCTAAACACTGAAGACATCACTTGATGGACTTACATTGTTCACAAACAAAAGTCCAAGTAACCTCTGTAATCCTGAATTCTACTCTATTACTGATATTCTGATCTCTGTTCTAAAACTGCAGTCAACATCAGGGATCCTCTTCTTTGGACATTACTTACAGTGAAAGAAAGTTTGTATCAAGAATTTTGAAAAGCAAACAAGAAGCAGTCTGCATCCATAATTAGTATTTTCTGATTCTTTTCCATGACTCCACTAAATCTTTGGTAGCAATGAAAAAATGCATGTAAAACTTACATTCATTCATTTCTTAAATACTTTTCATCCATATGAATTATTTTTAAGTAGTGCTGCGAATTGATTGTCAAGAGTCATTGGCTCAATATATGTTATATAGAAGAAATCAAGTAATTTTTTTTTGTTTTTTAAGGAACTACGTAGGTACTAATTATCTCTCTTATCTAAGAGCAGAAATCAGTTTCATCTGTACAGCTAAATTGAACAGATCTCACAAAGAGAGAAAAAAATTGTCTAAATTAGCATCCTAAATTTGCCCATAACAGGTTTTCTTTCAATGATGGTTCATATTTTATCAGAGGACTATCCAGGGTCAGTAGTATAAAATCCACTGAAGTATGGTATCTCCCTCCGGCAATAATGCTTTTTATGTTCTTTTTTTTTTCAAGTTTAACCTTGTTCCAGAACCAACTGTTGTTAAAGAATTCTAATACCAGGGGGATGAAATCCTTTGTGTTGGAGAGAGACTAGCAGCTCTATGGCCAGCAGTTTTAATAAAAAGAGATGGTTTCTTGCAGCTGGTCAGAGGTTTGGAATGTGAAAAGTTTTCCAGGAGAGGTGGGTAGATTGCAGGTGAAGTGGCCAAACGGGGAGAATAATCACAAATTACATTTTGGTTCTGTGGATTGTCAGACTGTTCCACAATTTTTCATCTGTAAACAGCCACTGGAGCTATAACTGATCATTTGACCAATGTATCCATCTATTGCAACTTCCCTCCTGTTGTGCTGTGAAAATGACAATAAGAGAAGCAGAAATCTACTTTTAATGGGAGTAAGTTTCATCTCCTCGTCTCAGTCTGTCACTAAAAATAGTGATTGTTTTCTTGCCTGTTTGACCTGCTGCTGTGTGAAGAAATCTTGAAGTCATTTCTCAGCCATATTTTTTTGTCTAGTTGATAGGCAAAAAACCCCACAAAAGCAAAGAAGAGCAGGCTTTTATGATAATGTCATCATCGGCTCCCAGCTTCAAACACTTCTGCGGCTTTTGAATTGTCATTTATAACTTGGAACTGAACCGACCCATAATTCCCTTGATGCATTTAGAGAAATTGATAACAGACTGCTTCTTTTATGGCTCAGAGGAGGCAACTCCCATCACATCACTATTGGCAGTCAATATTATTTTCTGACATGGTTGTAAAAGTATAAAGGGGCTTATGGCATTTGTTTAGATGAGGAATGGGCTCTCAAGCTGTGCTGGGGTTTATGGGTCCAGATTACTGAGAAGCAAAGGGAATATGATGTTTGCAAACAGGATATGATTTTATTTAAGTTTGGGTTTCATACGTTGTTCCCTGGGGATTGTCCTGCAGACAGAAGAGAATTTCACTTTTATCATATGAAATTGGGCAGTTATCCAATCCCCCCTGCTCTCCCCCAACCCTCCCCACCAAAGACACTGCTCCAAACCTGTAATGCGTAAAGTCAGAACTTTAAATTGCAAGAGGAGGAGCCGGGGGAGAACGTTGCCCTGCAAAAAGTAAGACTTCAGAAGAATCAATGTTTAGTGAGCTGAACCGAGTGGCTCTTGGGCTAAATTTCGAGCCATGTGAATGGATAGGAATGGCTTGTACATATTATGGAATGTCCACTACATTTCCTCTAATTTTGCTGTTACAGAACTAAAACAGAGATGATGTCTTCTGCTGGGACAAGCTGGTCTTGTTTCAAAAACTGAGGTGTAATTTGGATCTTTCATATCAGAAAACAATTTGGCCTGTGATTACCAAGGGAGGAAGTTTACAGCTATAAAATCTCAACGTATTTACCAAACTTACAAAACATTCGTATTTTCTGAATGTTAAATTCCTTCCTGCCATTCCTTGTTGTGGCAGCTGACAGTGCTACTTTTTGTCCTGACCACACAGGAAGAAAAGCAATAAGAAAGGCAAGATTTTACTAGTACACAAGTTTAGTAAGTCATCCAGGAAATAAATTGGTTTCTGCTGCTTCTCATTCTTCCCTTGATCTTCTCAGTCTATTCCCAGGAAGAAATTTTCAGCCTTTACATATTACGGCTCTTCATTCCTCTGATTTCTGTAAGAGCTAATGGTACCAAACTGGTTGCATTACCATGGTACAACAGTGTAAAAATCAAGAATATATTGGCAGTGGCATTGCCTTCTTGTAGCAAGCTTAGGTTCCAGGCTGCTTAGGTGTCTCCCCCTATACCTGCACACAAATGTGTCTGTACTGAAATTAGACTGCCTTTTATTTGGGCTCTCAAATGAACCATCACCTCCATACAGATGTTAGAATTAACTTGTGCCTTTGCCTTATATTCCAGGCTATACCACAAGAGGTATAGTCATCTCAACAAAAGGTATGTCTGTTCCCTAGTTTTGGAAAAGCAATCTGTAATTCCTAGAAACTCATCTACTCAATATTAAGTCTTCCATTGTGAAATCATTAATATACTATGCTGCCAATGCATTAACCTAATACTTTAAATTACTTACTTGACTCATTAACCTACTGAAATCCGCCAGTTACAACCTTTTGCAGCACACTGCAGAAGGCTCCTAGGAATGAAGGACTTGTTTACCTCCTAAGATTGCCAGCTACACCACCTCTAAAGAAATACCAAGATTTAATCAAAACAGAAGGCACATTACATTTTAACTGACATATTTTGCAGACTATTTAGGACTCATAGTTACACGGTGTTGACTGTGGTATTTTCTGCAGAGTTCAACAAAATGTGTGATCCATAAGGCCACCCTGGTACCACCTCAAGGCAATTTAAGGCTACTGGGGATGGAACCAGAGCCAGAGCTGGAAGTTTGTCTACAGAAAAAATAGTGAATTAAGATAAAATCTTCAGATTTAATTAAGCTGCAGTCCAGAACAACAGCTCTCTGAAGATTCCTTTGTCCAGCTTTATGCACTTGCATTAGAAAGCCACATGGATCACTACAGCAGGAGTCGTTCTACCTAAGATCAGAAGAATTGACTGGAGGTGTTTGATTTCTTTTATTGACAGAGATTTGAAACAACTACGTTTCAGATTTTAGGAACATTGATTTTAGAAAAAAACCCCAAGTGAATCTCAATGATCACACCACAGCAGGAAACAGCCAGCCTTCCTTTACTGAGGTACACAGACTTCATCTCTGGTTGTGGGAAGTGCATCCTGGGCAGGGAGGGAGCACATTTAGCATATCAACACCATGGCCACAAAATATTTCTTCACATTACAGGGCAGATATTTTGTCCCACTCTTGTTCTTTCATGACACTGAGGTGGCCCTGTGCCATCTACCGCAGAGCTTGATGTTTTGGTGAGAGGTGAAACTGTTTATCTGAGAGACATAGCTCCTTGGCATTGCTGAAGGCACAATAAAATGTTCTAGAATAGTCCCAGATTGCTTTTACTTGCAGCAGGCAAGGATAAAAAGCTCAGATGTGGTAATCTGACAAGTCATCAAATACACAACTCGGTCCCTCAGATAATTTTTTTTCCCTTTTTAACAAAGGACCATTTTCCCTTGCTACTCAACCAGATGAATTTTTTAGACAAAGATACAGTGTATGGAACACAGAAAATTATTGGGAATTTAATGAACTACCATAAAGCCATATCTTTTAAAGGTCTTACCTAATTTTCTGCATTTTCTAAAAACTATTGTGTTGCCAAAGGCAAACATTATGCAAAGAAGCTTCTTATTTCCCACAATAGGAAATTAGATATAGATAGATAGATAGGTAGATATAGATACAGATATAGATATAAAAATATAAATATAAATATAGATTAGATGGATATAGATATAGATATAGATATAGATATAGATGATATAGATATAGATAGATATAGATATAGATATAGATATAGATAGATATAGATATAGATATAGATATAGATATAGATACAGATATAGATATAGATGATATAGATATAGATAGATATAGATGTAGATATAGATAATATAGATAGATATAGATATAGATATAGATATAGATAGATGTAGATATATATTAGTTATATATGTAACTAATCTTTGTGAATTTTAAGCAAATTAGTTTTAAAAAGTGGCATATACTTATTTGAATGTAAATAATACCCTGTAACTTTCATTACTTTAGACTTCCTGTTCACCATCCAGCAACATAAATTTTATTAGTTGCCTAAAGTCTGTTGCATCCAATAACAAACTCGCTAAAAAAACAATTTAAAAAAATATTAATAGGGTTTAATTGAAAAAATTGCTCTGTGACAGGATAAGCATGGTAATTTTTTGGGTTTTGTTTGTTTGTTTTTTTCCTATCCCAAGTATTATCAGATTTTATGAACTTTTGTGGTATGGTTGCTTTCTGTGCAATTTTGAGTGTTCTTCAGTCTGCCTTTGTAATCTCATGCTATTATCTTTATAGACTTTATAGAGTTCAGCTTTATGGTTAACACATGCCAAGGCAGGACCATTGCAGTTGAACTAGATCAACCTGTTGATCTGAGGGAAGAGTAATCACTTTCTCTCAGGGGCAGGGTTGGATCGGCTCAAAAGGCTTCATGTGGAAAGCACAAGTGAAGCTGCAAAGAATGAGAAAATATTTGTCATATTTTCCTCAATAGCACAAATAGAGATCAGCCTAAGCTGGCTCTGAAATTTCTTTTCAGTTCTCTTTTCTTCTTTTCTATATTTAAGATCAGTAAAGTCATATTGGTCTAGCAAATCCTATCCCTTACTACAGTTTCTATTCTTCCTTCATATTTATATAACTTCTTATTATTCTACTGTTTATTTTTAAAAAATAAGCTTCTCTATTACTTTTTTCCTTATAGCATATTGTTGTCTAATTATCTGAATTTATTGAAATATTTCTTTCTGAAGCCTTATTTATGAATTCCTTTATTTTCTCTTTCTCCTTCTTAACTATCATGAGCTTTATCTTTTTGTGGTGCCATTTGTCTTCTAGATTGTTAATCGGTTCCTCATTTTGGATGAGATGATTCAATTAAGAGCTTCTGCATAGAAATGAATTATTCTCAGCACGTCTTTGGGACGGTAGAAGTTTCATTCCACCAGCAAACGCTGTTTGTTACGAGTGTACATGAATGTCTGTTATGGAAGCCAGTTGAGGTTGGGGTTTATATCTTCCTGAAAATGTTTTTAATTTTGCTGTGTATTACTCAGCTAACCCACCAAGGCTTCTTTCATACTCAGGGGCAAGAAACAGGCACTTTCAGATGAAAACCCTGTTCAGGTACAGCTCTTCCTTGAAGTACGTGTTTCTCTATTGGATTCTGAAGAGGTTGAGCCTGAATACCTTAGATGTCTGACTTTTGGCAATCTACAGTTAATGAAGTAAATCCTGTTACCAATGAATTGAAATATTTCAAAACTGTAGTGAAATCAGATCTGAATTTGGAACCTCATTTTTAATCTCCTACAGGCTGTGGACTTCAATCCATCATTAAATTTAAGAAACTGTATAAATATTCTTTTTAATCCTACTGCGATAATAATTTGGAATTAATATAAAGAAGCTGGATATGAAACAAATCACCTTGTTTCCTTAGTAACTTCTTGAAAGTGTATTCCTTCAGATCAGCTATACTATGAAGCTGCATTCCCTTGAACCCTCCATAGCGTGATGCTGAAAGTATATCTACCTGATTAATTTTGCTCTTAATTTAATTTAAAAACTGAAGTTAGTTCTTTTTGTTTGGTTGGTTGATTGTTTCTTTTTCACTATCAGTTTAGGGGCTTTTTGTCTTCTTCTCTTTCCTGTTCTCTAAAGATGGACAAGTAAGACATAAATTTCCTCTTCTCTCCCTCTCTTGTTGCTACAGAGTTATGCCCAATTATTAGAACATGTAATTCACTTTGCCGTCCAACATTGTTCTTAGATGGCCAAAACAGTTTTGTTTGTGCTCTGCTTTCAGAATCGGTGGAAGACACAAAGTATTTCTATCATGTATGTGTCTGTCATGTATGTGAACGTAAGGACGGACTCATCTCACTTAGGACACTGTCCGACCTCAACAGGATAAAGTTGAATTACAGCAGT